>NW_004624754.1:22013958-22059190 GCF_000247695.1 Heterocephalus glaber | reverse complement strand
AATATAGTTCTCAAGAATGCATTTGTAGCACCATCTTCTGAGAATATCTGATCTTATTTCACTAGCTCTGCCTATGTAGGTTATTTCTCATCTTTTCCGATTATAGTATTACCTGCAGTTTCATTTTCTGTAACCAATAGTGTTAAATGGAAACTCTCAGGGATACAACATTATTTTTTATTATTTTATTACATTACATTGTGATAAGTGTTCCTTATTTTATTATTGTTAATCTCCTGTGTGTAATTTATAAGTTAAACTTTGTAATATGTATATATAAGAAAAAATTATAGAGAGGGTTCAGTGCTTTTCAGTTTCAGATACCCACAGATTATCTTGAAATGTTTGCAGGAGGGGCTACTGTATATCTAATGCTCCTGCACCTAGAGTCATCTTGTCTGTTGATGTGCTGGTTAATTGTCTGAACCCCTGACTGGAGCAGAAGCTCTTGTCCTATCTTGTTCATATTGTCTACCCTACTGCCTGGTTTAGTTCCTGGCATTTGGCAGGTATTCAGGTTTTTTGTTTGTTTACTTGTTTTGCAGTTCTGGGAATCAAACCCAGGGGTTCTCTACCATTGAACTACATTCCCAGCCCCATCTACCCATTTATCCATCCTCTTATCTATCTAACATTTTAATATCATCAACCTAACATCACTAGGTTGCCCAGGCAGGCTGGCCTCAAATATATTATCCTCCTAACTTAGCCTCCCAAGTAGCTAGAATTACAGGTGTGTACCACTGTGGCCAGCTGATGCTCGAGTTTTTCAAGTGTGTGTGTTTTTGTTCTGGTTTTTACAGTACTGGGGATTAAACCCAAGGACCACTGAGCTCTCTAGCCCTTTTTTATTTCATTTTGAGAGAGGGTCTCACCGAGTTGCCCAAGCTGGCTTTGAACCTGCAATCCTCCTGTGTCAGCCTCCCAGGTAGCTGAGATTATGGGCATGTGCCCCAGGCCTAGCTGAGTATGCCTGTAATTTTGAGTGAATCAAAATGTAAGGACATTGATAACTTGTTGAATTCCAGAAAGTTCTACTGATTTATCCTCTTACTATTTTAGAGTACCTGACTCCCTGCCCCTTTAAATCGGGGTTAATTTGTATCAGAAGTCCGGGGTCTTCTGAGTTATCCCCCTCCTTGACCTGTTCAACAGCTAGTTTAGGAATTAATTCTGTGTGTGGGCCTGGAGAGCCTGGCTGTTGGGTAAGATGGTGGGTTCCGGGTCCTCATTTGGTCCCGTGGTGTTGCATCATTTCCTGTTGCCCTTGGAAGGTCCTCTTGCCACTTCCCCAGTTGTGTGTGGGTGTGTTGGGAGTGAGTGGATCTGAGTGGGTTGTGCGTGCGTGTAAGAGGATGTGGGTTCCGGCTGCCGATTGCAATGCTCTTTGAAGTCATCAGGAGCGCTGTCACTGGGAAGTTGTGTGCCTTCAAGAGCGGAAGTGCTTCCAGGAAGTCTGATGCAGTGGGGCCGTCTGCCCCCTTGAGGCGGTGGGCACCACACAGCTGTGTCACCTGAGTCACCCCTTGCTATAGGCCCTGCCCCTTTCCACACACTTCCTACTGCACACCCACGACGAAGAGCCGACAGAGAGCTTGCTGGGGAGGCTGTGTGGCTGAGTCCCGGCAGTTATTCTGGCGTGTACTTGGGAATTGAAGGAGGCACTGCATGGCTGAGGCTGCTGCCGTGTGCCCTGGGCTGATGTCAGTTAAGGGCTCAGAACTTCTCCCTCCCAGCTGGCCACCATCCTGTCCATGTCTTCAGGTTCTCCTGACCCCTTCCCCTTGTGGGAGGGCTCTGGACCTTCCCCCACTCAGCCTAGCCCTCTCCGGATGCTCTCTGTCTAGCACCTTATGAGACTGAAATGTGCTGAAGAAAGAGGCCGGCCGAGCCCTCTGGTTGGCTGATTGGCTCCGCTGTCCTGCCTTCAGCTCCTTCCCCCTGGGGCCCCCCCTCTGCTTTCCGTCTTTCCACTTGCTGAGTGTGGACCGTCCTGGGCTTCAGTCCTCTCTGCTTTTGTCGCCCTGTCCTTCTTTCTATGTGCTGGGACCAGCCGCAGATCCTTCTGATGGCGGACCATGTGTCCTTGCATGCACCCGCCTGCCTCCCCTCTGGGAGCCCCCTTTCTGGACTTAACCCCTCTCCTCCATCATACCCACGTTGTCCCTCCCGTCTCTCTGGCATTTGTCCCCACTCTTCTGATTTTACTCCCTATTACTGGGTTGTTTGAGGCCCCCTAGAAGGTATGACCACCTCCTAATCCCCTGGCCTTATTTGGGGAAAGACTCCCATTAGGGGCCCTACCCTGTGTTACAGATGTATGGGAACTCATGCCCATTGTGTCCTTGCTGGGGCTGCTCTTGTTGGTCCCTGCCTGAAATAGTGACAGAGTTTTGTCAGTGATAACGTGTTTATGACGCCCTATATCTTCCCACGTCCAAAGGCGAGGTTCGCTGCTTCCTGCCCCAGGTCAGGAGACGGGGGAGGCTGTGGGTCTGGGTTTGAATTCTGGTTCTGAAAATCCTCACCGAGGGCCTTTTGCAGAGCTCTGGTTTCCTCTTGTGGAAGACGGGGCTAATGGATTGTCAAGATGGTTAACAGTGAGCACCGTGCCTGACTCCGCTCTGTGCCTTAGGATCGGAGTGATTTGGTAGCAGCTGAGTCACTCAGCTTGGCCGTGGAGGGTCCCAGGCTCAGACAAGCCTTGGTGCCCTGACTCAAACACAGCCTGTCCCGGTGTCATCCTGCCGCAGCACACCTCTTCCATCCGGTTGTCTCGGAGCTGGGCCTGGGATGGTGGTCACGGTGCTGGTGGTCTAGAGGACCACAGAGACAACACACACACAAAACAAAGAGGGTAAGAGTGTGCGCTCTGGAGTTGGGCCTGGCTTCACTTTCAGGCTCATGATCCTACTCACCGGCTTTGGGAAAGTGTTCTCTGCCTCTCGGAGCCTCAGTTTCCTTTTCTGTATGCTGAGACTAACAGTGATACATACCTTCATCTGTTTTGGCCACTGTGAGAAAAAACCTGAGAATGGATGCTTTACAAACAACAGAATTTTTTTTTTTTTTCTTTTGGTACTGGGGATCGAACTTGGGTCCTTGCTGCTTACACAGCAGGCAGAGAAACCACTGAGCTAAATCCCCGGCCCCAACAACAGAATTATTATAGAGGACCAGCTTCCACTGTGGAGATGCCTCGACACTGCAGCCCCTGGGCACATAGCTATAGGAGCCCTGGTGTCCCTGGAATCATGTGACAAGGGGACACTGAGAGCAATCATTTATTTCTGTGCTGCCTTTTCAGGAACTTTCTGTTTGGCGAGCTCTGTGGCTCTTGGCGCTTCCACTATGGGGTTTGTGGGAGGCTTGCTAGTGTTCAGATTATCCTTCCCTTCATCTGCCCCCTGCAGCTCCATGTGGATGCCAGGCTGCTGTTGACTTGAGCCTCAGGACTCCACTGGTAGCAGTGGTCACCCGGCTGGCAGCGGCCATGGCGACCTGGTCCCGGGCTCTGCCACTGCCCAGTCTGTTTCTCTGTGCTGCAGCTGGATGTTGGGCTTCCAAAGAACTTTTCCTCCGTGTACACAGAACCCGAGTGGCTGTGGGAACCCAGGGCATAGTTGCTCTTGGAGTCTTGTCCCCCGCTTCACACCTCCCAGCAGAAGCAGGGCTTTTAGGCCAGGCAGGTTCGGGGAACACGGGTTGACTGCTAAGATCATGGTTAGTCTTGGGGCCAGGGTTATTTAAATGTTTTTTTCTTACAAAGAAATGAAAATTATGTGCATTCTGGTGTTTTGAGTTTTTAAATTTTTTTTGGTACCGGGGATCGAAGTTGGGTCCTTGCGCTTGCACAGCAGGCGGCGAAACCACTGAGCTAAATCCCTGGCCCCTGTACATTCTTAATAATGAGCATTAATGCCGACTGTGGCAGTGCACACCTATAATCACAGCACTTGGGAGGCTGAGGCAAGAGGATTGCTGTGAGTTCAAGGCCAGCCTGGGCTGCAGAGTGAGACCCTGTCTCCAAAAAAAAAAAAAAAAAAGTAAAGAAGCTGCTTACAATTATATATGGAAAAAGTACAAAATTAAAGATATAAAGTATAAATGCTTATGGTGGGGAAAAAATACTGACCATTATTAAGATTCTTCTCTAGAAAACTAGGTAATAAATGACCTACTGACCAGTGATTGTATCTGTAACTGCTTAGGGGATAACTTCACCTAGAGAGTCGTCAGAGGTCCTGGGAGTGTCCCCATTCCCCTAGTCATCTGACAGGTATCTTCCTTATCTGTCCTCCAGTTTTTAAAAACTATTATTATTATTAATAAATTTATTTTTTTATTTTTTGCATCAAACGCAAGGCTTCATGCATACTACGCAAGAGATCTACCACTGAGCTATATCCCTAGTCATTACTTTTTCTTTGTACCGGGGATGGAACTCAGGAGCTTGCACTTGTCAGGCAGGTGCATCACCGCTGAGCTGCATCCCTGGCATTCTTTTTTGAACACAGGATACAGAAAGATAAAAAAAGTGCATATTTTTATATATTTGTTTGTCATTCATTCGTTCACTTATCCATTTTGGAGTACTGAGGTCTGAGCCCTGGGGTTTTGCACTGAGTTACATCCCAGCCATTCAAAAATTATTTTTAGATTTTTTTTTTTTTTGGTACTGGGGATCGAACACGAGTCCTTGCGCTTGTGCAGCAGGCGGCGAAACCACTGAGCTAAATCCCCGGCCCTTTTTTAGATTTTTGAGACAAGGTCTCACTACGTTGCCGAATTGTCCACGGTAGGCTCAGTTTTGCAGTCCTCCCACCTCAGCCGCCCAGACTGCTTGGATTACAGGCATTTTGCACCACACCCAACAAAATATTACACATTTCACGGTACAGCCAGTGTCTCTTTTAAGTGACTACTAAGTTTTGTTCGCTCTTCCTCCTGAGTCTGATGACAGTTGTGTCACTGCGGTCTGTGTCATCCTGTTTCCAAGTTTCTTTTGTAAACAGAATGTGCTGAATTTTAAAGTTTTAAAATTGGACATTTTGTGTTACGTGAGTTTACGTTTGTGGAATTTGACTGAAATAGGTTACATTTTTTTAGTACTTTCCAGAAACCTTACTTCTTGCCTATTTTTTCCCCCCTTGCCTTTGTTGGATTGACTGAGCTTTCTTTACTGATTTGAAAATTATTCACTTTATTTGCGTCCTTATACATTTTTCCTCTGAAAAATGTCACACTTAGAGAAGATATGAAAGTGAACATCTGTATTGACCTTAATTACATTCAGTTAATACATTTCTCAATCTTTAGGTATTTTGGTTGAGAACCATTTGAAAGTACATATAGCTCTGTTTTTATTGCTTGCATAGGATTTAGTATGCTACTTGTATCTGAAGACTCATTTTTTAAAAATTATTTTGGAAAGATTTTAGAAAAACTTAGATGCACAGGGAGTTTCTATGTCCCTTCAACCACTTTCCCTAATATTAACATCTTTCATTTAATTCTTGTTTTTAAATTGTGGGAAATTCTCAGCTACTACCTCTTGGCCCTCTCACTTTCTTCTGGGCCCTGGAATCCCTTAGATTTGTGTTGACCGTTTTGCGACCCCAGTCTTATTATTTCTAATCTGTGGGACGCTGCTGCTCTTTCTGTATCTGATCCTCGGCCCCCTTGGTGATCTGTTTCCTGGTGTGGTTTGTAACTTAGGGTGATACACGGAACAGTCATCTCCAGGAGGGATTGTTTCCTGGGTGAGTATCCGTCCTGGGTTAGGAAAGGGTACATCAGAGCAGTTTGTTTGCTTCTGGCAGGGCCGTGTTAGTCAATTTTATGTCACTGTGATGAAATACCTGAGGTAATCAACTTTAAAAGGGGAGAGATGGCCAGGGTGGTGGTGCACATCTGTAATCCCAGCACTTGGTAGGATTGCAAGTTCAAGGCCAGCCTGAGCAACTTAGTGAGTCCTTGTCTCACTAAATAAAAAATGGCTAAAGACATAACCCAATGGTAGAATGCTTGCCTAGTATGAGCAAGGCCCTGGGTTTAATCACAATACCACCGCCGCCACCCCCCCAAAAAAATTATTTTGGCTTACGGTTTGGGAGATTTCTGCCTGTAGCTGCTTGGCCCATTGCTTTGGGGCTTGTGTTGAGGCAGCACATCATGGTAGAGCAAAGCTGTTCACTCATGGAGGCTGGGAAGCAGGAGAGACAGGAAGGCTGGATCCTGGTACCCCTTCAAGTGCAAGCCAGTGACCAAAGAAAAGCTATTAAATCTTGCACCAGAAGTGGTTTCCGGCCTTAGGAATGCATGTTCCATGTTCCAGCCTCAATCTCAGCTTCCCTGAGTGCCCCACAGAAGGGTAGGACCTAATTACAACCCCTGGTGAACCCTGAAGGTCCAAGTGGAGCAAATCAAAGTCTGAAGTTGTCTTGGATGGCTGCATGGAGGGATGCCAGCTGAGTTGGCAGGTCTGTCATCCCAGGGCGCTGTACAAGATCCACTCCATTCTCAGCAAGCTGAGTTCATTCTAATTCCCTGCTAATTCCTTGTTCTACAATTCCGTTATTCAGGAATTACCTTCGGCAGCTAGACCAGAAATAACAGTGACTTCAACCAGTAGGGGTTTGGAATATGGAAGAGGGCGGGGAGACGGTCCAGGGCTGGTCTCTGCTGGGTCCAGCCATCATGGCAGCTCTCCAGGAGGGAGGCAGGGAGGCAGGAGGAAAGGCACAATGAATGCATGCGCCCTCTTAGGGATCTGTCCTGTACTCCCACCCAGCAGCCTCAACCTCCGCTCACTGGGCTCCCTCCGCTGCAGGGGTGGCTGAGGAGTCATTTGGGGGGAGCGTTACTACCTGAAGAGAATCGGGAGTCTGTCACTGAGTGGGAAGTGAAGAGGGGGTATTGGGTGGGCTGGAAGCAGTCAGTGCCTGCTCTCTACTAGGTATCAAGGGCAGCAGGCACCCTGTGCCGAAAGGAAGCCAGAAAAGAATGGAGCGCAGGGGTGGAAAAGAGGGTAGAGTGGAGAGAACAGAGCAAGGGTGCTCTGCGTACCCCCAAGGGCATCAGAGCAGCCACTGTCACCCCAGAATTCCTTTCTGCTCTCTCATTCCTCCGTGCCTCCCTTTGGTCACCCAAGTCACTGTCATCAAGCTTTGTTTTTGACCCCCACACACACATTGACCTCAGCACTGGCACCCAGAACCTGAGCGTTTGGTGGCTTAGTGGGAGCCTCTGGGCTGGGAGCCACGTGTTTGAAGAGCCGAGCCCAAGGCCCACAAACAGTTGGGGGCCACTGGCAGGACGGTGTCTTGTCCTGGACATGCAGTGGCCCTGCCAGGGGACTTGGCTGCAGAGTGGGGTTGTCCTCAGGAGGGACCTTCCTGACCTGGCACCTGGCATCACAAAGCAAACCCTGTAGTGCAGGAAACCCTTCTCCGGGTCCCGTAAGATGAGCTAAGTGTTTATCCACACTTTATCCAAGACTGATCAGGAGTCTGGGTATCCATCAGTGCTAATCATCCGTTAGAAGTATAACTTCTACTCCCTGTAGCCTTTAGTGAGTATTAAATGTTGATATTGCCTCCTGGAACTCGGAGTTTTAGGAATAATTTGGATGGCCCATATTCATATATTCTCTCCCTCTCCCTTCTTTCCTCTCTCTCCTCCTCTCCCCTTCTCCCTCTCCCTGTCCCGCCTCTCCCTCTCCTTCCCTCTCTCTTTCTGTCTTTTGCAGTGCTAGGGATTGAACTCAGGGCTTTGTACTAAAATACAGCCCCAGCCCTTTTTTCAAATTTTATCTTGACCGTGTCTCACTAAGTTGCCCGGGCTGGCTTTAAACCTGAGATCTTCCTGCTCCAGCTTCCCAAATAGCTAGGATAGCAGGCACCATGCCTGGTGAACTTGCCTCTCATTTCAATCCCAGACACATCTACTGCTCTTCCCTTGGGGAAGCCGGAGATTCTTAGAAGACTAAGGATTTGGCTCCTGAGACCGTCGAGGGGAGACTGCCAGGCTGAAGAGTGGTCACTGTGGCGAGCTTGGGCTGTGACCCCGGGCAGGTTGCCTTCCTGTCCTCGGTGTCGTCATCTCTCTGGCCCTGGTCCTGGCTGTTCCTGGTTACAGGGTTGTCACAGGGGAGCAAGAGCCTGTAGGAAGCACACATGCTGTTAGGTCATGGGGTGGTGGCTGTCCCATGTGGGAGGCCCCGGGCTGCCACATTAGGAGTGGGATTTTGTGGCCAGGGTGACAGAGGTGTCGCTGGACCAGATGGAGGAATGTCTGCAGCCAAGCCCGAGTGACAGGTGGGCGGGGCCTGAGCCTGGACAGTGACAGGGTTGGGGCAGTGTGAGTGCTGAGGGCTGCGATGTTCGAGCCCCAGCCTGTGTGTGGGGGACGGTGTCCCACTGCCTGTGCAAGGAGCAGTGGGGTGTGGGGCGGGAGAGGAACAAGGCAGGTGGTGGTGAGCTCTGCAGACGCAGATGGGGCACGGGCTGCCTGCCGGACACTCTGCTGGCGTGGGGGCGCCCCGCAGCCTGGCAAGGGGTAATAGACTGGGTTTGGACCCGTGTATTTAGACTGGGCAGAGAGAGGCTGTCCTGGCTGGCTCCCTGCTTGCTGCAGGCTCACACTGCCACCGCACACCACCTTTGTCCTGAGTCTCTCTCCACCAAGCACCATCCCCACCTCATTGTCTTAAATTTTATTTTGAGCCGAACATGATGGCGCACATCTGAAATCCCAGCACTCAGGAGGCAGAGGCAGGAAGATCACCACCAGTTTGAGGCCAGCCTGGGCTACATAGTGAGTTCAAGGCCAGCGTGAACTACATAGCAAGACCCTGTCTCCAAAAAAAAGATTATGTAAAAATACGTAATATTGAACAGTTCTTCTCAAAGGTTAAAGGTTGAAAAAAAGTGGTACAACAAACCTGTGTATTTCCTTCACTAAGAGTCGCGATTGCTGCGTTTACTGTACATTGGGTCCTTGGTTACCCTCATGCCTGTTTGTGTCAGATCATTTCCTTACGTTAGATTTGAGGTGATGTTCTTGGTGCTTCCTGCTTCTTCAGGCAGAGAGTTCAGAAGGGACCTTCACCAATAGTCGTCCTGGAGGCGACGGCTCTTCCTGTGTCCTCTGTGGCTGCCCTTGAGAAGCATCTTGCGTAGTCGATGAGCCTCGGGAGCATGTGTAGGGTCGGGACCACCTGTGGGTCTCTCCCGGTGACTGTAGTTAGGTGACTTCCTCTGAGTGTGGCAGTGTGCTTGTACATATAAGGAAACACTCAGAGAGGTGAAGCAATCTGCCTGAGGCCACTCAGCTAGCGAGTGGAATCCAAACCGGCTTCTGCTTGGAGACAAAGCCCTGCCTGGTGCCCTGGCCCTTGTGCCAGCTGCCTCCTCCAAGGTCAACCTTGTGCTCAGAGCCAAGCAGAAAACACTGTGCTCAAAGACCATGTGGGTGAGAGGGAGGAGGAAAGCGCCCGTGTGCCCAGGCTCCTCCCTGCGTGTGGCAGGCGCTCGCTCACGCAGGAGGCTGTGCACCTTGGGCAAGCTGTAGGCCGCTGCCAGCACTCCCGGCCCCCTTGGCAGAGATGCTTTGGTGCTTGTGTTAGAGAGGTGTGCCGCTGGCACCCTTCCCACCTCTGCCGCCCAGACGGGGCAGTGCGGGCCACCTGAGCCTGGCTCCGGACCACCAGGTTGGCCTGTCAGTCCCAAGGCGTCCAGCATGAGGGGAGCCTGGGTTCCAAAGGAAGGGAAACAGGACACAATGGCCAGGGAGGTGCAGGCCATTGGCCAAGCAGGTCACTGTGGGTGGAGAGACAGCCCCTGCGTGGGCTGCTGACGGCCCAGGCATCAGGTGGAGATTCTCAAGGGAGCAGCTCGAAAGCCGGGCAGCGACAGCAACTCCGGAGTTGCACCGGTCCTGCTGGCCTTCAGCTCTCGTTGCCGGCACTGACCCACACACTTCCTTCCTGCCAGTCCGCAGCAGCACCCAAGCCCTCAGTGAGTAGAGAGGGGGATGTCTGTCCCACCGTTTCTCTGGGGAACACAGTGGCTCCCGCTGAGTGAGGTCTGTCAAGGCCGAGGTGTCCCATCCCCGCTCTCCACCCCCTGGCCTCCAGCAAAGCAGCTGAATTCGGGGTCCAGCTCTGCCGCCTAGGCCTGGGCAGCACTCTGCAGAGGCCTCCCCGGCTCCTGGCTGCCTCAGCACATCTTAGACACCAGGGCTCTCAAAGCCATGTAGGTGGGGACAGAGGAGCCAGAGGGAGCAGTGCCCACAGACAGATGCCCACACCGTGCTGTGCCCGACTCCTGCCAGGGAGTGCTTCTCCCTCCTGCCAACGACACAGAACAGACTGGCTAACATGGCCCCAGCACGAGGCCTCGCCAAGTCCCCCGCTCGGCTCGCACAGCCCTCCTGAGGAGCCAGAGTACCTGGCTTGACCAGTTTTCCTACCAGGAACCCTTATGGCTGTTGTGGAGATGTCAACTCCCGAGCCCACTGTCACCATGCCCACTGTCACCATGCCGGGAGACCTGGGACCCCGCAGGGTGAGGGCTGGCTTTCTGAATCTCTGGGCATGAGATTTGCATCTTCTTCTCTTACTGTCCCTTGTCTCTCTTCTCTCCTCTCCTGGGGACTTCATGCTTACTTCAGATGGTTGTTATTTCACACCGATCTGGGACCTTAGAAAGCAGCCAGTAGGTGTGCACTTGGCAAGGAAAGACAGAGCCTGAGACCCAAAATGTCCTAGAGATCCGGCCCCAGGACATCTGCACCTCTTCACCTGGTGTCCGTGTTTGCCCTTCATTCCTGGGCCGCTTTCTCTCCTGTAGAACCCCAAAGCTCTTGTTCCCTTGTGGCTTCTTATAAGGGCTGCCTGGGATCCAGCCCAGCCCCTCCTGCAAGCTGGCAAGTGCTCACTGCTGAGCTCCACCTCCAGCCCCCAGAAGCATTTGTTAGGGTAAAAGCAAGAAGTGTCACAGGGGCACTCCTGGCTCTTCTACTCAGCTTATTATACGACATACCGATGCTTGTCTTTAAAACCTAAGCCGCAGGCACACACAAAGGCAAAAGTGCACTTTCCCCACAGCACAGTGTTGCTGCTGTGCCTGCCACGGCACCAGGTCCACAGGGCCTTCTGGGACCGGGAGGGTCAGAACAGCGCATCTGGAGAATGACTTCTTCAGCTCCATCTTGCTGCTCTTTAAAGTCGTTGATCACATCATTCTTTTAAAACCTTTCTAAAATTTTGCTTACTAAACACATCATATGTTCATTATAGAAAATTTAGAAAAATTGGGAATGAATAACAGATGAAAGCTGGCCCTGTGAGGTAAATTCTGGGTGCAAGTTGAGTAACACAGATGTCTTTCATATCTAACACCTCACCCAAGCCCCACCACCTCCTTTAAGGAAGGCAGGGGTTTCGGTCCTGCCTCACAGGACCGCCGAGAGGTCGGAAGCAACAGGACACATTTGAAGAGGGCCGAAGGGAAGGGCAGGGAGCCACCACCAGGTGTCATTTCAACACTTGGGCGTTGTAGGAGCCATAGTGAGAGGTGTGACCCATGAGGGAGAGGATCAGCCCCGAAGTTCCCGGGACAGGGATGGGACACATGCTGCTGTGAGCTGTGAGTGGGAGGCTTCCCCTGAAGACCCTAAGGGAGGACCCACTGCAGGCTGAGAATCGATGGCCTGAGGCCTGGCAGGACAGGGCCAGGAGTGGTGGGTGGTTGGAGGGAGAGCCCAGGGGGATACAGAAAGACTTCTTTTTCCCCTTTGGTTTTTTAAGATAGGCTCTCACTATGCAGTTCAGGGTGACCCTGAACTCACTACATAGCCCAGTCTGGCCTCAAACTTGCGGTGGTCCTCCTGCCTCAGCCTCCGAGTGCTGGGATTACAGGCCTGTGCTGCTATGCCCAGCAGGAAGCAGAACTTTTTAGCCACAGAGTTCAGGAATGACAGCTGGAGGCACTACTGTGAGCGGGTGAGCGCCCCCGCCCTGATGCTGGACTGGCCCCTGGCCCCCACTTCTGTCCTCTGGTCTAGGGACTCACTCCACTCTGCCACGCTTGGTCCTGTCATCTGTAAAGGGCAGTGATGCTAGTGCCTGCCAGGCAGAAAGACAGAAAGACACAGTTTAATTTAAGATCTTAACTGGCTCGGTGTGGAAGATGTTCTGTGTGCCTGTGACCTGCAGCCTTTTCTCTGAGCTCTCAGTGTTTTTTGTGAGGAGGATATTTTACTTTCAATATTATCCCCTTGACCTTGAACTTTCTCTGAGGCCTCCAGCTGCTGGCCCTGCCTCCCTTCCTGAGAGGCTAAAAGCTTTCAAGGACCTGGGGGTTTGTCCCCACCTGCCCACGCTGTCTCAGCCCAGGACTGTCACCCAGGCTCCCTCCACTGAGCCTTGGTCTCATATCTTGGGTCGGCTCAGTGAAAGGATCTTAGTGCCAAAGGGGGGCAGTGGGAGTAGCAGCCGAGGCCAGCACTCCCTCCCCCAGAGTCACCTGGCTGTTGGTGACCGGGCCTTCTCTTTTTTCTTTTTTGGTACCGGGGATCGAACTTAGGACCTTGTGCTTGCGAGGCAGGTGGTGGAACCACTGAGCTAAATCCCTGGCCCCAACCGGGCCTTCGCACCCAGTGCTCTGGACTGATTTTTCTTCCAGTGTCTGCACTGCTTCATCATCATCCCACTGAGCGCCTCCTTCAAAGGCTCCAGAGCGGTCTGGAACGAAAGCTCAGATGCCCGAGGCCCATGGAGGGCTGCTTGAGGCCTGGCAATGAGCAGATATCTTTTTTCCGATCATAAAAAGCTGTTCATTTATTTAGCAAATATTTACTAAACTACTGCTCTCTGCCAGCCAGGCCTCCAAGACTTGAAAATTAGTGTGAATTGAACAGATGGAAATCCCTGTCCTGCGGGGTTTGTGTTCTGGGAAAAAACCAAGCACTAAGCAAATAAGAAAATATGTAAGCACCATCGCTATAGAGCATTGTGGGAGAACTGCAGCAGGGAAGGGGTGCAGGTACCCGGGATGCCCTGGGCTGCTGCTGACCCCGTGAGGCAGTGGCTTTGGAACTCATCGTTCTGGAGGGAGCTGAGGAGCAGCAGCTGCAAAGGCCCAGTGGCAGGAGAGGCGGGAAGGACACACACAGGGGACCAGTGTGGGAAGGTGGGCTTTTTCTTGGATGTAGGAAACCTCTGGAGGGATTTGATCACAGGAGAGACCAGATCTGACTCTCGTTTTAATTTTAATTATTTTTCAAACAGTGACAGGTTTATTTGAAAAGTGAGGGGTGAAGGGGTGAGGGAGAACTGGCTCTGCAGAGTGAACTTGGGCTGAACAAGTGAAAAAAAGTGAAAAGCCAAAATAAAAGTACACCCTGGGTCTGGGAGACAGGGTGGGCTGCCATGGAAGGAAGGTCCCGATAGCCGGACTCACATGTTTAAAGGATCTTTCAGTCTGCTGTAGGAGAGTGGGCGATACAGGGAGGTGAAAGCAGAGAAGTAGGAGGAGGCTGTCAGAATAACCCAGCCCAGAGGGGAACCTGGCTTGGGCAAGGTCATAGCAGTGCGAGGGGGATGATTAGATTCTGGCCACTGGTATTTACCGAAGGCAGGGCCAGCAGTATTTGCTGACGCTGAACATTTTGACTTGATCAACTGGAAGGTTGGCGTTTTTGTTGGTTGGTTTTTGTTTTGCTCTCCTGAGACAGGGTCTTGTTTTGTCGCCGAGGCTGGCCTCAAATTTCTGGGCCCAAGCGATCCTCCCACCTCAGCCTCCCCAGTAGCTGGGATTATAGGCATGCACCACCACACCAGTTGGGAAATGTTTACCAAGATGAGAAAGATGAGGAGGAAGGTCAGGGGTTTGGCCTTGGATGTGTTAGGTCTGTGATATCCCTGCACAGCCAGGTGGAGCCGGCAGAAAAGCTGGGGCTGGTGTGAAGTAAATTTGGGCGTCTTCAATGTGTGGAAGGTATGGGAAGCCCCATGAGATCAGGAAAGGAGGGACCATCATGGAGATCAAGGAGACCTTTAGAGGACACTGATAAGGAGAGGAGCGGCCTTGGGAGGACCACCTGGGACCCAGTGAAGGAGAGGGGTGGTGAGGGCGGGGAGCTATTTTGGGTCAGATCAGGTGAAGATAATACATGCTCTGGACAGAAAGTTTAAAAGCAAATAAATCACCACCCACCATATTCATACAGGGAAACTTCCACTCTCTTCTGAAGTCTTTATGGGCATCAGGCTCTTGATAGAGTTTTGGGCTCTGGTGTTCTTCACTTAACAAGTTATTAGTAATCTAAGAAAACATGAATTCCATGGCTGGGTAATGCTCCCTTTGCTGGGTGTGCCTGACAGTGTTAACCGGTCCTCCATTATTGGGCATTAGGTCTTTCCTGATTTTTCAAGATTGTAAATCACACTCCCAGGAACAGCTCTGCTGTTTCCTACAAGGAGAAATAAGCATCACAGGAGAAGCTTCTTAGGAGAAGCTTGAACTTGTTGTGGTCTCTCGTCACCTGGCCTTGCTGGTTGCCATGCCAGCCTCCTGGCCACCACTGTGAGTCTCATTTCTCCCGCCTGCCCAGCTCTGGGGCGGTTAAATGAGATGAATGTGAAGGCACTTTGGGAACTTGAAAGGCTTCCTGCCAACAGATGCTTGAGAAGAAAAGTGTGAGTGGTGATATCCAGTCCAAGCTAGGGCCTGGAGCAGGCGGCTGACCCACGGCTGTGTGCTGGTCCTGTGTGCAGGGCCAAGGCGCTGGATCCGCTGCCAGCCCCAGCCATGTGGTTGTCTGTGTCAGTTAGAACCACATGAAGTGCTGCGTCTACTCCCCAGATTGTGTGTGTGTGTGTGTGTGTGTGTGTGTGTGTGTGTGAGAGAGAGAGAGAGAGAGAGAGAGAGAGAGAGAGAGAGAGACAGAGAGAGAGAGACAGAGAGAGAGAGACAGAGAGGGGACTGGAAATCACTGGTTTGGCTCAGTGGCTTTATCCACTGGTAAGGACACAGGTAGGTGACAGGACAACTCCTTGCTCAGAATCGAGCCCTGGAGGTGCCAGGTTTGCCAGAGCCCTTGCTTCTCAGAGCCTGGCTAAGGTCACGTCTAGTCCTCTGTAAAATGCAGCCCCCAGCGCCTTCAGACCCTCGAATGCTCCCCACTGCCCGGGGTGAACGCCCCTGCTGACCTGCTTCCACCCCAGTGACCTGGCCACGTCTCGGCCCCACCCCCACCCCATCCCCCATCCCGTCCTCCCTCTCTGGGCCCAGCGATGGCCCCTCCTCAGCCTGCCCCACACCTTCCTGACCACCCGCCCAGCATTTGTCCTTCGGAGCCCTGGTCATTGGTCACAGTTGGATGTCTGTCAGTCCCATAGCTAATGGGGTCTGGCACATGACAGTAGGTGCTCAGCAAATATTTGTTGGACCAGTGAATAAAAGCAGCTGGCTGCAGCTGGTAGGGACCAGGAGGAGGTGGAGGGCGGTGAGGGCGTCGGCAGCGTAGCACAGGGGCCCTAGGTGCTGCCCCCAGGATCACCCTGTCCTCAGAAGCCCTCTGAGCGGCACAGGTCCTCGTCTGGGGCAGGGTGGCCTTTGCCCACCTTGCCAGGGGCTCTCGGCATCTTACTTGGTTTTCTTTACTCAAAACACTTCTCCAGTGGCTTCCTCTGTCCCCCAAGCATATAAGTACCCCGTGTTCCCTGTGAAGAATTTGAACCCAGGAAAATATAATTAAGAGAATAAGCATGGCGTGCAGTGCGAGAGGCACACTGCTGCTAACGGTTACCCCGCCCCCAAGGCTGTAGTTGGAGGCGCTGCACCTGAGCCCAAGCCATGCTTCCCTCCCTGCGGTGGGCTTTCCCTCCTCTCTGGTCTCTCCAGGATATTCTCTGGCTCCTGGACCCTGTGCTGCCTTTATTTTAGTTTAGCTCCCCTTCACTGTGCTTAGGGGCTGGCTCCTGGGGTCATTTAAATCCCCGGGGTGGCCTGGCTGTCCTTTCTCTGGTTGAGGCACTCTGACCAAAACCAGCCGCAGGGCTGTTGCTGAGGCTTGGCCCAAGGGACTCTCGGGGTGGATCCAGCCAGCTCTCGTGTGCCCTGGGGGCAGTGGGGTGACCCAGATTGGCAAATGGGAAACAGAGCACCGTGGAGTGGAGTCCAAGAGTCGCTGGCCTGGAAAACCTGAGGCACTGGGTCAGCACCTGGATTATTCATTGATGGGAAAAGGGAAGAAAACCAAACAGCCCCATTCACCCGTGGCCTCCGTGCCACTCATCTGAACACTTTCCAGCACAGGCGCAACCTCTGCCCTTTATCCTTCCTGCGGTGAGGCAAGGAGGAAGTAGCCCTGGGTCTCCTGGAGAGGCCGGCAGTGGAGGCAGGTTGGGCCTTCTCTCTGAGTAGAGGAATAAAGAAGTATACCCCTGGAGTAGGCAGCTCTGTGGGGATTTCTGCATCTGTTCAGGTCCCTGGATCCTCGAACACATTTCCCTCTGCAGTCCCTTAGGCTGACCCAGCAATGATGACAGCAGCAGCCAGGTCCCTGTTTCTTGGACACTTACTATATATTAGTTTGAGACAGGGTCTCTCTGTGTAGTCCAGGCTGGCCTTAAACTCACAGAGATCCTCCTGCCTCAGCCTCCCAAGTGCTAGGATTACAGGCGTGTGCCACCATGCCAGGCTTTGTTAAGCAGTTATTACTTTGGCCTCCCAAGGCCTATAGGTGATAGTGCTTCTATTTTAGGGCTAGAATCCCCGGGAGCTTTGCATCTTCCCCCAGTCACAGGGAAAAAGGGACAGAGCCAGGTTTGATCCCAGGTCTGATATAAATGCAGGTTAAAATTAATTTCTATGGAATACTGTATGTTTGGCTGTAATACAGAAAAATCTGGCAAGTGCTACAACTGGGAGCACTGCGACTGAGGCTTACTTTTTTGTGTATGTATACTTATTCCTTCATTCAACAAGTGCATGTTGAGCACTCATGAAAAGGCACTGTGCCAGGTGCTAAGACAGGACATTCTCTGGGGAAAGGAGAACATGGCAGGGAAGACGGTGCAGTTTGGCGCAGGAATTGGACATCCGAGGGCCTGGGTCTGGGTGACGGAGAAGGGACAGAAAGGGGCTCATCCAGGGAGCTTCCCGGGGAGGGGGTGCCGGCAGGTCAGGAGGGAGGAGGGACAGCCCTGTGGGCTCAGGCCAGTGAGAGCCTCTGTGCACTGCTGAGGGTGGGGCTGGAGGGGTCGGGCAGAGCCTGTGGCATCTTCAGCACACAGGCGTTTTCTAGTGAGAGTAGCCAGAATCAGCTGGGGACCAGCAGCCAGGCACAGGACGCAGGGTGATGGCCCAGGCTGAGGGTGAGCTGCCCCCAGGCCCCTGGAGCCCTTGCTGGCAGGGAGGTGCCGACTCCTGGCCCCATCCCACCTGGCACCACGCACCCACGTCTCGCGCCAGTCTGCCCAGACCCAAACCCTGCTCGGAGCACTGGGGCTTATTTTGCAAGACATTCTCTTGCGAGAGCCCACTGTTGGGCTGAGGGCCCCTTCCTAATGGCTGTATGGTTCCCGTGTCCTGCCCTGGGCTCTGAGGCTCCTGGCTCTGGCACAGTCCAGGGAGCGGGGGCGATAAAGAGGGGAGACTGCCAATGTTGGGAGCAGTTGCACAAAGCAGGGTTTCACAGCCAGAGTGCCAGGCTGTGCTGTTTTTAGGGACAGGCTGCAGAGAGGAGGAGCCCGGGGTTCCTTGCAGAGGGAGTGGTGGGGGGAGTGGCAGCAGTTTCCCAAAGTCCACACCATGGGGCTGTGCCCAGTGGGTCAGCGGAGGGTTGGGTGTCAGGATTGCCCGTGGCTGGGCAAGCTGAGCAGGGATGGGGTAGGGGCAGACTTGGCTGTGGATGGACGATCAGGGCCCTGTGCAAGTGGATGGCTTCTGGCAGAACACAGGGATGGGCTGCAGTACTGCGGTTTCATCTGAACACCAAACAGCCCAAGAGACATGCAGGTTTGGGAACAGCCAGACCACAAATGCCCCACTTCTTGGACTGGTGTCCTGGAGAGATCACACTGGAAAAGATTGCTGGGCTGCGGTGGGGCATCATCGAGGGAGCCAGGGACCTAAAACTCCAGCCAGAGCCCCAGAGGCAGCCACTTGCACCCCTGAAACTGACAGTGGCTCTCCTGGGCATGGCGGAAGACCCTCCTAGCAGCTGTTGGGTGGAGCAGGAGCTCGGGACCCCTGGCCCGTCCCACCCCGCCGTGTCAGAGCTCTGGGAGGTCCAGTCCTTTGGGTGGCCCCAGGCTTGGGGCTTTCCCTCGACTGCCAGGGGAAGCCGTGTGGGTGCCTGCAGGGGCCTGTGAGCATTGAGAGCCTGAGCTGCAGAGGTGTGAGGGCTTGGGAGGAAACAGTTTGCCAAGGCACAAGGCAGTGTGGTGGTTTTCCCTCCCGTCACCTCCTGTCTCACTGTCGTCACCACTCCCAAATGACACGGGTCCCAAACCTGTTTGTTCTCCCAGCCTGCTCCCCACCTATTCCCAGGGAGCCCTTCTACCTCAGGGCTTTCTCTTCTCACGGAGCACGAGGAGCCGGTGTCTGGTGCTTGTGATTTGGAACACTGCTAAGCGTTTTCAAGCTCACTAATTCCGACAGTCACAACTGGCCCATGGTCACCATGCTCCTTTGCCAGCATTGTTGCTGCACCCACCCCACTGTCCTCAGTGTCTTCAGGCACTGTTTATCAGTGTTATGTGCTGCAGAAATCCAGCTAACAGCGCCTGGTAAAACGGAAGCTTCCTTTTTCGCCTGACACATGCTCTGGAGGTGGGCATTTCAGGGCCAGTGCCGCACCTCCATGAGGGTCCAGGGCCCTGGCTCCTTCTCACCTTCTGCTCACCTCTTCACCTGTCCTCTCCTGATGCTAGGGTAGCCGCTGCCCCTCCAGGCACAGCATTCCGAAGCCAAGCAGGAAGCAGGGAAGGACAGAAATCTGTCTTTATTAGGAAAGCATAGCTTTCTCAGGAGCCTTCGCAGTAGACTGCTGTTTATATATCATTGGCCTGGATTGTGTCTCATGCACACTGTAGCTGCAGCAGAGCTTGGGAGTGGGTTGTTTTCCCAGGCACATGGCTGACCCAAAGCCTGGCACTCCCTAAGAGAGAGAACCCACCTGGGAGACCAGTGGGAATGCCTGCCTTGTGGGCAGCCCCGGGGGGCAAGCTTCCCAGGTTTAACCCCGGGGGTGAGTGGTCAGCATCGGGGCTAACCAAACACTCCATCCCTGCAGTGCAGTGCCAAAGCATGAAGTAGAGGAGCCCGGAGTGGGCAGCCACTGCCCAGGTCTGGGGAGAGGCCCCTGGCCGTGTGGTTGGGCAGCCAGCAGCCGGATCTGCCCACTGCTCAAGAGAAGTCAGGAGGCCAGATTGGTTTCTTTGTAAAGCTTTAAAAAAAGAGAGATCTGTTATAGAAAAGTTTCAGAGATCTTAGAGTTCCATAGACCCTTCACCCAGCTTCCCCTTCCAGTGACATCTTACGTAACTGAACACTGGACTAAGCAGGCGATGCAGAGCAGCAGTTTTCCCACTGCAGGACCCAGTCCTGGATCCCACGTTGCTTACAGTTCCACCCCCTCCTTGTCTGTGAGACTCTCCTGAGCTATCCCACTCTATCATGATTCGAAAGTTCCTCTATTTATGGTATCTTAGTGGTTACTTGAATTTTCCCCAAATACTTGACTGACCTTTAATCAAAAGTTAGCCAGCATCTCTAGGTAGCTTCTAAAAGCTAAGATTTGAGCACTTGAATGGTGATCATGCCCTCTTATCTTCCACCTTATTTGTAAGTTTTACCTTATTTTATTCCAATTTAATTATTTTTTAGAAAAAGTAATGCCCCTGTAGTTCTGAATTTAAAAGGTTCAAAAGATACAGTAAAAGAGGCCAGGGATTTAGCTCAGTGGTTCCACCACCTGCCTCGCAAGCACAAGGACCCGAGTTCGATCCCTGGTACCTAAAAAAAAAACAAACCAGTAAAAAACGTCTCTCCTGAGTGACCTGGACAGTTGGCCCCTCCCTGAGAGTCAGTATCCCCTGTGTCTTCACTGGCTCTGTCTTACCCAGGTAGAAGCAAATACAGCTTCACTCATCTTGTTAGCTCTTCACTTCATTCTGCAAATGGTTCTGTTCACTTTTAATTAATAAACCATACAGATACCTCCATATCAGCCCATGTGCAACTTCATTTTTTGTCTGTGGCTGCATAGATTTCCATGTCACAGTGTGTTTAGTAAGTCCCCTACTAATGAACATTTAGCTTCTTCCCCATCCCTTACTAGTCAAATAATACTATAACAAATAACCTTACACCGTTGCTTTCGTCATTTTAGAAGTGGGTCAGAGTATATGCACTTATTTAGGTAGATTGGGCAAGTTACCCTCTGTAGAGGCTGTACCCATTTACCTTTCTACCGAGGAAGTATAAGGACGTGTTTCCCCTCGTGCTCTGTGTCAGTGTTTGCATGGCTGATGTTGTGTTTTGTTTTGTTTGTTTTTTATAATGCTTGGGATGGAACCCAGGGACTTACACACACTAGGCCAGTTCCCTACCACTGAGCTACGTCCCTAACATGTTAGCATGTTTTAAGTGTAAGGAAGGCGTTTCCGTGTTGTTTTCTTTTTTTTATTTTCATTTTAATCTTGAGCATCTTATTGTATGTTTGAGACCCAAATGTGTGGTAGTGCACACTTCTAATCCCAGCACAGGAAATGCTGAGGGCACAGATGGAAGCCAGCCTGCGCTACACAGCAAGCAAGTCCAAGGCCAGCCTGAACTACACAGCAACACCCTGTCTCAAAAAACCAACAACAAAAACTTTTCTGTAAATTTTATTTTCATATCAGGGCCGATTTTTCTCTTGGGTTGCTAATCTTCTACTTATTAACTTGTATGAACTATTTTAGGGAAATTAGCCTTTTGTCTGATGAAAGTTGTAAATATTTTTCTCAGAGTATTTGGGATTTCTTCTTACAATGGTTTTACTTACAAAGTTATGAACTTTGCAGAAAGTTCATATTTTTATACAATCAAATTTGTTAACTCTTTTATCCATAGTCTGTTTCCATAAACAGTTGTATGGGTTTAGTGTTGTGGTTAGCTTTTTTTTACTCCAAGACTACTTTTATTCATATTTTTATACAACTTCTTGTTGTTTGTTTCAACTTGAAATAGTTGATCCATTTAAACCTTGTCTTGGTATAAGATCTGAAAGGTAAGAGGTAGGGATCCAACTTAATTTTTCCGGTGACGACTCAGGGTCCCATACCATTTATTGAAAAATTCGTCTTTTCCCTTAGATTCGAAGTGTGTCTTTCTAACTTATTAAAGTCGCATGTGTCTGCATCTATTGTATCGCCTCTCCGTTCTCATTGATTGTTCATGTGCCAGTGCCCTTCCATCTTAATTACTGTAGCTTTTTTTTTGGTACCGGGGATCGAACTTGGGACCTTGCGCTTGGAGGCAGGCAGCGAACTGTAGCTTTACATGATTCTTTTTATTCCTCTCCAGCTAATTCCCTGTCCTGTTTGCCAAAGCACCGGCAAGCAGCTTCTTTGCTTTCATCGAGACTCATCTTTTACTCAGAGAAGACACTTGTCCCTCCTGCTTTACTAACTGAAAGGCGGGCCGTTCTGTGTGAGCTTCCCCACCCCGTGCTGCTGTGTTTTCTTCATCCCCGCTCATCTGTCCTCCTGCTCAGCTTCCCCTGAGTCTACCCTGTCTTTCTCCACTGTCCTCCCCTCTGTCCACAGCTTCTGGGCAGGGGTTGAGTGCTTGCCTAGAATGTGCAAGGTGCCAGGTTCTTTCCTCAGTACCACAGAAAAAGAGAAATAGCCACGCACAGCTTCCTTGGCTCCTCTGCTCCTCAGTCCTCTGCAGCCTCGCCACCTCCCCAGCTAGCTTCTTGTACTTGCATTGTCGTGGCGTATTTGCCCCCACATGAGTCTCCCCCGTCTTCCTGCTGTCCCACCTTCCTGCCTCTGCTACTCTTCCGAGTCCAGGTCTCCCTCTCAACATTTGTCTCCCGGGTTCTCTGGTGGCCTCGCAGTCACCAGCCCTGTGTCATTTGGTCGCCCTGCACCCCCACAGCATGTGAGACGCTGGCACGGCTGCACAGACGCCAGGCCAGCCCAGGCCTCCCACCCCTGCCTGGTGCCTCTTCCTTTTTCTTCCCTGGACAAGCTGCTCTCTCCTCAGGGCCCGCTCCCTTTCTGTGGCCGTCACATCAACAACCCTTCCCAGATGTGCAGATCCCCCGCCCCCGGCCTCTTAGACCAGAGGCCCGGTGTCCCGGGCTGTCTGCAGGAGACTGGGAGGAGGTTATTGGGGGTCCAGGTGAGGGAGTGGAGTTGGATGTGTTGTGGGGAGCCACTTACCACTCGGCGGAGCTGCTGCACTGTGGAGTGGTGGTTCTCAAGCTTGGCTGTACCTTAGTCTCCAGGAGAATTAAAAAATAAAAATCTTGGGCCAGGGATTTAGCTCAGTGGTTTTGCCACCTGCTGCGCAAGCGCAAGGACCTGAGTTTGATCCCCGGTACCAAAAAAATTAAAAAATTTAAAAAAAATAAAAAGCGCCCACTCTGCTCCCAAATCATTCAAACTGGAATCTCTAGGGATAGACCAAGACATCCATATAGATATATGTATATATATTTTAATTTCTTTTTCTTTTTCCCCTCAGTGCTAGAGATTGAACTCAGGGCCTTTGCACTGAGCTATATCCTCAGTCCTTTTTAAATTTTTTTTATTTTAAAACAGGGTTTTGCTAAGTCACTAAGTTGCCCAGGCTGGGCTTTAACTTTCCATCCTGTTACTTCAGCCTCCCAGCGGCTGGGTTTTCAGGCGTGCACCACATGCCTGGCTAGACATTCATACTTTTTTAAATGCCTCCATGATTCCAGTGTACAGCCAAGATGTCAACCCTGGAGTAGAGCCAGGGAGAGAGAAGTCTCCGATCATCCCCACGTTCTGGCTCCAGTGAGTGGGGAGATAGACATGGGTCCTAAAGGAGGAGGAAGGATCCCTGTCCTGCCCCTGCCCAGGCTCCTGGCTGTGGGGCTCTTCCTCCTGGCTCCTCCCTCCCACAGCGCCTCCTCATCTGCCACCTCCGCCTATGGCATTGGTGGGGGGGGGCTTGACTTGCCCATGGCTGGCGCTGTCTCCTCCTGGGTAAGGGGGCCATGGGTCACCTCTCAGCTCCTCTGCCAAGGGCCTGGCTGCAGGGCTGCTGTGAACAGGAGGCAGGCACAGCAAGAGTTCGTGTCTTTTCCCCACACCCCAGCACAGGAAGGATGAGACCCGCCCTTCAAGAGCAGCAGGTCAGAAGAGCAATGATTTGTGTCCTGAGTCTAGGGTCAGCATGGGGATTGGGAGGCGAACTCATTTTGGATCGCCAGGGAGGCTGGAGCGTTGGGAAACCCAGCGCTCCAGAGACTCAGAGAGCAGGACCCTACAGAGGGGGCAGGAAGGGTGGCCCAGGGGTCGCTCAGTCTGGTTAATGACCACTGCTGTCACCCCACCAACCTCCTGCGGGAGGCAGGTGGGCAAGGAGGGTAGGGCAGGGGACTCTGATGCACTAGCAGGGACTGAGGAAGGAGCTGAGAGAGCTGCTTCCATGGCGGTGTCCCTCCTGCTCTCGACAGCTCTGTCGCTGCCTCCTATAACGTCTTCCTGTCTTCCCTCGCCCCAGGCCGACAGGAACTGCACTGTAGAGGTCCATCTGCTCACAGACCCAGATGATGCCAGAGCTATGACCAGGCCTGCAGGCGTGGCTCCGAGGGGAGACCAGCCATGGAGCAGCCACAGGAGGAGACCCCTGAGGTCCGGGAAGAGGAGAAAGAGGAAGTGGCAGAGGCCGAAGGAGCCCCAGAGCTCAATGGGGGATCAGAGCCTGCGCTTCCCTCCAGCAGCTACACAGGTGAGGGGGGCAGAGCATTGTTCGGGGTGCAGAACAGCAGAGCAAGGGCAAGGACTGGAGCCGGGCAGCCTGGACTCCCGCCCTGCCCTGCCCCGCCACGCACTAGAGCTGCAGGGCCTGGCACAAACTCTACCCCTTCTGTCTGGAAAGCAGACAGGGGTGGTAGGCAGTGTGGACCTGGGTTTGTAAGAACTAAGCGAGAGGGACATGTAACGCATGTCATTGTCATCATCACCCCCCACTGCTGCCACGCAGCATCCGAGACCATCAGCATTAACAGTGCCTGGAAGGCTCCCCCGTACCTGCGATTGTTATGCTGGGTGGAAACACGCGACTCTGTTGATCTGGTGCTAGTTAGAGTCGGCAGAGTTGCCTGCATTGTGAGTAGGCTGAGTGCTAAGCATGAGAAGGGATGGCTGTAATCAGTGTTGTTCCTGGCAGCCAATCATCTCAGCTTCCCTTGTCTCACTTGTGGGTTCTCCTCTGTTTACCCCCTGGCAGTGCGGTGTAAACGATCCTCTCTGTCATGTCTTTACACCAGCCCTGTCCACCTTCAGGGACACCCAGAGCATGCTGCCCATGTCCCCCCCCCCCCCCCCCAGCTTTCTGCCAGCCTCTCTCCTCTCCTGGGTGGGATCTGCACACCCCACTGAGCCTTACTTCCCTCCTTCAGGGGCACTTGGGCCTGTGGAAGGGGACCCCCTTGTCACCCGATCTTGCTGCTGTTTTCCATTTGAACAGTCGGCCTGACAAAGGCAGGCTGTGGAGGTAGAGGAGGCTCCTGCCGGGCCCACACCCAAGAGAGGCTGTGTCTTTGAGCCACATAGCCTTGAATGTGGAAGCACAGTTCTTCCTCTTCAGGGCACAGCGTAGGCTGCGTGAAGGGAGAGTGGTCTGTCAGTCTTTCAGACACCAGAGGTGGCATGGTGTGAGGTGAGGCCATAGGCAGCACCCCCAAGCCCAGAGCAGTCCATGCTGTCTGCCAGCTGCTGGCTGGGTGACTTTGGGAGCCAGCCTTTCTCAGAAGAGAGTAAAGGCTCCCCAGGAGTGAGAGTTCACACAGCGGCAGCACATTCTGAACTTGGGCCAGAAGGCAGAGGGAAGGCACAGGGACTAACCGTGAGCCAGGGATGCCAGGACAGTGTCAAGGAAGAGAAGGGTATGGGATGTGTGACCTCACTGCCAGGCCTGTGTGTGTTCATATGCAGAGGCTGGAAGCAAAGTCCACGAGGCAGATGTGGCTGTGGCATCTGGGGCAGCTTTGCTGGTGGGATTTAGGCCATGGGGAAATGTCTGCAGCAGGATCTGCCTAGCCACTCATATGGTGTCGTCCATGTATCGCTGTATGGGCTCTACAGAGCATATGAGAGGAAGTGGAGGTAGGAGGACTTCCTGCTCCGTAACGGAAATGGGAGTCACCGTTGGTTAAAGTCACAGTACATACAAAGTTCTCACAGATTCTACAAGGCAAGCCACCTAACAGAAAATTAAAACAGGCAAGGCAGATCCCAGTCAGACAAGTGTAAGTGGCCAGAAAACACAAAACTTTCTCAGTCCCACCAGTGTTCAGAGAAGGCGTTTTAAGATGAGGTGTCACTGAGCTGCCACATTGGAGGGGACCATGGTCAGTGTTGGCCAGGAGGCAAGGGCTGGCCTGCAGCCCGAAGGGTGGCCAGACAGTGCCCTCTAGGAAGGCACCCTGTGTGAGCACTGGTTCCCTGGGCACAGAAGCATCCCCAGCAGCGTGTTTACTGCACCACTACTCATGAGCAGAAAGGGGAAGGTGCCTTCTGCAGGGAATTGGTTAGAAAGCCTCCCCAGCGCCATCCGGCACCACCATGGTCACTAAAAGAGGTAAGGTAAGGGCTGGGGATTTAGCTCAGTGGTTCCGGCGCCTGTCTTGAAAACGCAAGGTCCCGAGTTCAATCCCCAGTACCAAAAAAAAAAAAAAAACTGTTGCGGCGCCTGTCTTGAAAACGCAAGGTCCCGAGTTCAATCCCCAGAACAAAAAAAAAAAAAAAAAAGAGGTAAGATAGGTCTGGATGCACACAGAGGGGCCGAGTTCCAACAGAGTGGGAATCTCCTGGGTATCCCAGCAAGGGATGCAGAGTAGGCCAGGGCTGCGGGGTTCAGGGCAGAGAGTCCCGGAAGGAGGCCCTGTCACGAGATGCCGTGTACCTTTCTCAGCAAGGCTGCAGTGCTTTCCTCACTAGAAAAGCACTTGTGCTGCTTGTCTTCAGAAGATTAAAATAAATTGTTCAACATTTTTCAAGGGAGCTGGCAGGTAAGGGTCCTGGAGTTACAGGGCTTCTTCCTGTGTTGGGGGCAGGAGGGCTTTGAGATCACATAGACCAGGCAGAAGCCCGGTCTCCCGCCATGAGCCACGGTCCTCACCACTACTTTCACCCCTCCGTCTGAGGCTCCTCACAATTAGAGGCCCAGCAAGGTGAGAGGAGATGGTATATCTGACCTGCTGCAGGTCTCGGCATCTGCTGGCTCCCGCTGTGCCCCCAGGAGTCTGTGACATTGGCCCCAGAGTCCCCTCAGGGACCCATGAAGAACCCAAAACAAGCCAGCTGTGGTGCACACCTGTAATCCCAGCACTCTGGGGGGCTGAGGCAGGAGGATTACAGGTTTGAACCCAGCCTGGGCAACTTAACAACTTACCAAAACCCTGTCTCAAATTTTTTAAAAAAGGGCTGGAGGGCCGGGGATTTAGCTCAGTGGTTTCGCCGCCTGCTGCACAAGCACAAGGACCCGAGTTCAATCCCCAGTACCAAAAAAAATAAAAAAGGGCTGGAGATACAGCTCAGTGTGAAGCCCTTAAGTTCAGTCCCAAGTAATTGGGAGAAAAGAAACAAACCACAAAATCCCTGCCATTCTGCACCTACTCTGCATACTGGTACTGAGCTCGGCACCTACGAAGCATCCTCAGCCTGTGAGGCAGGAAGACAGGCCTCGCCATTAGCTTGCAGCAGTGAGGAAACTGAGGCTGCCAGGAACTCACTCCAGGGTCCCCCGGCTATGTAGCGACGGGGCCGTCTGTAGCCAGGCCCACATGCCACTCCCATCCTTGTTACCTCCTGCTTCGGTGAGGAAGAGGAAGATACAGTGTCTTTCCTCCTGGTCTCAGCACCCCTCTCCCTCAGCAAGTCCTCGGGGTGTTCAGGTAGGGCCAGGCACGGTGCTGTGCAACAGGGAACAGGGCACCCACGGGCCCAGCAGACAGGGCGGCAGAGGCAGGGGCTCCTCCATACCCACCTCCGAGTCCTGCAGAATTCACCTTGACTTCAGGAGCTGATGGGGGCCTGTTTGCCTGTGGACTCTGCCAGCCAAGTAAACAAGATCGGCCCCTCCCAGCGACCCTGTCCTGCTGGTGTGAGACTGGATGCGCAGGAGAGCTCAGCCGCACATGACATGTGGAATAAGGTCAACAGTGTCTGTTTGCTGAACTTGCAATCAAAGATGGCAAAACTGATATATCACCCCGGAGTGACAGGGCCACTGTTTACAGAGTCCGAACATTGGGGCCGTGACCTGCTATCGTCCTCGGCGGCCTTGTGTATAGTGACAGCATCGTGCTGGGCAGTGTAAGCACATGCGTAGGTAGTTGTGGAGCGCAGTAGACAAGAGCCCAGCTCCAGGAATTGTGTGGTTCTAGGTTTTGACCCCCGTTCTGCTCTTGTCTTGGGGTTCACCAGAGAAAACAAAACCAGTCGGGGCTGTGTGTGGAGAGATGTGTGGTTTACGGACTTAGCTCCCACGGCCATGGGGGTGCAGTCCGGCTTCTGCAGGGCAGAGGCCCAGGGAAGTTGTGTCCCAGCTCAGACCGGCAGGCTGTGTGGAGTCAGGGTCCCCTCTGTCTGCAGGGAGGGCGCTCAGTCTTTATTTGTAAAGTCTTCACCTGTTGGATGAGGCCCTCTCATGTTATGAAGGGGTAACCCCAAATCTGATGTAAACGTTAACCACATCTAGAAAATAACTTCCTTGCAAAATCCAGGCTAGTGCTGGAAGCAAAAACTGGGTACCCCGGCCCAGCCAAGTTGACACATAAAACCATCACGGCCACCACCATGAGCTCATTGCTTGACCTTCCAAACCCCAGTTTGCTTACCTATAAAGTAGGGATGAAGCACCCTACCTGAAGAGTTGTTTTGGGTTTTTGTTGTTGTTGTTGTACCGGGGATCAAACTCAGGACTTTGTGCTTGCAAGGCAGGTGCGGTGCCACTGAGCTAAATCCCCGGCCCTGTTTTGGGTTTTGTGTGAGTCCAACAGGTATGATATGCTCAGTAGAGTGCCTGGCACACAGGCATGCGATAAACAGATGTTTCTATTCCTGCAAACCCATGGCCTTCACAGGTAAGTCAGGTGTAGCTTCCAGCCCATTCAGTGTGAGGCAGGTGACAAAGACACTACAGTGCTTGGCACTTAGGGGCCTGACAGATGTGGGCTCTTCCCCGTGCCCTGCTGGGGGAGGCAGGCGGGGGCACAGTGGGAGGACTGTTAGCTTTCCACCACTGTGACAAAATACCCGAGAGAAGCAAGTTTAGAAGAGGAAAGGTTTGTTTGACTCACAGTTTTGGGGGTTCCAGACTGCAGTCACTTGGCTCTGTTGCTTCTGGTCCTGTGGCAACCATCACTTAGGGGGTGCTCAGTGGAGAGGGCTGCTGGCTTCCTGGCAGCGGATGGCAGACAGGAAGAGGGGCAGGGCCACACAGCTCCTTGAGGCCCCACCTCCTGAAAGTTCTGCAAGCCCCCAGTTTCACCGTGGCCTGTGGACCAAGCTTCAATGCTGGGCCTTCGGAGAGCGCCTGGGGGCCACACTCCAGCGAGGAACCTGGGCCAGGCCAGGTGACTCAAGCAGATGTACAGCCCTGGCGTGCGTAGCACCCCCAGGCCCAGGGGTTCAGGCCGGCGCTCCCCCATGGACGACCCCTCTCAGAATCCCAGCCCCCCCCCCCCGCTCCCATCTCTGGCAAGAGGTTCTAGAACACGGGGAGCCTTGAGAACCTGGTCCCTAGAACAGGGGAAGTTCTGCCCCCAGTACTTTGGGGAGGATGTGATGATTTGGACACAGACCCTTAAGTCGAGTGGTCAACAAGAAGAAACAGGAGCTTTATTTTTAGAAAATCCACCCACAGGCTACTGCCATGTCAGTACCCCGGATTCGCATGCACTCCTCGATCAAGCCGTCCTCAGGGTGACACCCCTGCCTGCCCTGCCCATCCCACTCCTGCTTATTTCGGCCTTGTGGGCTCTCCACTTCCGCTAAACAGGCAGGGGGTCCTCACCAAGGCCCCTGCTGCTCCCCAATTATGGCCATTCACTGCCAGGGTTTGGGGATCGTGGGCTCAGAGCCCTCCCAGCCAGGGGCTGCAGCAGGCAGGAGAGGTGAGGGGAGAGCAGTGGTACCCCAGGACTCCCTGCCGAGTGTGTGGGCCCTGCGACTGTGGGGACTGCAGACTGGCCGCTCTCCAGTGGGCGCTGTCCCAGTAGCCGGTCCTTACATGTGTGGCACATCCTGCTCCAAGAGCCTCCTCTGCATTAACTCCACACTTCTCACCAGGACTCTCCGAGATGTGCTCCCATCTCCACTTTGCAGAAGAGGAAACTGAGGCCCAGCAGCCCAGAGCTGGGGCCTGCGCCCAGGACACTTGGCCTTGACCTCAGGACTGCCAGCTGGGACAAGGGGGACATGGGCTGTGAGCTTGGGCCTTGTGGCCCCTGAACCCTGTTCTCACCTACTGTGCCCAGCGGTCCTGAGCTCCTGGAAGTCAGCTCGGGTCCACACCTTTGCCCCAGAGAGGGGAGCAGTCACCTGCCCTCCCCCTTGCGAGGTAGTTTCCTTGCTCAGCTGGCTGAGGGCAGTGTCTGGTCCTGTCCCACCCCGTACCCAGCAGGTGCTCAGCAGATGTCTGTCTATGAACCGAAAAGGAGGGCACTGCCATACACAGGGCCAGCAGTGACCCAGTGACCAGATTCCTGCCCCACAGGGAGGAGGAGGAGGAGGGGCTAAAGAAAGATGTGACTCATCCTGCTGCTTGGTCATTGTGGATGAGACATAGGTGGGGCTGGGCGCTTGGGTCCAGTGGGAACGTGGTGAGGGACGGGAGTCTGCGACAGTGCACAAAGGCGGCAGGGCCGTCAGCATCCGAGCGGCCTCCACAAAGGGCTTTTGTGGCATCTTCACTCACCACCTCCCACACGGCTCCTGGCAGTTCTACTGTCCCCATTCCCATGCCTCCAGGGCAGCAGGTCCCAGCTGGCACTGCTGAGGCCAGGACCCAGGGGCAGCGTGAGGTCCTCAGACTCCCGAGCTGCTGAGCCCGCCATGTGCCCAGCACCTGCACAGTGGTGCCCTGCCCTGTGGCCCTGACGTCTAGTGGGTGGCGCCCAGCCACAAACACACACAGGTGCGCTGTCGAGCAGCAACAGAGGCAACTGAGAAGACCACACCTGCTTCACCGAGAGATTGAGGGGCCCACTGTCCCTCTCGGGGACTGAGGGGATGGTTACACCCCTTGGAATGACTGAAGATGGGCACTGAGGTGCTGGGATGGGACTGGCCATTTTAGAACTTGTGTCGCCCCTAAATCTCACCAGCCAAGAGGGGAGCAGCCCGCTGGGCCCTTTTGCTGCGGCCAGGCTGGGGTCTCAGGTGCTTCTCCTTGAGCAGCTGGTTCCTGGGGTCACTCCCTTCCGTGAGAGAGCAGGGATTAGGCCAGTGTGGCGGGAGTGGGGGTCAGAGGCCAAGACCCAGCGAGGTCCCCATGGTTTCATTCCTGAGTTTCGGGGGAGATGCACGGCTGCCCAAAGCTGCGGCCACACCGCCCGCCTTCCTTCCCCAAACCATGGCTCTGACAGCTGTGCGGGAGTAGAAAATCTTGGGGAAGCAGCACAGAGCTCCATCACCGTGACAATACCTGCGCTGTTTGTGCCCACACCGGAGTTCCGTGGGAGTGAACGTGAGGCTCTGGCGAGACTTGTTTCGGCATCTCCGCAGTCTGCTCGGGGACCGTCGGGAGGGCCACGGGTGGCTCCATAGAGCTCTGCAGTTCCCAGAGCGGCCGCACCAGCCGTGGGGGCCCACGAGGGGCGCCTCCAAAGGGCCACCTGGAGACTCCGCCCCGCCCGGAGCACGGCCGTGCCCCACTCCCTGTGCGCCGGCAGAGGCTGGTCCAGGAAGGCTCTGGTGCGCCCGAGTCCTGTGCCAGGCAGGGGACACTCCGGGCCTTTGCACGTCCTCCCAGAGAAGCCGTCCTTAACTGCACGTGCAGGTGAAGAAGCGGGTCTTCGGGTTCTGCACAGGCCCGTGGCTCAGGTGCTTCCTGACCGGCAGAGTGTGACGCTGACTCCGTCCTGTGTCCACAGACCTCCCCCAGGGCGCCTCTCCACCCTCGCTGCTGGACCAGCTGCAGATGGGCTGTGATGGGGTCTCGGGCGGCAGCCTCAACATGGAGTGCCGGGTGTGCGGGGACAAGGCATCAGGCTTCCACTACGGCGTCCATGCGTGCGAGGGGTGCAAGGTACGGACCGTGCAGGCCCTTTGGGCTGTGGTCTCAGGGCGAGCCAACCTGCCGGTTTCCTCTGCCACAGGCCAGGTGCCTGGCAGGACCCACTGTGAAATCTCCTTGGGCCCATTCCAGGCCCCAGCTCTGGGCCCTGCGGGAAAGGACAGGTTTCCTTGCTGGCCTGCCCTGCTGGGCACCAGCCAGCTGACCCAGCCACTCACTGCAAGGCCGTAGGTGGCCAGCGCCCCCTGGAGGCCAGACTTCAGAAGGCAGGCAGGAAAGGCGGGCTTTGGGCTCCAGTCTTCCTGAGGTCAGAGCCTCAAGGCCTTTGGAGGCTCTTCAGGAAGAAGAAGAAAACCAGAACAGAACATTACATTTCTTTTTCCAGTGATGTTTCTGGGGTTTTCCTCCTAACTGCATGCCATTGAAATTTCACAAATCAAGCTGGGTGTGGTGGCACACGCCTGTAATCTCAGCACTTGGGAGGCTGAGGCAAGACTGCTGTGAGTTCGAGGCCAGCCCAGACTACATAGGGAGACCATGTCTCACAGCTTCACAAAGCTTCCTTTTTGTTTTGTTTTTTTAATGTGATACTGAGGCTGGACCCTAAGGGCACGCTACTACTGAGCTACATCCCCGCCCTACTAGCTACCCATAATTTTGAGACATAGTCTCAATAAGCTGCTTGAGCAGGTCTTGAATTTATAGTCCTCCTTCCTCAGCCTCTCAAGTGCTAGGATTATAGGTGTGTACCACCACAGCCTAAATTTCTGAAATAATTAAAATTATATACCACATTTACTTTCCATGCCCAAAGCAGTCTTAAAACTGCTATTAGTTTGGTAACATAAAACTGTATGGTGACCAACTTGATGTATTCATAAATGTGTCTGGCTCTGTGTATTTTGTAAATGTGGTTTTAATGAAACAGTCTGTGAGCTGGGTGTGGTGGTGCACACCTCTATCCCAGCACTGAGGGAGGCTGAATCAAGAGGGTCACAGATTTGAGCCCAGCCTTGGTAAGTTATCGAGACCCTGTGATGTGGCTCAATAGTAAGTACAGTGCCCATGGTTCAACCCCCAGTGCCATCAAAAAATAAAAAAGGTTTAGAGTCTACTTTCTTCCTTTCCCTTTCAGAATATGTTCCCTGTCACTTCCAGATTTCAGCAGCGTTTCCATTGGGGCACCTGGCCCCTGGCACAGCCCCGCAGGCAGAGCAGGCTCCTCAGCCCACCCCTCCCGGCAGCCTCTCCTCACCTGTTCTTGCTCCCGCAGGGCTTCTTCCGCCGCACCATCCGTATGAAGCTGGAGTATGAGAAGTGCGATCGGAGCTGCAAGATCCAGAAAAAGAACCGCAACAAGTGCCAGTACTGCCGCTTCCAGAAATGCCTGGCCCTGGGCATGTCGCACAATGGTGAGAGCCCGGCCGGGCGGGGCGTGGTCCCTGCGGAGCAGTGCCGGGCGCACAAAAAGCACTGCGAGCATTGGCTGCTGACCCTGCCCACCTGGACCCTGGGTCTTGGTGCCTAACACCTCTCACTTCCCTTGCCCATCAGTATCCGCTGTGGGTGCCAGGCCTGGGCAGTCACCCCCTTTCTGCACCTGTGGCCACCTGCTCTGGCCAGAGGGAACTGAGAATAGACCTGTCCTGAGCTCCCGAGTGTTGCCCTGATGAGGGAAGAAATGTCCCTCCAGACACCCATGCTGTCTGATGACACCTGGGTGAAGTGCTGGGAACACGGCTCCTGGGACTCAGCCTCTCTCAAGTGACCTGACACGGCACGAAAGCCACTGGTTTTTGAAGGGGAGCAGGGGTCAGTAAGTGACCACACATGCCAGCTGCCAGGAGCCTGGCACTCCCAGGAAGCTGAGCCTTCCCTGCTCATGCTCTGGACCTCCTGCGGAGCCTGGGGCCACCCAGGCCCTCTGTACCTCCAGGTCAGACCCTAGTGGACGGGGAGCCTCTTGTTTAAATGTCTCCATGGCGGTCAGCTGCGGGGCCGCCTTGCCCATGATGTCCCAGCTGTCTTGCATGGTAGTGGGTAGTGGGACCCAAGACCCCATCTGCGGCTTTTCCTGGGCTCTGGCAGGCCTGGGGTTTGACCCTTCCCCCTCAGTCTTTATCTGCCTGGTCCCATTCCATTGGTGGCTTAGGGGGTTCCTAGGAAGTGTCAGGCTGACAATCCTTTCCTCACCCTTTTTGTAACAGAAGTCAGATTCCTATCCTGTTTTTTCTTTTTTGAGATTGTTGCCCAGGTTGGTCTCAAACTCCCGGGCTCACACGATTCTCCCACCTCAGTCTTTTGGTAGCTGGGGCTCCAGGAAACATTTTCATGTAGTTGTTGCAGTGATCCAGTAAGGTTTGTGGGTTTAAGTAAGCTGCCAGCTCACGTTTCCTGACCGAGGAAGAAGGTGAGACGGCCCATCCAGGCTACACTGCATGTACAGTGCCGGGCTGGAGCCGAGGCACAGACCTCATCAGCAGAGCAAGTCTTCCCCTGCCATGCTGTGTCACCTCCCAGCCAGGTGGCCCGGTCAGTCGACAAGGGAGGACCCTGTGAGGGAGACAGAGCCCTGCCCTGGTGGAGCTGAGGTCTGGAGGGGCCACACCAGTGCTGTCCTGCTCACTCTGGAGCCTCTGAGGGGTCACAATTAGGTCTCCATCAATGAGCCGTGTCCCCAAGGAGGAGAGACAGGAAGGTCAGGGTGCTGGGCCCTGCCTGGCACCTCAGTCACGGTCCCTGGCCCTCTGCAGCCATCCGCTTTGGCCGGATGCCGGAGGCTGAGAAGAGGAAGCTGGTGGCGGGGCTGACAGCCAGAGAAGAGCAGCAGCACAGCCCGCAGCTGGCTGACCTGAGGGCCTTCTCCAAGCACATCTACAACGCCTACCTGAAGAACTTCAACATGACCAAGAAGAAGGCCCGCAGCATCCTCACCGGCAAGTCCAGCCACACAGCGGTGAGTGCACTGCCTGGCAGCAGACTGGGCAGCCCTGACTCCACGGCACAGGCGGGGGTGTGGGAGCACGGGCTGGGGCCCCAGGCTTGGCCTCTGATGGGGCCTGGTTTTCAGCCCTTTGTGATCCACGACATCGAGACACTGTGGCAGGCAGAGAAGGGCCTGGTGTGGAAGCAGCTGGTGAACGGCCTGCCGCCCTACAAGGAGATCAGCGTGCACGTCTTCTACCGCTGCCAGTGCACCACGGTGGAGACCGTGCGCGAGCTCACTGAGTTCGCCAAGAGCATCCCCAACTTCAGCAGCCTCTTCCTCAACGACCAGGTGACCCTGCTCAAATATGGTGTGCACGAGGCCATCTTCGCCATGCTGGCCTCTATCGTCAACAAAGAGGGGCTGCTGGTGGCCAATGGCAGTGGCTTTGTCACCCATGAGTTCCTGCGCAGCCTCCGTAAGCCCTTCAGTGACATCCTCGAGCCCAAGTTTGAGTTTGCTGTCAAGTTCAATGCCCTGGAACTGGACGACAGTGACCTGGCTCTGTTCATCGCGGCGATCATTCTGTGTGGAGGTGAGCGAGCCCAGGGCAGGTAAGCCGCAGATGTCCCGAGCCCAGACGGTGGGGGATGCGCCTGGGACCCCGGCGCTGCTGCGCATGCAGGATCGGCTCCATCTCCTTACACAGATGGAGGTGGAAGAAAGTAACCATCGTGTTCATGGGGTTCCGTGGGTGGTGGACAAACCTGTATTTCACCTGCATTTCTCAGATCCCAACTGAATAACAAGCCTGTTCAGCAGCGGTGGCATAGAGCTTACCTCAGGCCACACACTGTTCTAGTTCTTTTTCATAATTATAACTCATTCAGTCCTCCCAGCAGCCCCAGGCTGGAGGTTCTTTTATTTTATCCCCATTTTACAGATGAGGAGACTGAAGCCCAGAGAGCCCGGGTGACCTTCCCAGGGCCTTCCGGGTAGCCTATGGGAGAGGCAGGATTTAAGCCCAGGCAGAGTCTCTGAACCACAGTGCCTTCTCCCTTCCCTGATCAGGAAAAGCGCTATTGGCAGGACACGAAAGAGGGGCTGAGGCCAGAACTCAGTGGTAGTCACTGACGGGACGGGGCTGGGTGGGGCCGAGGAGCGCCCCTGCCCTTCTGAGACCCGCGTGTCCGTGTCCCCATAGACCGGCCGGGCCTCGTGAACGTGCCTCAGGTGGAGGCCATCCAGGACACCATCCTGCGCGCCCTGGAGTTCCACCTGCAGGTCAACCACCCCGACGCCCAGTACCTCTTCCCCAAGCTGCTGCAGAAGATGGCCGACCTGCGGCAGCTGGTCACCGAGCACGCCCAGATGATGCAGTGGATCAAGAAGACGGAGACCGAGACCCTGCTGCACCCACTGCTGCAGGAGATCTACAAGGACATGTACTGAGCCACTGCCCAGGCCTCTGCAGGCCCTGAGGGGCCCCGCCAGGGACGCCGCAAGCCCTCAGGCCAGCCCTGCGCGGGTCACACGCCCACACGCCCCGACACGCCGCCCTGGCTCCCCGTGTTCTCTTTCTTCCCTTGCTTTGCTCCCCCAGCTTCTCAAGCTCTGCCTTCTGCCCTCTGCCCCTGTCTCCGTCTCCCTTCTTGCTCCCTGCCCTCCCTGCCTCTCTAGCCTGAGACCGGCTCTGTTATCTCACCAGGGGGCCTCTTCTCCCACCTCCCCGCCCGCTGCCTCACCCGCCTTCTTAAGGCCACACCCACCTTCATCCCCGCCCACCTTCAGGCTCCGCCCCCTGACCAGCTTCCACCACCTCCAGTCTGGAAAACACACCTTTGGGGGGGGGGGGCGGGGTACTGAGGATCAAACTCAGGACCTTGAGCTTACAAGCTAGGCGGCGACACCACCGAGCTAAATCCCCAGCCCGTCTCCAGTCTGAATCCTGGAGCCATCCAAAGAAACACTACGCTCTCTGGGCCCGGCTTCTAGGTGAAGCTTAGCCTAGACCTACAGCAGCACCAGCCTGTGATCACTGGGTCCCTCTGCAGAGGACAGTGGGCAGGGCACAAGGGAGAGACCCAGATGCGTCCACACAGTGTTCCCTGGCCCCTGTCCAAGGCTGGCCCTAGACTCAGCGCCTCCCAACCTCCTACCCTGTGACCCTCTGATCTCTGCACCAGTCTTCTAGACCACCGGGGCTGGTGGCCCCTGCGCTGGCCACTCCCCAGCCTGGATGGAGCCAGGGTTCCTCCAGGTGGGGCCCCACACCCCACTGAAGAGGGAGGTAGAGGCTGGTTGCAAGGAACAGCACACTTAATTGTGAGTCGTGGCGCCAGAGGCCAGGGAGTATGGGTCAGGCCTCCATCGGCACCCACTCCCCACCTGGCAGCAGCCACCCCCTTGTGTCAGCACCCAGTGCTGAGCCCGACATTCACCCCCTTTGCCCGCAGGAGACACTGGGCCAATGCACACCCTGCACTGCACTGCGATCACTTTACCTGAATCTCCGTGCCTGCCCCTTCCCCCTGAGAGGTGGGTGCCAGGCAGCCACTGTCCCCAGGGCCAGGCAGGTCCAAGTGGGCAGGGGTCCACACAGCACGAGCTGCCAGGGTCATGTTGGCCTGTCTGTCTAGCAGCTCCACTGCCCTCCCCTTTCCGTTTCCAGCAAGCTGATCCCTAGGAACTGTTTCTGCATAGCCTCTGGTGACGGGACCATGCGGGCTGGTACTGTGGCTCAGGCCAGCCACCTCGCCCCCGGTGGAGGTCCAGTCACCTCACAGGAGGGACAGAGCCCAGCCTGGGATTTGCAATCTGTGAGAGGCCCCGCCAAACCTCGCAGGGGTGTGGGACCAGCTGGGGCCTCAGAGCAAGGCAACATCTGAACCAGGGTTTGAACCTGTGCATCTTGTGTCCTGCCTGGCCCTTCCCAAGGACTCTGGGGGGAAATGACCTGCAGACAGGACAGGCCCCACCTCTGTCCCTGGCAGCCTGGTGGCCACCTGTGTCCCAGGGCCACTCTAGGAGATCTTTGGCTCTCTGACCCCTGCCCTGGCTGGGCTGACTTCGTGCTGGGGCGCTGCCCTCTGGGCCAAAGCTGTGAAGGAGGGCAGCACCCGACCCCTCCCCACCGCCCTGCCCTGTCTGTGCTGAGGGCTGTGGACCTCAGTGTCTCCGCAGTCTCCAATACTTAAATGTATATTTTTGCTAGGAGTCCAGCTTCCTATGTTTTTAATATAAATAGTGTACACAGACTGACAGAACTTTAAATAAATGGGAATTAAGTATTTAAGAGCGGACTGTGGCTGACTCTGCATATGCATGCTTTTCTGGGCCAAGAGATGAAGACGACTGCCCCCATCCCCCTCCACATCCAGAGGAGTAAAGGGAGCTCTGGGGTTCAGGCAGCTGTGGTGGCTGCTGGGCCCCCATCTGTCAGGTGTGGAGGATGAGAAGGTGCCATCCTGCCCAGCAGAGGACGGGAAGAGGGAGAGGATGTGCACACTGAAGAGACTCCGTGGTACCGCAGCGCCATCCAGGAAGGAGCGGGCAGGGCCGAGGGCCATGGAAGGGCCCTGGGGGAGGCAGTGAGCCCCGGGCCTTGCATGCTGTGGGGGACTTAAGAACCCAAGCAGCTGACCACCGGCCTAGAGGGCTTCCCTGTCCTCAGCCCACAGCAGCGCGCTCCTTCACCGCAGCAGGCTGATAGCACGGGGCTGCAGTTCAGACAGCCCTTGGCGGTCAGTGAGTTTGGCCGTGGCGCGAGTGCTCATCAGCTGCCCATCACTGTAAGCTGCCTGAGAAAACTGAGAGGTTTGCTTTGGCTGGCAGTGTGAAAAGGTTCCATGCGCAGCCACCACTGCTGCTGCCCCTGGAGCCTTGCCGCTTGGGGAGGAAGCCCAGAGCCCACGCAGCTGCCTCTGCCAGGAGTGCCACCAGCATTCCAGGCGTCCTACCTGCTTCGTCTCATTGAAAAACCCTGCACAGTGTAGTCTGCAGACTTCCAGCTACTGCAGTTTAGAGGAGCATGGGAAAGGGTAGGTGTCACAACCAGCACCAAGTCACATCAGCAGCTCCCGGCAAGAGGTCCCAGATGGCTCACAGCAGAAGGTGATGAGCATGTACAACATTGGCCTCCCTGTTCTCTGGGCTGAAAGCTGGCAGAGGATTCTGAACTGTCAGGTACCACAGATTTGTCTCAGCCAGGAGAGTGCCACCCCAACGGAACCGAAGGGAAAGAGATGGGGAGATGGAATTCTTGGAACAGGGGCGATCAGTCAGATTTCTGACACTGAGATGCACTACCTGACACCCACAATATAAAGGAGGAAATGGTAAATTTGGCCCACGGTTTCATGAGATCAGTCCATGGACAGCTAGCTCCAAAGCAGGAACATCATGGCAGAGCAAAGCTGCTCAGTTCATGGCAGCCAGGAAGCAGAGCAGGGAACAGTGGCAGAGAGGAAGTGGCAAGGGACCCTATATAGCACCCCAGATAGTACCCCAGATCTAGTTCCCCAGATCCTATCTCTGTGACCACGCAGACACGTCCAGGAGGATGCTTTACTAATCCGCTAGGCATTTCTTGACCCAATGCAGCCGATATATCAAGATGAACAATCACAAGGGTTCTCCCTGAAATTGGTAGCCTTGTTGATCTGGATTCTTGAAGTTTACCTGTTTCTTGTTTTGGTCGTGGGAGGGATGGAACCCAGGGCTTTGAGAAAGCTCAGCACACAGTTATCACTGAGCTACTTCTCCAGCCCTACTTGTTTACTTTTCTCACCTTCCTATCCTTTCCTATCCCTCCTGTCCAGTGGGAGGAAAAACAATCAGAGTTTGTGTTTCGGCTGTTAAGGGCCCGAAGAGGTAAGACTACTACACGAACCCACCAAATCACTGCATCTCAGTTTGGAGGTGCACCTGAGTCTCACGACTGGTATTGTTGTCACCTGACTTCTCGTGCTGCAAAGACAGGTAGCATCGTGTCACTTCGCCTCCTGCCTCTGCATTCCTGTCACTAATTGCTGTTCTGTGTTAAGCGGCTACTGTGCACCACACATTCTCCCTACGTCACCTCTAATCACCACCAGAACCCAACAAGACAAGCATGATCACTTGCCTTCTCCAGGTGCCGCCACAGGAGAGGAAGGGCAGCCAGGGAGAGGTGGAGCTATACCCAGCCTGAAGACCAAAGTCTTTCGTTCCTGGTCTCTTTTTTAACGATGCCCAGGATAAATGAATCCAACATCTAGACTAAAAAGGAAAGCAACCTTAAGAGAATTAGAAGATACTATGTACTTTGTGATATTTCTATAAACCTAAAACTACACTGAAATATTTTTTAAATTTTATTTTAAAAAAAGAAAACAGGGTTCTGGGCTGGTAATCTCTCTGGGAAGCCTGGCAGAAGCAGATACAAAAGCTTTCTGGGGCCGGGGATTTAGCTCAGTGGTTCCGCTGCATGCCTCAAAAGCACAAGGTCCCGAGTTCGATCTCCAGTACTAAAAAAAAAAAGCTTTCCAAACCACAGCTACAGGCATTGCAGAATTCCCACAGGACTGCAAATACAAAGAAACAAATCAGGGCCTGGGGATGTAGCTCAGTGTAAAGCACTTGCCAGGCAAGCACTGGGCCCTGGGTTCCATCCCAGCCCTACAGGAGAGAGAAATAGAGAAAACCAAGCCTGCATGAAAATATGGATAACCACCAGTGAAATGAGAGCCCAGAACTCGAAAACAATGTAATGATTGTCTATTGCATAGGAAATAAATGTTTTATATTATTTAAAATATACCGTAGAGTTTTTGTTTTTTGGGTTTTTTTGGTACGGGGGATCGAACTCGGAACCTTGCACTTGCAAGGCGCTGGAACCACTGAGCTAAATCCCTGGCCCTATATTATTTAAAATATAAATCTGGCATGGTGCCCTATCCTGTAATCTTAGCTGCAGGAGGGTCACAAATTCAAGGACAATTTGGGCAATTCAGAAACACTGTCTCAAAAAATAAAAAGGGCTGGGCCGGGGATGTAGCTCAGTGGTTCCGCCGCACCCGAGTTCGATCCCTGGTACCAAAAGAAAATAACAATGATAGTAACATAAGTGAATTCTTATTTGATCGGTTTCAACTTCCCTCCTTATCTCCTACACAGGGCACCAGAGTCTCATGGACAGAGTGCAGGCTTTGAAAGAGTAAGATAGAAAATGAACGGTCTTAGAAATAAGATCTGGGTAGGGCCGGGGATTTAGCTCAGTGGTTCTGGCGCCTGCCTAGCAAGTGCAAGGTCCTGAGTTTGATCCCCGGTACCGCTCCCCCCCCAAAAAAAGAAAGAAAGAAATAAGATCTGAGTACAGCAGTGCACACCTGTGATCCCAGTTACTTGGGAGGCTGAGGCAGGGGGACTGTGAGTTCAAGGGCAGCCTGGGCAACAGAGCAAGACCCTGAATCAAAAAGAAAAAGCGAGGGCTAGGCATGTAGCTCAGTTGCACCACACCTGCCTCTCAAGCGCAACGTCCAGAGTTCAATCTCTGGTACCAAAAAACAAAAAAAGAAAAGGGGAAACAGGGCCTGGGATGTTGCTCAGTGGGGCTGTGCCTGCCTGGGAAACGTGAGGTCCTGAGTTTGATTCCTGGTACTGAAAAAAAAACCTTAAAAAGGGAAAAAACAAAAAGTGAATGCTGCACGCTTGTAATCCCAGCACTGTGGGAGGCTGAAGCAGGAGGATCAAATTTTCCAGCACAGCCCCAGCGACTTAGTGACTTAAAAAGACCCTGTCTCACAGTAAAATCTGGCGGAGGATGTAGCTCAGAGAGAAGGCTCTGGGTTCAATCCCCAGTTCCACAAAGGAAAAAATAGAGCTGGAAGGGCCCTTGGAGGTCATGGTCCTTCCTGACTGCCCCAGCTGCTCAGACCCACAGTGCACAGAGGAAGCTGAGGCCCAGGGTGGGGAGGAGGACTGTCCTGGCCCAGGCCTCATGCTGAGCTGCACGTCAGGCCACAGCCAGCAAGCCTGGCCTGTGAGCTCATTGTCGTCAGACGGCTCAGATAAGCAGGCTCCTCGCTGTTTACCTGGAAGGGCTCCTCCCTGCAGTGCTCAAGCATCACTGTGGGCAAGCACCCTGTGCCCCCAGACCTCCCAGCTTCCCCTGCCAGGACCAGCACTGGAACAGGGCATCCCCAGTGACTGTTCTCAGGGCCGCTGAGGGGAACACTGGGAACCTGTCCACCCCCAATCCCAGGCTGGCTGTCGGCAGGTGAGTTCTGGCAAGAGTCACTACTCTCCTTCACCCGTCCAGAGGCTTCTTGGTAGAGAACCTGGAGTTCCGGCCAGCTCTGGTGCCAGCCAGGCCTCAGATGCCAGGAAGGGATGCCCAGCATCTACCTGGAGACCCAAATCAAGGGCCCCTCCCAGGCCAGTGACCCGCCCATTCTGCATGCACAGCCTCTGATTGGCCAACTTGCTGCCATCCAACTGGGGGCATCCTCAGTGGAAGGGGCTCAGGCAAGCCCCCTCCTGGCCTCTTCCCATGGGGACCTTGCTGGAGCATCAACACTGTTCTAATGTTGTGACCAGAATAGCACAGTGGCCTCTTCTACCAGTACAGACCCAGCCGCAGTGACGGTCACACCAGGGCTCCAGCGGCCCCTCGTCTGTCCCGCGCCCAGCCGGTTTGGATCTGCCCCTGGCTCACTCCTGCCGCACACACCATCCCCAGCTGTGGGGTGGGGGGAGCCCCCATCTAGCTCTGCAGTTACAGCACAGGACTCCAGTCCCCTGGGGCCTCAGCCCCGGGTCCCAGGTCACCCTGCGGTCCCAGACCCTTAAGGTCCCTTAACGCTGGCTGGATGCCAGTGCCCCACCCTCCCAGCTGCCTGGCCTGCCTTTCCCTCCCACAGCTCCGGCTTGGGCCTGGCCCTGACGGGAGGGTGGCATAAAGGAGCTCGGGGCAGCCGCCCACTCTCTTCAGTGCCTGCAGCTGGGATGAATCCTGCAGGGGCAGATAGCAGCCATGGTGGGGAGAACAGCCCCTGTCCTCAGCAGCCACACAGGTAGGGGTCTCGTGTCAGGGAAACACTGGCACGCAGGGAGGTCCTCTGGGGTTGTTTGGCCTTGGAAAGCCCAGTCTCAGAGTTTGGGGTGCACTGGGGTGGAGGATGTCTTTGCTCCCTGCGGCAGTGTCAGAGGCCCTACAGATGCCCCATGCCTCATGGTCTAGAAGAGGAGATGGCATGGGCAGAGCGCACCTCTGGGTACCCAGTATCCGGCTGTGCGGGGCCTCCCCACTTATAGGGTCCCCTACTTACCTTCTTTCTCTTTCACCTCGCAAAGGTTTCTCTACCTAGAGACACAGACAGCTCCATGCGGGGCCATCTGGTCTCCTGGTCACCTCTGGAGCCACAGCACTTAGCACCTCGGACAGGCGTTCCAAGTGTTTGCCTAAAACATTTCAGGGGGAACACTGTCTCATTAGTTACTCCTTCGCCTGTCCCGGCTCTGTCAGGGCACGCCAGCTCCCTGGGCTTCCCTGACTGGCCAACCTCAACCGGAGTGTTTCAGCAAAAGCTGAAGGTGGTCGGCTCTCCCAGGACTGAAGTTTGGGTAAAGGAGGGTTAACTGCCCAGCTGGGGGCTCTGCGTGAAGCGGCCAGGCAGGGCAGGGCAGCCAGGTACTGACAGGGGTCCCCCTGCCCACGCCCCAGAAAAAAGGATGTGTGCTGAAGATTTTCAGTTCCTTCCTGCCTGGAGCTGTTTCCAAGGGCCCCCAGCTCTCCCTCTCCCATCCACATCCGCTCAGGGCTCTCCCCAGGCTCACTTCCTGGGGTCCGGGCTCCAGCCTCACCTGCCTGCCACCCCCTCCCCGGGTCACCTGTGACCTCCGACCTCCGCCCTTGGTTCAGACCTTGGCCTGAGAAATCCCTGAACTCCGGCAACCCAACCCGGCCCCAAGGCGAGAATTGCGTCTAACGAGGCGTCACTGCGCTGATGGGGGACACCTGGCTGGCACCTCAGCGCTTGCTTGTTTCCGTGACGGCCCTCTTCTCCACCTGCACCGTCTCGGTTATTCGCGCTCCCGCCACAGGGCCTGGACTAGGGGAGACAAGCGAGGGCTTCTGCAGGATTGCAGTCTTTCAATATTTTGTTCACCGTGGATTTTTTTTTTTTGCGTTAAATTTGGTGTTTTAAAATATTGCCCAAGCTGGGCTTGGTGGCACACAGCTGTAATCCCAGCCCTCTGGTGTAGGGAGCAGGGAAAGGGGACGTTACTAGAACCTCTGCAGTGAATCCTAGTCTCCTGCGAGCCACAGCTGCACAAGGTGAACTAACTTATTATACAGGAGAGGTATAGAAAATGAGACTGAGAAGAAGCTGAGCTTTGGGTCTGATCAGCGCTGCTCTGGGCGGCAAAGACGAAAGTCCCCAGTTTACCGCGCACCTTTTATTCAGTCCATCGGGAGAAACAAATGTAACAAATGACTTGCAGAGAGTTCAGTACATCCTGGGTAAACAAGATGTAACGATCCAAGAACAATGAGGAACTGAGTAGATGAAGATTTGGTTCCTCCCAGGATGTCTTCAGCCCGCGTAATCTTGTCCTGGAGCAACACAGCATCATTGCGGTCTCAGTTGTGACTGGTGGCCAAAATGGAATTACATCTCGGAATTCCATAGCTGGGCTGTAGGCAGGAGAACTAGGCTAACCAAATGATTTTTCCCTAAAATTATGTAGCATTGCTCCTGACATGTCTCCCTTTCTTCTTGTTTTATGTGAAGGTGTTTTTCAGGAAAAGTGAGCACACCCCACAATGGCTTGTCCCTATGTATTGGGAGGATCTATAGTGTGTTTGACTGCCTCAGCTGTCTATAATAAGCATAATTTCTCTTAATTGGGGCTGTAAAAGGATTAAAAATCTAATAATTTTTTAAAGCAATGTTGGCTAAAAAACTTAAAACTTTTGAACTCAAACAAATATAATCTTCTGTTTTACTTTTCGACTGGGTGTTTAAGACCAAATTATGGTGAGACTTACGTTAAATAAAATTAACCTCTTGCTATCTTACAAGGTCGATTGAGTCTCCTCAGGCACTGTCTGGGAACCATGCATAGAGCCTCTTAGCTCCTCTGTCAGTGTCACCCATCAGGATATGTCACGGCCTTGCTTGACCCTGTTGCCTTCTGCGAAAGCATGGGAGATTTTTTTTCCTCCAGGTGACATTCCTTTGGGACACTTTTTGTTGTATCTTTACTGTTTTGGTATTCAGCAACCTCCCTGCTCAGGAGGTTGGGTGACTCAACAGAAATACAGGATCTTGGAGATGGTTCCCTCATGTCCTGGATCTTTTTGGTATTGTTGTTGACCTTGGAGGGCCAGGGCCAAAATATTGGCTGCCTTCTTAGCCCAGATACCTTTTTAGTTTTGGTCTCTAAACTTTGGTTGTTGAACACCTAGAAGAGAAGATCAATAACATTAGCATTGTAAGAGGAGTAGTGAACTCAACTATTATAATTTTACCCGGATACTAAGCATTTTGGAATAAAAATATAAACGACTGTTATTACTGCCAATTATGGTTCCTGTGGTTGAATCCCTAAGTAGCTATCTTTTTATAGCATGTCATCTAAGGAAAATAAATCAGCCTACAAGTGTGCTTATTATCATAGGTGCTGGAGCGTAAGAGAAGGGCAAATATCTGAATCAAAAGGTTATTATAGGGCCGGGGATTTAGCTCAGTGGTTTCGCCACCTGCTGCGAAAGGGCAAGGACCCGAGTTCAATCCTCCATACGCCAAAAAAAAAA
>NW_004624754.1:21956799-22012386 GCF_000247695.1 Heterocephalus glaber | reverse complement strand
CTCTCCCCCAAGTTATTAAGGCAGGAGCAATTTTTTGACATATGGCCTTTTGTAATCTTAAAAACAAGTTTAATAATTTAGATTCTAAGGTAGAGCAGGCCATAGCTCCTTCCAGTCTTTAAGTCAACCAAACTGCATAAGAGGAATCACTTAAAATATTGAGAGATTGGGGAGGGAAGTTTTCAATCACAAATATAATGGCTAGCTGGGGATTTAGCTCAGTGGTTCCGCTGGCTGCCTTGCAAGCGCAAGGACCCGAGTTCGATCCCTGATACCAAAAAAAAAAAAGAAACAAATATAATGGCTAGCAACTCTGACCTCTGAACAGAAAGACTGGAGGTAGGCAAAACAGAGCTAAAGGAAGAGCTCCAAATTGCTGCTTGACCCTCAGAGGAGCCCTCGGTGAAACAGGTTGAGGCACCTTGCAGTGGCTGAAATTGAGTAGTCTTGGGGAGAATAAACTCATGTTGCGAAAAAAACTGCAACAGAGGATCACCAGGGTAATGGTTATCTATCCGTCCCATGAAATCTGCAAAGGCTACTTGGCAATACAAAGCAGTTTGTGGCAGCATCTGCATTTGATCCTTATCAATTGGGATTAATGATGAAATGAGAATCAGCACCAAATAATTGTCGGGTTTGATTATGTCTCAAGAAAACTATTTTTGCAATTTGCTCTAGGTATAATTGTAGAGATTTCACTAACTGGTTAGACAAAAACCACCATTCCATGGGAAAGACCTGTTTTTCATACCATTGTCCTATCAAACCTGAGGTGAATGGGAGGTGTTAAGCACAAACAAATGAACTGCATAGTTAGAGTTGATAAGAAAAACCTGCCAGGTATGGATTCTTTGTTCTATTAATTGTAATTTCCATTGTAAAGGCAAAGCTGCCTTGGGCAGAGAAACTTCTTCAATAGCCCCAACTAAAAATTTTTTTTCCTATCCAGTTCCAAGGTGATTATTTTTCTGTTGCTGTTCTATAGGCTGCATTCCACCCTGATATCCCATTTTAGACATCATGTGTTGACCTAGTGAGGTTTCAGGGGACAAAGCAGTCACTACGTACGACACTCCATTCTTCCAATAAATCTCTGCCCCATAAATTTACAGGTATGGGAGCTATGTAAGGACAAATATGTCTCAATTGACCATCAGGCCCTTCACGAGGCAGGGGAATGGAGCTTTGCAAAACTTGGTGGTGGGGGGGGGCGCCAAGGCCTTCAGAGATGTTTGAGTTGGTTTTTCCCCCCAAGATGATGGCCAAAAAGATCTGCCAATCACGGACACGTCCGTGCCTGTGTCTATCAATCCTGTAAAGAATTTGCCATTCAATTTAATTTTGCACATGGGGCAGTTTTTGGAAATCTCTTGGGTGAAATGAATTTCTGGCCGAGGATCCTCTCAGGAATTTTTAAAGCTAACATTACTTAATTTTGGTTTAGGCAAAAGCAACAACTGTGCAATATAATCTCCTTGTTCTATTACCCAAAGTCCTGTGGAGCCAACAGGAACACACAATTCAGAGGTACAATCAGAATCAACAATGGCTGGAATAACAGTAATGCCTTTCTTTTTCTTTTTTTTTTTTTGGTACCGGGGATTGAACTCGGGTCCTTGTGCTTTCAAGGCAAGCAGCAGAACCACTGAACTAAATCCCTGGCCTAGTAATGCCTTTCAAAGTTAGAGAGAATTTTCCAAGTATCAAACCAATGGTTCCGGGGGGTGGGGGCCCATGAATTCCTGTGGGGACAGATTCCGGAGTCTCACCTCCCAGCAGGTGAACTCTGTGAGCTGCAGGAAGATCTATTCCTGAGTTCCCGAGTGCTCCCCTGAAGAGGGAAGAAATGTCCCTCCAGACACCCATGCCGTCTGATTTTGTACTTGCGCACAGGTCTGAACTGGGTACCACTGACTCAGGGGGACGGGAGCCCCCTGGCCCTGATCTCCTATAGCTTCCTGGGCCCAATTTCCATTTTCCTGGCAGCAGTGTGCCATCCTTATCATATTTGGAGTGGTAGGCTTTAGCCCAGTGAGTGCCTTTTCGACAGTGAGGGCAGAGGCCAGGCGGTAACTTATTTTCTCTGGATGCCTGACCTAGAGGCTCTGGGTCAGCTTGTAAAGCCACTTTTATTTTACAGTTTTTTCTGAGATGCCCCATTTCTCCACAATTAAAACATTTTAAATCGCTGTGTGTACCACGTAAATGTTGGGAGATGACTTGAGCCATCAGAGCCGAATTGTATAAAGGAGACCCAATGTTCTGGCAGGCCTTAATATACACTCCAAGACCTTTTTTTTTTTTTTTTTGGTACCGGGGATCGAACTTGGGTCCTTGCACTTCTCCAAGATCTTTAGAGGCCTGAACAGGATTTATTGCCTGTTTGCAATCCATATTAGCATTTTCATAGGCTAGCTGTAAGATCAGGATGTCTGCTGCCTGGGAATTAGAAATCTATCTCCTAATAGTTTGTTGTAATCTCGCTACAAATTCTGTGTAAGTTTCCACCGGCCCTTGCACGATTTGAGTAAAAGATTTTGTCTGCGCACCCTCAACTGGCAAAGAAGCCCAAGCCCTCCGCAGGAGGTCCTCGAGCTGGTAGAAGAGTAATTCTGGGCAACAGGCCTGCCTGCTTAAATCGTAAAAGTCACCCATGCCCAATAACATGTCGATAGTAACTTCTCTCGACTGAGCATCTCCCTGAGCATTTTTATGAGCCTGTTCCCTGATTAAAAAATGCAGTTCCACCTCAAAGTGGAGATACTGAGCTGGGGACAGGCACGTTTTCACAAGGTGAAAAACGTCACGTGGAACCAGAGAATAAGTGTGAAGTACACTGTCCAACAAACCCACTGTATGGGGCTTTGGATGCCATTAGTTAGCACGCTCTGCCTGAGGTCCTTTAGGATGTTAAAATCAAATGAGGCGTGAACATACATGTCCACCTCTGAGCTGTCAGGATCAGGCAAGATTGAGACAGGACAGCACAAAGGGTGTCCCACTGCCTTGCCTGATGTCACAGCCTTTTGCAGGGTACAGTGATACAGAGCGGCCCCAGAAGTGGGCTTCACAAGAGGGGCAGCTGGACCTCTACAAGATGGCTGAGGGGCTAGAGAGTTAGGGTCTTCCTCAGCACGCTGTGGCGGTGGAGCAGAAGCCGCAGTGAGATGAAAGCAAACCGGAGAAGCCGAACAAGGGGAAGCCTGGACAGAAGGGCGCGTGTGGGGAGGGGGAGCCGAGGTCTCCTGAACTGACTGAGAGAATCTGAGAGCAGAGCGGACTGAGGGCCAAGTGGGGAGCGTTTGGGGGGAGAGACGATCACCCCATTGCCAGGCCTCACGGAGAACGGTACCTACACGTTCCCATGCTATTAAGTTAGTTGTCCCTTCCTGGGGAAAAGGTGGGCCGTACATTTGTATGTCTTTTAACAAATCTATCACAGCATCCTTAGGTACTGGGTACACAGCTTGCTTTAACAGCGACTTAAGTAATTTGGCAAAGTTAAGCTGCTCCAATGACAGAGACTGACCCATAGTTGTAACTCAGCAAAGATAGAAAATTACCCCCAGCTGGACACACTTACCACCAGTGTCTCTCATCTGAGTCCGGAAATCGTCCTGGGAGACCCGTGTGCTGTTTCTTTTACTGAGTTTGTCTCACAGGCGAGTTCACCCCTGGATCCGATTCACATCCAAGTTGGGTGCCAAATGCAAGGAGCAGGGAAAGGGGACGTTACTAGAACCTCTGCAGTGAGTCCTAGTCTCCTGCGAGCCACAGCAGCACAAAGCGAACTAACTTATTATACAGGAGAGGTAGAAAAATGAGACTTTGAGAAGAAGCTGAGCTTTGGGTCTGATCAGCGCTAGCAAACCGCACCTCGGAAGAAACAAATGTAACAAATGACTCGCAGAGAGTTCAGTACATCCCCCATAAACAAGATGTAAGAATCCAAGAACAATGAGGAGACTCTGGGAGGCTGAGGTAGGAGGATCGCCATGTGAAGCCCAGCCTGGCCAATTCAGCAACTTAACGAGTCTCTGTCTCAGAAAAAAAAAAAAGGCTAGGACTACAGCTCAGTGCCAAGGCGCTGGGTACAATCCAAAGCACCGCCCCCAAAGTGCCCCTAAGTATTATTTCTTTGGGTTTCATAGTGCTCAGGACAGCCCTGAGGTGTGGTGCCCACTGTTAGTCCTTGCCACCCTGCCCAAGTCTGACCCTGGTTCCTCGGTGCTTGGCTCCCTGCCTCTTGCGAGCTCCTGGACCCAGGACCACACTGTCCCCTCTGCCTGCCCTCTCCAGTGCCTGGCCTGGGCACGCTGGGGCTGGCTGAGATGACCCGACCAGGCCAGTCTGTGTGCGCAAGGGATGAGAATCCAACCTTTGTCCCTGCTCGTGTGGCCACTCCACAGGTACCACACTCGGAGGCAAGGCAGGGCGTGACAGGTGCAGAGTTCCTCTAACATGAGCCTGGCCCTGGCCCCTGGCCCAGGCTGGGTGCTTCATACTAGATTCTTGACTAATGTTGACCCAACTTAGCCTCCTGCCCCTCTGTTGTTTGTTTGTTTGTTTGAACAGTACTGGGGATGGAACTCAGGGCCTTTGTTCTAAGGAATCCACTTGTCAAAAATAGGCTTTTGAAAGGAAAGTTTATTCCAACGAACAGGGACTAAAATCAGGAGATTCTGGCAGCCGGCTGGGAAAAGCCGAGTCTATCATGTCTGTGTGTGGATGGGCTGACACTGGGGGAGAGAGAGTGGCAGCTGGCTGGGAACGATTCCATCCATGCGAGGATGGGCTAACACCGGGAGAGAGAGAGATTACCAATTAACGGGAAAGGAATTAGGCTTGTATAGGTATTGAAGGGGCAGAGGAATCTGGGAAAAGATGTTTATGGCTTGGGCGCCCGAGGACGTTCTGCTCAGGTGTGTAGACAATCGCTGGATTTCTCAGCGCCAGGGGCTGTATACTTCATTTTGAGTCCATTGGCCCTATTTACTGAGAAGCTGCTGTTTGCCAAAAGCAGCCCGTTTGTTTAGGCCAGGCCTGACGGGCTTCACACTGAACTACATCCCTGACCCTTTTTAAAAATGTTTATTCTGAGACAGGGTCTCCCTAAGTCACTAAGTTGCCTAGGGTGGGGTGGAATTCGCAGTCCTCCTGCCTCAGCTTCCCTGAGTGCCGGGGTTACAGGTGTGGGCCGCCACGTCCAGTCCTTCTCACTGGTCGCCTCCCACCCTGACCCTCGGAAGCCTGTGGGTAGGTGGTGACGGCGACGATGGTGCTGATGAGCAGCAATGCAGCGTACGTACAGTGTGCACTTACTGTGGGCTCTACTGTGGCTGCCTTACGCACTGGTCTGCTTCAGCTGAACACTGCCCATGGCATAGGTACTGTTTTTCCTAGCAAGGAAGCCAAGGCACAGGAAGGTTAAACAATTTGTCCAACCTCACCAGAGGAGGCAGAACTGGCTCTGCGCTTTCTGGGGGGCCCTCTGACCATGCAGGGCTGTCACTCCTGTGATACCAGCACTCTGGGAGGCTGAGGCAGGAGGACGGTAAGTTTGAGGCCAGCCTGGGGAATTTAGCGACACCCTGTCTCCAAATAAAAAACTTAAAAAGAGCTGGGGATGTGGCTCAGTACAAACGCTCTGGGCTGAATCCCCAGCAACCTCCCCCTCCCCCAAAAAAGCAAAGTCAGACTTGGAACAGGCTGGGCCTGACTCAGCCCATCTCTTAGGAACATGGTCCTCAGGGCCCATCACTGGGGACCAAGCGGTCACTCTGCGCCTGACAGAGAGGCGCCCAGGGTCTGCAGGTACTTCCAGCGTGGCTTCTGCTTCCGTGGAGACAGGTGCAGGTAGGTGCCTCTCTTCCCTGGCCGGGAGGATGCAGGTACTGCCAGGGCAGGGGTCATGGGGGTCCTCGCTCTTCTGTCCCCGCAGCTATTGGCACCTGGTGCCCACCAGCCCCCTAGAGTGGGGCCGCCGCTATTCTGAGCCACTTGTCACCAGGCCGGGTCCCTGGCCAGGCCTGACCCGCAGGGCCTCCGAGCCCACCTTCCCGCCCTCTGTGGTTGTGGACTGGGGCCAGGGCTGGCTTGGGGCCCGCTGGGGCATGGAGTTGGGCCTGGAGGAGGCTGGAGGCAGCTCTTGGAGGTCCCTGTCTTCGTCATGTGAGTCCCCAGGGCCTTCGGGTGGGCCCAGGCGGCCGGCGGGGAGAGCAGGGCCTCTAATCTTGCCTTCCACTCCTCCTGCTCCTCGGGGGCTCAGTGGAGGAACATTTTCCTCTCTCTGTGTTGCTCTCTTGTATTTTAGAAGCAAAATCATGCAGTACCTGTGGAGCCAAGGCACCTGGTTTCAAAAGGCAGTTGTTTTTATCTCTCACACGTCACTTAACCTCTCTGGGGCTCTGTTTCCTTGTCGATGAAAGGGCACTGCCACCTATAAATATGTACAATTACAAAAGAAAAAAGACATTGACAATAGCACCCACCTCATGTCATTTCAAGGGTGTGATGGCTTCCACATGTTAACACGCTTAGTGCCTGGCACTGGGTAAAGGTCTCGCTATGTAGTGCAGGCTGGCCTGGAATTCACAGCAATCCTCCTGCCTCAGCCTCCTGAGTGCTGGGATTACAGGAGTGTACCATTGTGCCAATTTTTTTTGTAATTTAAAATTTTCTAGTAGGCGTATTTTTAAAAAGATAAAAGCAACTTTTTAAAGAAATTGACATCAACTTTTTTGAAATTAATTTTAATATTTTATCTACCCCAACATATAAAAATTACATATCCAATATTGTCAATATTATCATTTCAACTTGTCACCAATATAAAATGTAACTAGTGAAATATTTTGGTCTTTTGTTGTGCTATTTCAGAATCCCACGTGTGTTTTTCACTCAGGGCACTTGTCAATTGGGATTAAACCTATTCTGGCTGTTCCATAGCCATATGTGAGTTGAGTGTGGTGGCACACGCCTGTGATCTGAACACTCTGGGAGGCTGAGGCAGGAGGATAGCAGGAGGATGGGCAATATTAGCAACTCAGTGAAACCCTGTCTCAAAATAAAAAATTTTAAAAAGGGCTGGGAATGTAGCTCAGTGCGCGCGGGAGCCTTAAAATCCTGGGCAGTGTGGGGCAGGATCTGGGGCCCCCACAGGCTCCTGCGTGGCACACGCACGTGAGTGAGTGACAGATCCAGTTTTCCCTCACAGCTGCTGCCTGGGAGCCCAGCCTGGCCCAGGAGCCCCAGCCCGGGTCCGACCCGGTCGGGGAGCTCTCGGGCGCCCTTCAGAGCCTGGACCTGGCAGAGGTAGGGCGGGGCTGCGGGGCAGGGGGTGGGCCGGGTTTGGGGCGGTGGCGGGAGGTGTCTGATCCGACCTGTGGCCACAGGGCCGGGGGGACAGCCGGGACGTGGTGTGCGGCATCTGCAGGGAGCGCGTGTGGGAGAAGCCGGCGGCCGAGCGCGCCTTCGGGATCCTGCCCAACTGCAGCCACGCCCACTGCCTGCGCTGCCTGCGCACCTGGCGCCGGACGCCGCGCCTGCCGCTGGACGTCATCAAGTCAGTGTCGCCTCTGGGTCCCCGCAGCTGCCCGGGCCGCGGGGTCCTGACCGTCCCCGCCCTTCCACCCCGCCCCTGCAGGGCCTGTCCCCAGTGTCGCGTCTACTCCAGCTACATCATCCCCTACAAGTTCTGGGTGAGCGAGGGGCCTGAGAAGGAGCAGCTCATCCGGACCTTCACCGCCCGGACCCGGTGAGGGCTGAGGCGGGAGGCGCTGCGCTGCAGGCCGGGGTCCCCCACCCGCTTGTCCAGAGGACCCGCAGCGGTCTGTGGCCTGCCTGCAGGAAGGGCAGGGCTGGGTCTCTCCCAACCTGGCTCAGACCCCGAGCTGCAGGGCGGCTCCGTAATTCGTCCTCCCGGGTGCCCTGACAGACCTGCTTTCTGCCCACTTTCCCTCCCTCCCTCCCTACGTTCCTTCCTTCCTTGCTCTCGCACTGGGGATTGAACCCAGGGCCATCACACTGAGCTACATCCCCAACCCTTCTTATCTTTTATTTTGAGACAGCGTCTTCCAAAGTGCTAAATTCCTCAGGCTGCACTCTTAACTTGCCATCTGCCTGCCTCAGCCTCCTAGAGTGCTGGGATGACTGGCGTGCACCACCGGGCCTGGGTCTCCCGGGGGCCATGACAGCCAACACAGCAGTGTGTCAGAGTATCGGGTGGGATAAAGAAACAGCCCTCACCTCTGGCTGGGAGAAGCCCACCCTTGCCCCAAGACAGGTCTGGAAAGGAGAGCAGCTAGGCAGGTGGAGCTGGGTGTGGGAAGGAGCAGGCCGGGGCCTTGGTTTAGGGCTCACAGCTGTTTCCAGCAGGAAGCGCAGGAAGTGGCTTGACAGGGAGGCCAGACCCGGGCCATCAAGTGAAAATGAGAATTATTATGTTTCCTCCACTGGGGTTGATGCCGCTACACAAGGGCCGGACACTGGGAGGCATCTGCGTGGAACCTGCTGAGCTGAGGTGGTCCTGGCTCTGGATTTGGGCAGATGGTAGGAAGGGAAGGGACAGTTGTTTGCAGGGATTCCTGGGCTCCCACCCTGGTGCTCAGGGAGGTCTCAGGAAGCAGGAAAGGTTCAGTTGCATTCTGGAGGTCAGCAGAGAAGGACAAAGCTAGAAAAAAGGCTGCCAGCCTGGGCTCTGCCCTTCTTCTCTCTCAGCTTTCTGTGCTGGGAGAAAACTGGCAGGCAGGCAAGGTGGCACAAACCTGTAATTCCAGCACTCAGGAGGCTGAAGCAGGAGGATTGTGAGTTAGAGTCAGTCTGAGGTACCTAGTGAGACCTTGTCTCAAAAAAATAAATAAATAAAAGGAATAATAAAAGAAATCTGGTCTTCCTGAAGCAGACCACATATTGTTTACAACTTTTCCCTGAACCTGGCCTTTCAGAGTAAAACTCAAATCTCAGCGGGAAGCTTGATAATCACATTAGCCAATAGCTACCACATCTTACATCTACCTGGCAGCCCAGACATTGTTCTAAGTTTTCTTGGGGTCTTTTTTGTTTTGTTTTGTTTTGTTTTGTTTTGGAGACAAGGTCTCAGTATATAGTTCGGGCGGGCCTTGAACTCACTATGTAGCCCAGGCCAGCCTTGAAGTTGTGGCAATCTTCCTGCCTCAGCCTCCTGAGTGTGGGATTACAGGCATGCAGCACCATGCATGCCCAGCTTCTCATTTGGCTGCTGAGACACATTTGAGGCTGATGTGTGATCACCCCTCTTTTGGTATTATTACTAAAACTTTTTTGAAAGAAAAGAGGTTCCTGAGGCCCCTGCTGGCCAGGGAGACAGAATTAGAGGCAGTCACTTTGCTGCCATCTGCTGGAACGTGGTGGAATCAATGCCAAATCTACAGACCATCCAGGGGTGCCAGCTTGGATGGGTGCTTTCCTGCTGTGTACAGCCTGCCCAACCTTAGGGGTCAGCCTTGAGAACCTCTTGCTCCTGGAACAAGAGCTCAAGGCAATGACCTTTCTCTCCCTCTGCCCCTCCTAGCCAGATCCAGTGCCGGTTCTTCATGCGGGGGAATGGCCGCTGCCCGTTCAGATCCAACTGCATCTACCTGCACCAGCTCCCGGAGCAGGCCCTGGCCTCTGGTCCTCCCTGGCCCGGGAGCCTGCAACTGGCTCCCAGCAGTGAGGTGGGGGCCGCAGATGTGGGGGTTCATAATTCATGTCCACAATGACTTCGAGCTTCCATTTGACAACTGTGCAGTAGATAGGTAGATGGTCCCAGGCCTAATGTGGCCCTACTGACCTGGGGTGAACCCTGTTCCCTGGTCCAGGCTCCTGTGGCTGAGGCTGGTCCCTCTCTCCCCCCAGGTGCTGGTCCCAGTGTTGTTCCTGGGGGCCACCAGGCCAGAGGAGCATGTGTCCTTCCCAGGCCCTGTCCTGGTCCCCTGGGACTCCGAGTTCCTGCTGGATCATGGCAGCTCCTAGTGTGGCTTCCTGCACGGGCAGGGGACAGGATGCCGGGTGGCAGGCCTTCCCCTTGGGGTTCAGTGTTGGGGAAAGTAGCAGGTCCTCCACTCATAGCTGGGGACATGCGGGGGGGTTGTGTGTGTGACTCAGAACAAGGAAGAGTCTCACTGCTTGCCAGAGCCTTGGTTTTTAGCTTTGCTCTTTTGTAGAAGGATTTTGAAAGAAAACCAATAAAATGCACCTAATGCATGCTGTGATGTCTGCAGAGTGGTCTGCTCCTAGCCTCCCCCTGCCCCAGGGGAGCAAAGTTGCTCTGTTTTCTGTCTCTTGTGCTGTCACTGGTCCCGTGGTATCTGGAAAACTTTGCTGGACAGTTGTGAGAGGGTGACAGTGGGAAGGGGAAACACCTTTTCTGTGTGTGTGGCACTGGGGATTGAACTCAGAGCCTTCACACTGAGCTACATCTCAGCCCTTTTGAACTTTTTTATTTTGAGACAAGAGTCTCACTAAGTCACCAAGTTGCCCAGGTTGGGCTTGAACTGGTGATCCTCCTGCCTTAGCCTCCCAGAGTTCTGGATTACGGATTTGTGCACCATGTCCAGCAAACAACATCTTAACATCACAAGAGCATAATGACTCCATGGAGCCTGGGAAAGGGTCTCGAGACATCCCCCATGAACCATATTTAGAACTCTCCCCCCTGTTCTCCTTGCAGATGGCTAGAAACCAGACTGTGGCAGCTGGAGCCTAGCATAGGGAGTGGGGCTGTACTTGAGGCTGGCTGGTAGTGCCATCCTCTCTGTGGCATTCATGGCCCAACCCACTGCTTGTCAGGCCCTCCTGCCAACATCTGGTCATCTGGTCAACCTTCCCTCCAAAATCAGAGCTGCTCACCTGGAATAAAGTGCTTGAAAGAAACTAAGACAGGGCCGGGGATTTAGCTCAGTGGTTTCACCGCCTGCTGCACAAGCTCAAGGACCAGAGTTCAATCCCCGGTTCCAAAAAAAAGAAACTAAGACACTATCTAAGAAATACACCTTAGTCTTTTCCAAAAGTTTCCATGAAATTACTGTAGAAAAAAATAAAATTTGGCTTAAGTGGCTATCAGATCAAGCTCAGAATATTCCCAAGGCTTCCATACTATTCCAAGTGAAAGCCCAGGTCCTCAGACCTCAGGCCCAGTGATTGTCTGAGCTCTTCTGCAGCAAGTGCTGGGGCTCCAGCCACACTTCTGCCCCAGGCCCTTTGCTTCAGGGTCTCCTGCTGCCTGGCGTGGTCTCCATACTCCTACCAGGCTCACTGACCTCCTCCCCTTTGTTTCCCCTTGCCCGACTACCTTGTTTAAAAGTACTGTACCTCACCAACCTGCGGTGTTCTGGAACGCGCTTCTCACAGTCAAACATCCTGCTGCTCACTTATTTAGCTTTCTCTCCCCACTGTGTCGGCAACAGGAGGGCTGTGGTCTGTGCTTGGTTCCCTGTGCCCGACCCCCCAGCCTTGGCTCGGTCCACACTGCATGAACGGATGCGTGTAGCCCCAGAAGCCGGCTCGAAAGGCCTCCTCTCCCCCTCCCTTTCTTCCTGCTCTGCAGGGAGCCTCCCTGCCTCCCCAGTCTGGCCTAAACTCTAGCTCAGGGAGGCAGGGACACTCCTGTAAACCGTGAGAGGGAGGCTGCTGCTTGGCGTGGGAGGAAATTCACAGGAGGGGCTGCGACCACAAGGATGGCAGTGGGCTTCGCTGCGACCCCATCCTCAGGGCTATTGATCGTCAAATATTTCCAAGAAGTTTTGGGCTCGTGGAGGGTTGAAGAGGGGTGGTAAACGGGGATCAACACTTATAGCAAGGCTCATGATCTACAAGCAACATGGACGACAACTAAAATTAAATGCAGCCTGGACCCTAAGCACACAGGACCCTGACATCCCCCCTGCCCCACTACTTTAGGGAGAGCAGAAAAAGTCGTGGAGCCGTCAGCAGCGGATCCCACCTCCGTCAAGCCCCGCCCACATACCAACCCTTCTTTGGCCCAAGCTCGTGGTCCTGCCCACCCATTCCCCGATTGGATGTTTCCCAGACACGCCCCTTCCGGCGGCTCTGGCGTGCCTCCTCCCGCCTCCTCTGTCTGCGCGCGGGAACGGGGCTCCCGCGCGCACCCAAAGGGGCCTGTCGTATGGCGACCCCGGAGGGGGCGCCCCCTGGGGCTGAGGGTGCGGGGCCTGAGCCCTGGGCGCCCCTTGAAGCTCCCGCCCGCCTGCTGCTGCAGGCGCTGCAGGCCGGGTCCGACGGGGCGCGGCGCGGCCTTGGGGTGCTGCGGGCGCTGGGCCGCCGCGACGGGGATCCCTTCAGCTGGGGCGACCTCCTGGGGGCGCTGTGCCGGGAGGAGCCGGCGCTGCGGGGCCCTGGCGGCCCCCTGGAGCTGTAAGTCCCTGTCAGTGCCGCCGGACGGAGCCCAGAGAGGTTAAATTGTTCCCAGGGCGAGGGGAGGAGGGGCCTCCCGTGGGCGGAAGTGGAAGTGGAGTCAAATCGACTTTGACCGAATAGTTCTACCTCTAAAAACCGAGTGTGCAGCCGGGTGTGGTGGTGCACACCTGTAATCAGGAGGCTGGGGCAGGAGGATCACTGCGAGTTGGAGGCCAGCCTGGGATACGTAATGAGTTCAAGAGCATCTTGAACTACATAGTGTGAGACCCTGTCTCCAAAAAAAAAAAAAAAAGTCGAATGTATTCTTGCGGTATAAGTGCTCACATACAAAGCGGACACCTGTGTTAAAATTATATACAGTATCCTGGAGTATTATTTTTGCCTGAAATATGGCAATGAACTTTTTTCATCACATAAAACAAGCTTGGGCCTATTAAAGAATAGGTTCCAATGTTGAATTGTTTAGCTGAAATGAAGTCCAGGAGTTCAAAGAGCAGGGCTGGATGATGATAGATGTTCAGTAAACGCTTGTCAGTGGCCCTTGGGCTGTCCCTTCTCCATCCGCTTGGCCTCTTCTGGGGTGCAGCTCCCTTTGCGTGGTGCTCTGACTGCTTGCTTTCCCTCGGCTACCCAGGAGGCCGCTGCTGCTGCGCCTGCCCCAGTTCTGCCAGAGGAACCTGCTGTCCCTGCTGATGGCTGTACGGCCTTCGATGCCTGAAAGCCAGCTCCTGCCTGTGCTGCGGATTGCCCGACAGGACCGGGTCTCTGCCCCTGATGCCTGGCTCCAGGCCCTGGGGAGGTTGCTGCAGAGAGACCTTGGGCCCGGTGTCTCCTTGGAGGGAGCCTCCGTGCTGTCAGAAGGGTGCCGGGCGCAGCTCCGAAGCCTTTGTAGGCGGCTGGGCCAGGGAGGCAGGAGGTTGAAACTGCCCAGGGCTCCAGACCTCGAGGAAGAGGAGGACAGGGAGTCCCAGCAGTGTGGGAAACGGAGGCAACGGCCAGGGGAAGAGACTGGCAATCCTGAGGGGGAGAAGGCCCCCAAAAGGTTCCGAAGTGGGGAAAGGGAAGAAGAGGAAGATGATCACAAGGAGAGACCAGGAGCCCTGTCCTTGGAATCCCTGGTGGCTGGAGGAGCAGCATCACCCCTGAGGAAAGAGCCCCTCGTCATGGGAGCCGGGCCCTGTGGTGCTTGCCAGAGTCCAGGGGAGGCGGAGGGCCGATGGGCCAGTGTGGAGCTGCCCGGAGCCCTGCAGGTCCAGTGAGGGGAGGCTGTATTTGGAGTCACCGTTTAGGAGAAGGCCAGCTGGGCACTTTCCCAGTGAGATGACTGCTGTCTGTGGATTGAGGGTGGGCACGTGTGAGGAGGGGGCTGGGAAGGGAGCTGTGGGAAGTGGGAGCCTCCGTTCTCCTGATGTCTGCTGTGGGGCTGCTAAAGGGTGCGGCCCAGGGGAGGCCCGTCCTGCCAGCACCCAGCCTGCGCTGGCCTGAGTCCACCTCGCCGGGGTCAGCACACAGAAACCCCATCTAGCAGATTCTTAGGCCTTTGCAAGATGGGCTTCATGTTCTTGGAGCTCTCATCTACCTTCTTGCTCCGCTGCCAGAGCAGCTGGCATGGGGCTTGGGGCTGCTCGTGGGGCAGGGACTTGGCAGTGACGGCTTCTCCCCCACAGGCCCAGGTGCCCAGGCTGCAGCAGCTGCTGAGGACCTTCGGGGAGGTGAGTGGCCCGGCCCTGCACGCAGTAGCCCTCCCTCCACCTTCTGCCCAGGGCAGCCCCAGCGCATGCGCAGGCTGGTGGGGGAGGCGGGGCTGCCAGGGCACAGCCAGCCCTGGGCACAGCTCCTTCCCTGGGCAGCACCTTCTAGAATCTCAGCCACACACTTCACTGGTGGAAGGGGTGGCCTCTGGGACTTGTCACAGGGTCTCTGCAGGCCTGATGTGGCTTTGCCTCCCCAGGGATTGGGGGGGCTGGGGGATACCCCCCCAAAAGAGCTGCAGCTTCTCCATGAATGCAGTCCTGGCCAGGTAAGACCAGAAAGCCTGCCGGGCCCTGGGGATATGCCGTCCCCTTCCCTACCTTTCCCCATTTCTGTCTCGCTACTTCTGGGGAATTGGGGAGGGAATTTCATCTTTTCTGTCTCTCGGGTGGGGGTCACCCCGAGTGCTTCTGAGCCTGGTCTCCTCCCCAGGTGAGGGGGTCAGTTCCTGTCGCCTTACCTTGCCCCAGAGCAGCCTTGTTCCGCCCCTACTGGCCATTTGGCTGGTGCCAGCATAGCAGAGCCGGATCGAGCATTTGTGTGTCCCCATCCTGTGGCAGGTGGAGCAGCTGTGTGCCCAGCTGCAGCTCCCCCAACTCTCGGACGCCAGCCTCCTGCAGCTGTGCACCTGGCTGCTGGCCCTGTCCCCAGGCCTCAGCATCAGCAATGCCACTGTGCTGGCCAGGAGCCTCTTTCTGGGCCGAGTAGGTGCTCTGGGAGGCACTGGGAGTTCTGGGGACAGCGGGGTGGGTATGGGCCCCCTGGAGGGGCTGCTGCTGAGACACCGTCCTGGAAGCCTGGTGCAAGGGAGGCCCCCTGGCTGGGTACCCACTTAGCTCTTTTGTGCCCCAGAACCTTCCAGAAGCTGACGGAGAGGCTTCTGAGGATTGGGGGGCTGGGGATGGGACCTATGTGTCCTTTCCACAGGGTGGGTCTATGCGAGTCCTCAGGAAAAGCACTTGGTTGTTTTCTCCGTCATAACACATCATCGTCTGAGAGATGTGTCCGATAAACATTTATTGAAAGCTGGGTGCAGTGGCACCTGCCTGTAATCCCTGCACTCAGGGAGGCTGAGGCAGGAGGATTGCAAGTTTGAAGCCAGCCTGGGCAATTTAGCAACTTAGTGAGAACCTGTCTCAAAATTTAAAAAATTTTAGGGCCGGGGATTTAGCTCAGTGGCACCATGCCTGCCTTGCAAATGCAAGGTCCTGAGTTCGATCCTGGTACAAAAAAAGAAATTAAAAATTTTTAAAAGGGTTGCGGATGTAGCTCGCTGCAGAGGCCTGAGATTCAATCCCCGGTACCACACACACACACACACACACAAAATAATAATAATTTTAAAATAAATAAACATAAAAATAAAAAGGCCTGGGCACAAGCCCCAAGTATCACCAAAAAGTTATCACTGAAGGGAGGAGAGTGAGTTAGCATTTCCGGTCCCTCCCTGCAGGTCCTCTCCCTGACCTCCTCAGCCTCCCGGCTGCTCAGAACCGCGCTGACCTCCTTCTGTGCCAGCTACCCCTACCCAGTCTGCAGCGCCCTCCTGGGCACCGTGCTGCAGGCCCCAGGCACAGGTAACGCCAGACCCAACCCCAGGCCCACAGGCCTGCCCTCTTCCCAGCACCCTCGCCCAGCCTGGCCCTGGGTTGGGGAAGCAGTGAGTAAAGATGCCTGTTGCTTCCCCGCCCAGGTCCGGCACAAACAGAGTTGCTGTGTCACCTGATGAAGGACGAGTCCCTGGAGCCAGATGCTCAGGCCCTCATGCTGGGGTGAGTGTGCAAGCCCCGTGCCCTTAATGCCCATCTTCTCCCCAAGGCTGGGCTCCTCCTGCCACCGCCGCTGTGGGAGCCAGCAGGGTCCTGCCTGCCGCAGTGCCTCAAAGTCCCCGTCATGGTCTTGTGCCTTGCACCTGTGTGCCCCTGCAGGCTGCACCTTTCTGGCCCAGGACTGCCGTCTTCCCCAGTTCCGCCTCAGGCCTCGGGGCTAGCTCCGTGTGAGGCACTGCAGAATGGGGACCTGAGGCTGTCCCCGGCCCCCGGCCTGTGTGGAGTAGGAGCTGGGTGCCCGGGCTTGGTGAGAGGCCAGGCTGTGCTCACGAGGCCACTGCTGTGCAGGCAGATCTTGGAGCTGTCCTGGAAGGAGGAGACTTTCCTGGTATTGCAGGCGCTCCTGGAGCGGCAGGTGAGCCATGGCCTTGGAGACGAAAGAGAAGGGACGGGCAAGGGTCTCTGGAGGACTCGGGCTTCTGGGTTTCCAAGTCCTAGGTGAGGGAAGGCCAAGTGGGACAGCTGCCCTCCTCAGGGTGCCCGCGACACTGGGAGATCCTACAGTTTGTAAGGCTGGGAGCAAAGAGCTGACTGTGCAGTCCATCTAGCTCTGCCCGTTACTAGCTGCAGACCTTGTGGCAGAATTTTTTGATGTGTGTATGAATTTAATTTTCTTTTTTTGGTACCTGGGATCGAACTCAGGACCTTGCGCTTGAGAGCCAGGCAGTGGAACCACTGACCTAGATCCCCAGCCCTATGAATTTAATTTTTGACTGGATAATAGATTCACACGTTCACGCATTTATTTATATCTTAGTCACTTTCTCGTCACTGAGACACAATACCAGACACCTGCAATTTAAAGCAGGAGGGATTTATTTTGGCTCAAGGTTTCAGAAGTCTCAGACCAGGCATGGTTGGCGACTCTGAGGCAGGGACAGCATGGTGGAGGCCTGGGAGGAAGAAAGCTGCTCCCATGATGGCAGCCAGGAGGCAGAGAGAGAAGAGAAGAGCCAAGGAGGGAGATGGGCCCGGCCAGGTCACACTTGCTGTGACTCCCTGCAACCAGGCCCCATCTGACAGCACCTTCAGCTCTGGACTCATGGTGGATTCATCCACTGATGAGCACAACACCCCCGATCCAGTCACCTTCCAAAAGCCCCAGCTGTCAGGGTGGGAGGCTTTGGGGGGGTCATTGCAGATCCAAACCACAACATCATCTGTCTGTCCATCCATCCATCCATCCATCCTCCCATTCACCCACCCATCCATCCAGAGGTATTGAGGATTGGCAGCCAGGAACCAAAGTGGGGGCTGGGGCTGCAGCCCCCTCAAGGGCAAGCACTCAATAACCTACTTTCCTCCCATGAGGCCCCACCTCCCACCTGGGAACCAAGCTTTTGGCACATGGGGTTTTGGGGACATCCCAGAACCACACGGATAGAACTCTTACATAAGCAGGCTCACCTGGCTGGGAAATGGGGGTTCTGAGAGCTGAATCCAGGGGTGGCTGGATGAAGGGCCAGCCCTTTCTTATGTCACTGCTCCATCTCCCAATCATGCAGGTGGAGATGACACCTGAGAAGCTCAGTGTCCTGATGGAGAAACTCTGTAAAGAGGGTCTGGCAGCCACCGCCTCTGTGGCCTATGCCAAGCTCATGCTGACAGTGATGACCAAGTACCAGGCCAGCGTGAGTGTCAAGGGGGCCACGGGACTGGTCCTACTGGCAAGGCTGCTCTGGACCTGCCAGAAGGGTACAGATCATTTTCGAGGGATAAAGCCCCAAGCATTTGCCAAGGAAACTGCATGTTCACGCCCAGAATGTGGGCTTGGGGGTTAGATCTGCTCGGGTTCATTCATCCAGCCAGCATCGCCCTGGGCCAGGTGCGTGTGGGGGACGCAGAGTGACCGTGATGCACTCCCTCCCCTTGAGTGACCGTGTCCCCAGCCCTGGGCTAGTGAGAGGGAGAGGACATGGCAGTCAGATAGCTCCGTGGGGCATGCGGCAGCAGTGGGAGAAGGGGGGCTGAGCCTTGCTTTGGCTGGGAGCTGGGCCTGGCTCCTGACTCACAGGTGGCAGCCGAGTGCTGAGGAGGGACAGGGCCTTCTGGGCAGTGGTGCAGTGTAGGCAGTGCAGGCCCAAGGTGTGCGTGGCTGGGCCTAAGAGTGTGGGCGTGGTGGGGAGGGGCTGAGGTCGGAGAGCAGAAGCACTCACAGTGAACATGCCATTGCTCTTGCTCCGTCCGGGCACAGTTCTGACCCCTTCGTGTATGTGAACTTGCTAGAATATTCCGTAGATCTAGGCCTAGGCGTGACACTGCCATGAGCGGGTTCTCTGCCTCTCTCTCTCCCCCTCCCTCCCCTTTCCCCTCTCTTTCTCACTTGCTCACTCTCTTTCCTGAGATAGGGTCTTGCCATGTTGCCCAGGCTGGTCTCAAACTCCTGAGCTGAAATGATCCTCCTGCCTCAGCCTCCCTGGTAGCTGGGACTACAGGTGTGCCATAGTGCCTGGCAGCACCGTTTTATAGATGAGGAATTAAGACTCAGGTGAAAGCAGTTTGCTCAAGGTCTCACTGCCAGGCTGGCAGCGTTTTATGGAGGCCCTGTAGGTCATGGGCTGGAGCTTTACCTGTAGTTTTCTCTTGAGGGCTGTATGTTCTTGGCTGTTGTTTTACATTTTTTTTCTTCTCCCTCCCCGCCCATCTCCTCTTCTTTCTTCTCCCTCTCCTTCAGGGTCACAACCATAGAGTTCAAACTCACTATGTAGCTGAGGCTGGCCTTGAACTCATCATCCTCCTGCCTCGGCCTCCGGAGTCAGTGCTGGGATTATAGCAGCTCCTCACCCCCACCCATAGTTGGTGTTTTACCCTTTTCTTGAGGATCATAGGCACAGGCTCATCTGGATTTCCTGACACTTGCTGCAGCCCCTCCCAGAGAAGTGGAAACAGAAGTGTGCATCTGATGCAGTCTCGGGCTGCTTCTCCTCCCTGGTGCTTGAGTCCTGGCTTCCCTCTCTGCCCTTCCACAGAGCCCGTGGGTAGAGGCCAGGGGAAGAACAGCTGCCCGCCCTTACGGGTTCCTCCTTGTCCCCAGATCACTGAGACCCAGAGGCTGGGCCTGGCTGGGGCCCTGGAGACCCACACTACCTTCCTGCGGAAGTCCCTGCAGGCTGCCCTGAGACGCCTGGCTCGCTGACTGTCAGCCACCCTCCTGGAGCCCCGACACCAGCTTCTGCCTGCGCCACCTTGTCCCGAGCCCTGGCCTCAGGTTAAAGGCAGAGCCCAGTGTCTTTGGGACCGACTTCCCCCTGGCAGCTGGGCTGAGGGTGGGATGCACTGTGCTCGCAGAGGATGCTGGGCTGGCTCAGTCCTCACTGCTGCTCAGGGTGCAGGAACAGAGACTCCAGAGTAATTTACCCATAGTATTTAATAAACAGCAGGAAGCTCGGTGACTCCTGTTAGGAGCAGCATCTGCCTTCCCGTTGACCCTGGGTGTGTGTTGAAACTTCCCGCTCTCCCTGCTCAGTGACAAGGGCATTTGCTTCCCAGGGAGGGGAAGGTTGTAGAGTGTTGGTCCTGAATTCATTCAGATTTTGTGGGCCAGTACCATGTGGTGCACCCACCGCAGCCCTGTCCTAGATGACGGTCGCATGGGTGAGGTGCTCAGCCACCACTGGGGGATTGGTGTGGGGGCTTAAAGGTGCGAGTGACTCTGTGGCACTGAGGAAGGGTTTGGGCAGGTGACGCAGAGGGCACTGCTGGGCTCTCCTGGACTGCTCACCTGTCAGGCAGAAGTGGGCGTGCAGTGCTCTGGGCCTCTGTGTCCCCCAGCACCTGGCTAGGTGCCTCATGTGGAAAACAAACGTTCACTAGTGCACGTTCCCTGCCGCCCCCAGTGCAGGTGGGGCCAGGATCAGAGCTGGCTTCCCGGGCACTTCCTAGGAGTCCCTGCCACAGCAAGATGGTGCAGGAGGGAGGTCAGGCTGAGGGCTAAAGCCTGGTTTTGAGAACAGAGGCTGGTGCAGAGGGCAGAGGACACGGGCAGAAGTCTGAAGGACGGATGTGCCAGAATCAGCGGTCCTCACCGTGCTGTCCCCTGCCTGTCACAGGACCCTGCTCCCACAGAAGGCAGGATACGGGGCCAAGATAACCTTAGTGGCAACGCTTGGGTCCAGAAGATGGATGCGGGCTGGTGAAGGGGCGGGTGAGCACCTTCTCAGCTCTGTGGCCAAAGGAGAGCTATCCTGACCCTATCCTAATTGCCTACTCACCAGATGCTTTTTCAGTTCTGCGAATCTCAAGAACAAAAATAATTTCCTAGTGTGCCCCCCTGCAGCTCCCAGGTCTCTCACAGGGATGGGCCAGCCAGCCGGTACCTGCCCCAGGCCCTCCCGCCTGATTCACCGGAGTGAAAGAAAACAGTTCACTCGATTATTGTGCAAAACGAAGGTCAGGCGAGGTTAAATACGGGGTCTGGCACGAGATCTGGACTCCGTGCTGGGCCTCAGACTCTGCCCTTAGCTAAGAGCCAGGCGGACCGCAGCTCGGCGAACGGGACAAGGGCGGAGAGGAGCACCACCGGGCTTCCTCGGGTCCCGCGGCGCATTCTAGCGGCGCCCTCCAGCGGCGGCATCCGGCAGTGCTCACGGCTGAGCGCCCGCACCACCCTCTGGACCAAAGCCCGCGGGAACAGGGAATTTCTCGCGAGAGCAGGACCATTATTTCTGCGCATGCTCGGGCTAGCTAGTTTCTTTTCCGGTTACCGCCGCGCCAGGAACCATGAGGTAGCTGTATTTTAGAGTGCTATCCGCGTCCATCTGTGCTTCTAGACGCCTTGCCGACAGTTTTGTGGCCGGCGGGGCATTATTTGCACTGCGTCGGTCCCTGTGGGTCTGTTTCCCGCCAGGTTCTGAGCCTCAGTCTCCTCACCCAGAGCCGGGAGGTCGCGGGGCGGCGAAGGTTGTCTCGGCGGCGGGCCAGCTCCGAACGTTCTCGTTTCTCCTTTGCAGCAGCAAAGTCTCCCGGGACACCCTGTACGAGGCGGTGCGCGAGGTCCTGCATGGGAACCAGCGCAAGAAGCGGAAGTGAGCGGGCTTGCCGGGGCGCGGGGCCGGCGGCGTCGGCGCTGGCGGCTCGGTAACGCTGTCCCCCCCCCCCCAAGGTTTTTGGAGACCGTGGAGCTGCAGATCAGCTTGAAAAACTATGACCCTCAGAAGGACAAGCGCTTCTCGGGCACCGTCAGGTTGGCACCGCTCTGACCCCGCTCGGCCCTCGGTGCCCTTGGCCCCGCTGAGCCCGGGCCGCGCGGACCCCCACCCTGGGTCTTAAAACAAGAGGGGAGGCGTGGGGAGGCCTCGGCCGAGCCCGCCGCCCAGCCTGAGGAAGCCAGGCTGGCGCTGGTGATGACGCCCCCGGGTAAGGCTGGCGCCCGGCCCCGCCCCGGCCCGGCCCGGCCCGGCCCGGCCGGCCTGGCCTGGCCTGGCCTGGCCTGGCCTGGCCTCTCCTGACCTGACCGCGTCTCCCGCGCAGGCTGAAATCCACGCCCCGCCCCAAGTTCTCCGTGTGCGTCCTGGGCGATCAGCAGCACTGCGATGAGGCCAAGGCGGTGGACATCCCCCACATGGACATCGAGGCGCTGAAGAAGCTCAACAAGAACAAGAAGCTGGTCAAGAAGCTGGGTGGGCACTGCGGGGGGTGCGACCTGCACGGAAGAGGCTCTCGAACCCGGGGCCTTGGGCTGACCGCCTTCCTTCTCCCCAGCCCGCCCCCTCTGGTTTCATCTTGAGTCAGGGCTCGCGGAATTGCTCAGGGGGGTTGGACTTGTAACCGCGCTTCCTCAGCCTCCCCGAGAGGTGGGTTTTTAAAACAGGCGGCAGCTGGCTGGGGGAGTGCGCCTGTGATCCCCGCGCTTGGGAGGCTGAGGCCGGAGGATCGCGGTGAGTCACGGGCCAGCTTGGGTTAGGTGAGATGTGGGTTTTAGTTTTTTTTGGTACCGGGGATCGAACTTGGGACCTTGAGCTTGCGAAGCAGGCAGCAGAACCACCGAGCTAAATCCCCAGCCCCTACAATGTGGGGTTTTTTTTTTTTCTTTGTTACCAGGGTTTGAACTCAGGACCTTGCACTTGCGAGGCAGGCGGTGGAACTACTGAGCTAAATTTCCGGCCCCACATGACATCGTGTTTGAAAAAACAAAACGGGGTCGGGGAGTAGTGTGGGGGCCAATTGCTGTGGGTGGCAAAGCAGCCTGAGTGGAGGTTTTAGTTTTATGAACGTTGGGCTTCTAGGTCCCAAGGCCGTAACTGAATGCCAGAGTCTTGGAGCCAACCCCTAGTGTGAGAAAACAGTAAGTGAAGGTTTGGCCTTTTAATATTTTTTTGAGGCGTGTGCTTTTTTGTGGGTTTTTTTGGTACCAGGGATCAAACTCAGGTCCTTGCGCTTGCGCAGCAGGCGGCGAAACCACTGAGCTAAATCCCTGGCCCATTTTGTTTTATTTTTGAGATAAAGTCTTGTTTTGTAGTTCAGGCTGGCCTGGGATAGACTCACTGTGTAGCCCAGGCAGGCTTCAAACTCAGCAGTCATCCTGCCTCAGCCTCCCAAGTACTGGGACTATAGGCGTGTGCCATCACCTTGTGGTCTTTAAGGGAGGAGGCCAAATGCTGGCTTTAAACAGATGCAGTATTTTTGGGTCACCTAACTCAAGGTAATGAGGGCAAACACTTCACCTGTGGAAAACATGTCAGGTGAGTTTTTAGGTTCACTAGCCCAGTGCTGTGAATTGGAATTTGCTAGTTTGGTTTTGGTCCCTACTGTGGTCTACACAGCGGTGTCAGAGCTAGTTTCAAAGGTCCTCTGTTGTCATGGCCAAGGCCCCAGCTAGGGCATGAGAGGCCGGACTTAAGCCCAGCCAGTGTGGGCAGAGCAGCCTCCGGCCTCGCTCTTGTACTGTAGGTTGTGGGTTCCTAGGGTCTTAGGCTGCCAGGTTTCAGGATGCAAAACTGCATTTGTGTATGGAAGTAGCCACTTAAAATACACTATCCAGTAAATCACAGCTGCTTAAGGCAGGAAGATAACAAGTTCAAATCCAGTCCTGGAAAATGTAGCAAGACCTTGTCTCAAAATAGAGCGGGATAGGGGTGCAGCTCGTGTCTCCCTGGGGTGAGTTCTCAGTACTATAAACACCCTGTCCTGGGAGCGGGAGAGAAGATGCTACTTAGAAGTCGCGTCTGTGTTGGCTCAGGTGCTTCTCTGGCCTGGTGACCATGTCCAGCACCCCCCACCCCCTGGCTGGCTAGAAAGCATGCTGTGTTTCTTGTTTGCAGCCAAGAAGTACGATGCCTTTCTGGCCTCCGAGTCTCTGATCAAGCAGATCCCACGGATCCTGGGCCCTGGCCTCAATAAGGCCGGCAAGTTCCCCTCCCTGCTGACCCACAATGAGAACATGGCAGCCAAAGTGGACGAGGTGAAGTCCACCATCAAGTTCCAGATGAAGAAGGTAGCGGGCCCCTCGCCCCAATGCCTGTGTTCAGCTTTGTTGCCTGGGCCCCAGCGTGGGCTGCCGGGAGCTGGAATAGCTTTGCTCCTCCCTGGCCTCACCCAATCCTGTCCCTCCACCCAGGTGCTCTGTCTGGCTGTGGCCGTCGGACATGTGAAGATGACAGACGATGAGCTGGTGTACAACATCCACCTGGCTGTCAACTTCCTGGTGTCACTGCTCAAGAAGAACTGGCAGAACGTGCGGGCCCTGTACATCAAGAGCACCATGGGCAAGCCCCAGCGCCTGTACTAGGCACCCCTAATAAATGTGGGTGCCACCACACTGCCCTGTCTGTCCTGTCCGCCTGTAACTGGGGTGGTGGTTTGTTGTGTGTGGACTTGCAGCCTCGGGGTTGGTGACAGTTGCTGTGTGTGGTTTGTCACCCTGGCAACAGGCACTCGGGTGCCAGCTAGAGGGCAGACTCTGGCTGGCCGAGCTGTGTGGTTTCCTTCTGACCAGTGTGACAGCAGGGCAGCCAGGCCACAGCAGCTTCCTGGAACCCTGGACTCTCCTGTTCTCTGTCCAGCCACGAACGAGAGACAGGACCTTCACAGGAAGGCACTGGTGTGGGGCTTCCAGTGGCGCCTCAGTTCCCAAACTCGATTCTTTCTGTGATTCTGGTCAAAACTGAGCTGGATGAGAACTGAATCAAATTGAGGGGTTGGGTTCAATGTTAACCTTACTGGAGATTTCGATTTAGTTTTCGTCCACTTCGGTTTATGACCAGATTTGCGGAGAGAATTGAGTGTCCCATGTCCGTCAAGGGTTGTAAGTGTGGGCTTCCGGGGCCCTGTTGTGCCAACCCTGGAGTGAGCACAGCGGTGTCTGGGGAGATGCAGGCCAGTGGAGGGGCTGTGTGGGAAGCAGCAATGCGTGCTGTCTTGTCAGGGTAGAAATTTCCCGGCTCCGACGGCTTTGGAGTGTAGTGGGCAGTGTGGTGTCGGTCCAACCCCTGGTGCAGATTTGCTTTTGCTGGACCTAGGTAAACAGGGCTGACTTTGTCCGCTGAGTTGTTTGGGGGAGCCAGGGTCTGGTCCCAGCCTCCCGGGCTCAAGCAGTCCTGCCTCAGCCTGCCCCCTGGCTGGACTCCAGGTGAGCCACCACGTGACCTCACAGGTGCGAGGCTAACTACGGTCGGCATCAAAGCTTCATGCTGGCGAAGCATGAGAGGGATTTCTGCACAGACTCCCGAATGGCTTAGGCAGGCCCGTGTGGTGGGGACCACGTGCGTGCGTGCATGGTGGTCAGAGCCTGCTGCTTCCTTGTCCTGTCCAGTAATGCGAGCTGCCTACCCCAGCTGTGTCCCTTCCCCGGTGAGGACGGAGAAGGTCTGAGCTAGCCACGGCTGAGCTGTGGGCGACAGAGAGGAGTGGCAGTGAGCAGCCTGGAGGTCCGCAGGGTCAGCGGTGGCCCCGAGAGATGACAGGCGCTGCCTTCCAGCTGTGTGGTGCCGAGTCCTTGGTCTTCGGGCTGGAAAGGCAGTGCTGAAAGTGAAGAGCTTCCTGTGGGCCTGGGCCCTGCCCTGACAGGTTTCTCAGTGGAGTCTTAACGGGGCCCTTCCTGTGCGACAGCCTGGCCCCTCTTCCTGCGGTGCTCAAGGCAGGAGGCCACCCGGCTGGCCAGGGATCTGAAGGCAGGGCTCTGGAAGCGGAGTCCGAAGTACAGGTTCTGGTTTCTCCCGCACAGCTCACTGCCGGTCCCACCTGGGGGCAGCCTGGGGTGGGGACGCGGCAGCGGGGGTCTTCAGGAACTTCCTGGCCCTGTGTGCCACCGGAGGGAGCTTTGGATTCAGTCTGACACAGGGTGTCACTTAAAACAAATAACTTTAATAATTTCTTAGTTGGGCAGGGGTCAGGTCTTGAGGGACCCTGCCCCAGCTCAGAGCCACATAACCCATCACTGCGGATTTTAGAAGTACACAAAAACAGGTATCAGACAATATAAAACCTAGGTGGGGCGTGGCGGTGGCCCGATCCGAGGCAGCAGCAAGGAAGCGGGCGGGGAGGCTGCAATACTTCGTGGAACCCAGGGCCCGGGCCCAGCATGGCTGGGACGCTGAGCAGGCACTGCAGCAGGGCCCCGTGCCCGGCCCGGCCCAGGAGGAGGTGTGGGGAGGTGCAGCCAGGGGAGCCACGGGTGGGTGGAGCAGGCCCCCCGCGCAGCGCCCGCACCTGGAGGTAGTGTAACCTGGGCCCGGCGGCCCTGCCTCGTCTCCCTCGGACCTGCGCCGGCCCACACTCGGCCCCTTCTGGTCCTCTGCGATCCGCCTGCCTCGGCTTCCCCTGCGCACCGCACTCCCCCAGCCAGGGGCCAGGTGGTGGCTGGGCAGTGCCGAGCCCCCTGGCCCACAGCTAAAGCGCAGAACAGCGGCAGGGGTGGGGCGGGCGCGTCCTCGGCCTGGGCCCCGGCGGCACCGGCAAGCTCGCGGCAGGCGTCCCGTGTCCTCGGCAGGCGCCTAGTCCTTGACCAGCTTGTAGACGTGGTGCTGGGCGCCGTGCTCGCTGGTGGAGACCTCGAAGACGAAGGCGATGACCAGCAGGGTCTCCTGGGAGTCGCGGTTCGTGACCACCTGGGCGGGCGGGCGTGGTGAGTGCGGAGCGCGGGTGCGGGGCGGGCGCCGCTGTCCCCTGGCCCGGCCGCACCTGCAGGATGGTGAAGTTCTCCAGCACGCTGTTCATCAGGCACTTCTCCGGCAGGTGCTTGAGCTTGTGGATGAAGTTGATCATGTACTCGCACATGGGCGAGCGGTGGATGCGGTACACGAAGCGGCCGTTCTCCAGCCGGGCGTACTCGGTCTGGCGGGGGCAGGGAGTCAGGCCCGCGCCCGCGCCCGCCCCCCACCCGCCGGCCCGGCCACTCACCTCCACCTTCTCCACCACCTGCTTGCTGAAGGAGCACACCTTGGTGGACACGCTGATGGTCATGCTGTCCGCGGAGCTGTACTGCGAGCTGACCCCGTAGAAGGCCCCGGGCCCCTCCTGGACGGCGCTGTTCAGGTCGGCCTGGGGGACAGGGCTGTGGGTGCCGTGCCCGCCCGCCCTCCGCAGGGCAGCCCGGCCCGGCCTGGCCCCAGGGCTCACCCAGAACTTGACCAGGAAGAAGGCGTTGGGCGGCCCCTTCTCGTAGAGCTCCTTCAGCCCGCCCTTCTTCTCCGGGAACTTGTCGTAGATCTGCCGCACGTCCACGGCCTCCAGCGGTGGGTCGGAGAAGCCCGGGCTGGTCTGGCCGATGTGCACGAACAGGTGTTTGCTATACTGTGGGATGGGCGGGGGGCTCAGCACGCAGAGCCGTGCGGCTGCGGGGCCCCAGCGCCAGCCCGCGTCCCGGCGCCCTACCGTGTCGGGGTCGCGCTGCACCTCCATGAAGGCCGAGTACTCGAGGAGCCGCAGGCGGGAGGAGGCGATGGTGCGGTCCTGCCAGGCCGGCGTGGGCGCAGCGGGCGGGGGGAGCGGGGCCAGGGGCTCGTAACCTGGGAGGCGAGGGAGCCACGCGGACGGTCGCCCAGAGCGGCCAGCCCGCCCCAGCCTCCGTGCCAACCGGACAGTGGGGCCGCCTCTGAGCTGCTGGACTCGGACTCGCCTGCCTGGTGCGCTTGTGCAGTGCACAACCCACACACCCAGGGTGGACCAGGTAGTCCACGGCAAGACAAATGTTCCTTTAATGTGCGTTAGCAAACACAAAAGGGAAAATGACAATTATCCGGAATCCCACCACCTAGGGAGAGCACGGCCCTGCTAAGACTTTGGTGTCTGTCTCACGGGGAGTTTTCCATCTACACGGGAATCCCGCGGCCCGGTGGGGTGCGCGTAGCTGCGCTGTTTCCCGCTAGTTCTGGGAGCAACACCCTGCGCCCCCACGCCCTGCCCGCCCGCCCGCCTGGCCGGCCGGCAAGGGAAACTCACTGCTGAGCGGTGGTGGCAGGGGCGGCTGCACGGGGTAGGCTGGCTGCGCAAAGGGCTTGATGCTGCGGACGGACGGATAGGCGCGCACAGTTAGGGCCCGGCCGCCCGCAGCCTCTCCGCGTGGCCCCAGAGCCGGGGACCGCCCGGCCCGCGGGGCGCCCGGTACTCACTCCTGAGAGGGTCCTGGCTGCTGTCCCAGGAGGGGGGGGCTACTCCAGAACTGCGGAGGGGACAAAGCCAGGCCTCAGGACCCGCGCCCGTGCTGCCGCCGCCCCGCCCGGCCCTGCCCCTACCCTGGAGGACGCGGAGAAGACGGCCTGCGGCAGCGGCGACGGCGGGCTGAACTTGTTCTGCAGGACGCTGGCGGACACGATCTGCGCTGAGGACATGGACGCCATGCTCTGGAGTGCTTTGTCCTTGGAGACCTGGTCCTGGGGACCCGGGGTGAGTGAGACCCGGCCAGGTCTGGACTCCGCCCCAGCTCTGCTGTGTGAGCTCAGGCCCCTCTGAGTCCAGCTCCGCCGTGTCCTCAACTCTGCCTGAGACCCCGTCCATGGGGACCACCAGAACCCAGGGTGTGCCTGTCCCTTGTATTTTTCTGTTGTTTTTTTGAGACGGTCTCATTCTGTAGCCCATGCTGGCCTCAAACTCAAGGTGATCCTCCTGCCTCAGCTTCCCAAGTGCTGGGATGACAGGTGTGTGCCACCACACCCAGCTCCCTTGTGGTTTAAAATGGTGCATTTACACATACCCCCATACACATCCTCTGTGTACTTCAGACTGTGTGAGATCACTTACACCTGATGCCATGGACACAGAGGGGAGTTTGGGATGTTTTTGACTGGGGTCTCTCTGTACTGCCCACGCTGGCCCCAAACTGCTGGGTTCAAGCAACCCTCCTGCCTCAGCCTCCTCAGTAGCTGGGACTAGAAGTGTGTGTCACCAACCAGACATCATTTTTATATTAGACCGTGCAGGGAGTAAGGACAGGAAAAATGACCTCTTGGTGTTGAGTTGAGACACAATATTTTTCAAGTATTTTTTTAGAGCTTGGCTGGATCCAGAGAGGCCACGTGATCCCACCAACACCTTTTCCCTCAGTGTGTGGGGAGACTCAGACTTCTGTCCCCTCTGGTTCTCCCAGTTTAAGTGTGGGCTGTGGCGCTCGAGAGAACATGGGAGACAAGCATTTAGGCGCCCTGCAGACTCCTGAATCAGCCCTGTGTGAGGAACACCCAGACGGGATCTACACAAACGTGTGCTATCCATGTATCTCACTGTTCACAAACACTGTTTTCGGCCGGGCATGGTGGCACACACCTGTAATCCTAGCACTCGAGAGGCTGAGGCAGGAGGATCACTGAAAGTTCAGGAATAGCCTGGGCTACATAGTGAGTTCAAGGCCAACCTGAACCACAGAGCAAGACCCTGTCTCAGAACAACCAAATCTAGGGCTGGGGATTTAGCTCAGTGGTTTCGCTGCCTGCTGCGCAAGCATAAGGACCAGAGTTGGATCCCCGTACCAAAAAAAAAAAAAAAACCCAAATAAAACAAATGCTGTTTTCAGACCCTGGGGGTGGGGGGGATAGGTGGGTAGGTGGGTGGGTGGGTGTGTGTGGACAGAATCCAGGCCCGTGCTGAGCCGCTCTGCCACTGGGAGCCACATGCACAGCCACCCGTCCAGCCCCTCCCAGGGGACAGCATACTTACCAGGTTCATGGCCTGTGGGGGAAGAGGAGAGAGGTTAGAAGATCCCCAGGCTCTGCACGGGGAACCCGGCCACCCGCTCTCATCCTGGGACTCGCCCCAGAGGTGCCTGCCAGCAGGGACCTGCCCCAGGCAGGAGGGACGCCGACTGGGATCCTCAGCCGCAGAGCGGATGGCCCAGGACTGGCACAGCCACCTCTACAGCCTTGGCAGGCGACACCTTGTGCCTCCTCCTGTCCCCATGTCCCCATGCAAGCAGCAAGCAGCAGGAGCAAGGAGGCAAAGGAAAGCGAAGCGGGGCTCTTCTGGGATCCTAAACAGTCCTCGTGTCCCCACTGTGGGCCGGGAAGCCTGGCGCGCCTGGGGATTCCTGCTGACACTGCGTCTCTGCAACCCCTGGGCCTGGGCCCACAGAGTGCTGGGCAGGGCCGGCTGGGCACAGGGCGCCCCTACCTTCAGCTTGGACTGAATCTCCCGAGATTTCCGCCTGGCTAGAACCTGCAAGTGGCTAGAGACCTGGAGGGAGAGAGAGAGAGACAGAGAGAGAGAAAGAACAGGAAGAACAGACAGAGAGGAAAGCGGAGGTCCCGCCAGAAGAGGCGCCCAGGCCGGAGAGCAGCGGAGCAGAGGCTTGAGCTGTGCGGAGAGCAGCGGGGGCGCCCAGGGAGGAGCCACAGGCCCCGGGCAGGCGCCCAACCTACCTTGATGCCAACCTGGTACTCCCGCACCTTCTTCCGGGCTAGAACCTGTATGTGGCTGGACACCTAGGGGTCCCCACGCCCCACCAGAGAGGAGAAAACAGTGAGGAGGCACAGCCACATGGCGGCCGGGGCCAAGGGGCATTCCAGCCCTCATCTCGGGACCAAATGGAAATGGGGACTCTGGGGCCCCTGGGGGTAGCCCCCTCTTGGCACCATTTCTGTCCTCTTCTTGGCCTTGTATAGGTGGCTTCCAAAACCACCAGGTGCAGTTGTGTAAGTCGTTGCCTGCACAAGGGCACCTGGCCCAGAAGGGAGAGCTGCAATCCAGCCCAGCTCTGCTGCCCAGGCTATGTGCCCTGGTACAGAGGAAGGGTGACTTCTCATCCCTGGTGCCCTCAGGGAGACACCATTTTCTAACTGGCACTGTGGCCCTGCGGCTCCAGCTGGCCTAGTCCTGCGTGCACTGTTCCCACATCTGCCTCTTCCAATACTACACGGCCCTCCTTGGACACACTGGTGCCCACGAGCACACAGTAGGTGCTTTGTGCAGCCGCCTTTCCCAGCAGCCTCCTCCCTGCATCCCAAACCAATCAGGCACAGCTGACCTCTGACTTTGACCTTGACAGCTGACCTTTGGCACCAGGAAGGGCCCTGATGTCTGGATTGGCCATGGCTGTGCTGTGGGCTTCCCGTGTGAGCTGGGTTTAACCCCAAAGACAGTTTCTCTTTTTCTTTTTCATCACAGGCTGACGGCTCCCATGTTTGCATAGGACACAGGCAGGGACTCCTGTCCGCAGCACTACTGATGACTTCATGCCCAGATACTGATGCCCAGGACCCAGGTTCTACCCTATGTTCTCCATATGTGGCTTCACAAGCTCATTGGGTTTTGTTTGAGACAGGATCTCACTATGCAGCCCAGGCTGGCCTCAAACTCATGCCAATCCTCCTGCCTCAGCCTTCTGAGTGCTGGGATCACAGCCATGTGCTACCACGCCTACTTTACTTGATCTTTGCAGCAATCTTAAGTAGTAGGTTCAAATATTATCTCTGCCTTATAGATGACGAAACTGAAACAAGAGGTTATACAACTTGTCTAAGGTCACACAGCCAGATGCTGCAGCTGGGTCAGATGCGTGTCTGCTTGGCAATGCCCTGCACACAGCCCATCTCAGCTGCTTCGCCCCTCTGTACTCTGCCTGTCTGTCCGTCCCTTCCTATGAGCAGTCACTCAGGGCAGGGGCCAGGCAGCCCTGTGGGTCCCTGCTGCGAAGGCCCCTGGGGAGGCGGTGGCAGCTCTGAGGAAGGCACAAGGGCTGCAAAAGCACACGCACTGGCTCCCTACCTGTTTTCTTGTCCGTGTCTTCCCTGTCCTCAGTTTGATGTAGCGGGCGATGAGCTCATTTCGACCTAGATCAGGTAAGAAAACATGAGGAGCGGCAGAGGCCCAGGACTCCGGCCCCGCGTGCTCCTCCCCAGCTCCCCAAGCTGCTCCCCAACTGCCTGCAGGGCCTGGGGGTGCTACACAGGGGCAGACAGGGCAGCAGCCAGACGGCGCCCCCAGACCCCGCAGTGCTTCCTTCCTGGGGCACCTGGAAGGGGTGGGGACGCCCAGCAGGTGCCCATGCAGGTCTGTGCAAGATCTGGACTAGCGCCTTCCCTTCGCTGGTGAAGGAGGACAGATGGACAGGAGGGAGGGACGGAGAGGCACACGGCGGCCTCCAACTGTCTCCTACCCTCCCAGCCTGTGTCACCGAGCATGTCACCCTGACCCTGGCTGCCACCCCCAAGCCCGCCCAGGAGTGGAGCCCGCTCACCACACGGCCCTTCTGGGGGACCAGGCCTGCGGGGGTGGTTAGGGACACATGGTCGGGTGTACATCTGCACCCTTAAGCCCCCCCCACCCCCGGCCTCCCCAGAACAGCCACATTCTCCAAATTCCTTGGCAATGACAGAGCTGGGCCCCACTGTCCCTCCCTCTCCACCCCCTCCCCACCCTGTCTAAAAATACCCAGTGGGGCTGCCCCCGTGTGGGAGGCAGCAGGGGGCCAGTGGGCTCCGGCCTGCAGCTGGGGTGGGGGCGGTGCTGAGGACAGGTGACACCCGGGCATGGCAGGCCCTACCGGTCCCCCATGGCCACCAGAGCCTGGCCTCGGGCCACAGGCTAGCATGAAGCAGGCCCAGAGAGGCCAAGTTATGCCCAGACGCAGCTCTGGGGCACCCTCTCCATGTTGGACAGGAGGGGAGCGTCCCTCCTGGGGGCGGGCAAAGTGTCACAGCCTGCCGGGGAGGGTCCTGGGGACAGGAGGGCAGGTCCCCAGGCCCCTCCAGTGCTGCTGACGCAGGCCCAGCGTGACCTCCCAGCCTCACCCGGGAGGGGGCCGCACCCCTGGCCTCAGCCCCAGGGATCCCTCCCCCTGCCGCAGGGGCAGAGACCCTCTGGGGGCCTGGCCTGCAGCGCACCGAGCTGACCCAGTTTCCTGGGCCCACTGAGTCACCCCGAAACCTCCAGGCCCAGGCCGGGCAGGCGGGGCGAGCAAGAGGTACAGGCCGCCCAGCTTGTTTGTGAGGCGCCCGAGCCAGCCCCGCACGCCCGGACTCGCCCCGCTGGCCCTGGGCCAGCACGTGGCCCGACTGGTTGGGCGAGGGGTGGCCGAGGGAGGGCTCCCTCCTGCCTGCCTCACGCACCGTACATCTTGCCCTCGTCCGACAGGATGATCTTGCGGCGGCCGCAGGGCGGGTAGATGGCCAGGGCCTCCTGGAAGCTCTGCTCGATGTCCGGGCTCCACACGCCCTCCGCGTCATTGTCCAGCCCTTTGTCCAGGCCCTCGGGCCCATCCTCCCGGGCCTCGCCGGGGCTGCCGCTGGTGCTCCAGCTGTTGGACGCTATTGTGCTGGTTGCTCTGGGCTCCGGGCCTGAGCCCACGGGGCAGCCTGAACCTGGGGACAGAGCAGGGGTCAGGCCAGGGTCCCCACCACCCACCACTGCCTGACCTCATCCCCACTGCTGGGGTCACCCTGCCGCAAGACGAGTTAAGGGCCTGGGGTGGGGGTGAGAACTCAACTGAGCTCACTACGCCATCCCAGCCACAGCGACCGCTCCAACACGCAGACCAGAGCTGCAGAGCGCAAGAGCAGCAGTGAGGACGCCCAGACCGTGCGTGTACATGGCACGCGTTGGGCAGCACCTGGTCCATCTGGGCCTCACCAGATGGGGGCAGGGAAGCCAAAGGCGATGCCCACTCGGTTGAGGGAAACTGAGGCCTAAGGGTCAGACAGCATCACCAAGATGAGCAGAGAAGGACAAGGTCTAGGCCAGTGATTCCGCAGCTCAGCCACCAGCGAGGCCCAGATCTCCACCCAGGGACCCCTCCTTCAGGCCCAGGATGGGTTTGCCTTCCCTCCAGATAACTCCAAGGGTTGCGGCTGGCATCCCACTCCTGTCCCGAACTTTAGCGGCCCCACAGCAGCCCATAAACCGCCCTTGGTCTCCCTGGGGTGGCCCACACAGCACAGGGCCGGCTCTGTAAACTGAGTACCCTGCTCTGCCAGGCTGGCCCGGCAGCGTAGACCACACCCAGCGACGCCCCCGGCAGGCCAGCCCAGGCCCGAAGGCCTGAGTGCACCTGAGGCCTGGAGCCCAGGGCTTTGCCATGAGCAGCAGGAAACACAGGAGGCTGGGTGGACAGGTGGGGACCCCGAGAGAAGCCAGAGAAGACCTGAGTCCCAGGTGTTCTGATGGGGGGACTTCTCAGCAGGAGCCTCTGGTTGGGGAGCCCCGAGGGGGTCAGTAATGGAGCAGGGTGGTGAGGCCCTCAGGGTCCTGGGGTCAGGTACAGAGTTAGGCAGTGCTGCGACTAACAATACTGCCAAATTCCAGGAAGGTTGTGGGGTTTCACCCATTCATTCATTTAATCCTCCATAGCCAAGCGTGATCACATGCACCTGTAATCTCAGCACTGAGGAGGCTGAGGCAGGAGGATTGCCTGGAGTTTGAAGCCAGCCTTGGCTACATAATGAATTCAAGGCCAGCCTGAACTCCACAGCGAGTCTGTCTTGAAAGAAACAGAGAGAAAGATCTTCACAATAAACCCAAGGATGCTATTATTAGGTTGTGGGATTTTTTTGGTATTGGGGATTGAACTCAGGACCTTGTGCTTTCGAGACAGGTGGCTCTGGCACCACTGAACTAAATCCCCGGCCCAATTTTACTTTATAGATGAGGACATCAAGGAACAGGGATCAAACAACTTGTCCAAGGACACACAGCACGTAGTGCTAGAGCTGATTCTGAACCCAGGTCTCTGGCTTGTCTCTTGACCAAGGAGGCCAAAGGGAGGGAGCTGAAAACCCCACCACTTGGGCTGAGAAAGGAGGCTCAGCTGGGACAACGTCCTGAGTCTGCTCCGTGGGGTTCAGCCCAGGGGGACTCCCTCAGCCCAAGTGGCTGAAGCAACTTCAAGGACCCAAACTGCTTTCCACCCCTTCCTGTGACACCTGCATGCCCAGGGTCGGAGAGGCCAGACCCCATCCCCAAGCACATGCTTGGAGCAGAAATGGGGGTCACTGGGGGGCAGCCCTGTGGAAGCAGTGGGGATGGCTGGGCTTCCAGCAGGCTTCAGCCTGGCCCCACACCGGGCTGTCAGAGGGAAAGAACGAGGGGCTCCCCGGAGCTGCACCCCACGCAGCCCTCAACCCTCTGCTTTCCCAGCCTCCCTCAGAGCACGGGGCGGAGCACCGGGGCCCCCCAGCAGCCCGACCTCTAAAGCAATGTTCGTCTCCCCAGGTCCTCCGAGCCCCTCCACAGGCCGGCCCCCCCTCCCGGGTGATGTCAGCCCCGCCCCGCCCCCCGCCGGAGCGCTGTGGCCAAATATGGCGAACAGAGCGGTGCCGGGAGCGGGATAGACTGGGGGGCGGGGCGGCCTCGGGACAGGGCAGTCGGGGGGAGGGGCGGGGCCGGCGCACGAGGTCGTCCAGTGGGGACCCTGCCTCCCGGGCACCCGCACCACCGGCTTTCCGGGGCTCCCTTGGGCACAGGGGGGCCCACACCAAGACCCATAGGTGGTACCCCCCAAACGCAGCCCTCCCGGCAGCGGCAGCGCAGGCCTGCATTCGTCCCCTGCAAGCCTGGCTCACACGTGGCGATCACAGCTGCGGGGGCCACCGGGACTCAGGAGGGGCGGCTCGGCTGCTCTCCCAGTTGCCACCCTGGGGAGGGGACAGCACCACGCCCCAACCTCCAGCCCCCAAACCCTGAGCCAGGCAGGACGACAGAGGGGAGCGGCCCCGTGAGAAACCTGGATGGCGCTGGTGGCTGTCGCCCCCCTCCCTGAGCTAAGCCTCAGAGAAGGGCTGAGGGACAGAGGCTGAGACAGACAGGAGGGGACAGGGTGGCGGGAGAGGGAGCAGACAGACAGGATCCCAGGCGGGAGAGACAAACTCAGCGGCGATCCATCCACAAGACACAGAAGGAGCCATGGAGAAGGTGCTGTGAGGACAGACAGCAGGCAGGGAGGGAGACAGACAGACAGACAGACAGCAAAGGGGAGGGGGGTGAGACCAGCAAAGAGGCAGAGCCCCAACACAGGCAGCAGAGGGGTAAAGGGACAGAGGGGATGCTGGCGAGACAGGCAGTGGAATGGCAGGAGCAGAAGTAGGAGACACGTGGATGAGGACAGAGAGCCGCCAGGAGGGCCGGGTGTGAGGGAGCCGCACGGGGCGCCTGCCACTCACCTGTCCCACCTCGGCCGGCCGGCACACCTAAGCCTGGCTCCCAGGCCTCAGCCTTCTGGGGTCAGAAGTACCACTGAGTGGTGACAGGGTCAGGGTCTCGGAAGGCTGGGAGAGCAGGCCGAGCTCTGGGGAGATACGGGATGCCTCGCTGCCCCCCCCCGGGTCTGCTGGCAGAACTGGCCAGATGGCTCCAGGAATGGAGGCCAGAGTTGGGGGCTGCTACAGAGGTCCTGGCCCCCCAGACCCCAGAGGCCCCAGACTCCAGACCACCCAGCCCCAGAGCTCCCTTTTGAGGGGGATGGGGCACCAACCTGAAGTGTGGGGTTCCCCTGAGCAGCTGCCACAGTGGGGGACATAGATGGGACAAGGTGACCTGGCAGGCGGCACCTCTGCAGCCCCATGGGGAGCCAAGGCTGAACTGGGGCCTTATCAGGCCCTGCAGGCAGCTACCACCCACCCCTGCAGGGACCCTGGCCCAGGTGCTCCGGCTTTGAGGCGGTACTGCTCAAGGTGGCAGGAAGACAGAGAACCCCACAGTCCCCTGGGCATCCCGGGCCTGCCCTGGGCACCGAGCCATGGGGTGAAGGATGGGGAAAGAGGAGGCCTGCAGCCTCCCCACCCCCCAGCCTCCCTCCCGCTGCCTGCCACCCGCCAGCTGTTCTCCAGCTGCCAGAGGCTCCTACCCTGGAAGCGGCCGGCCGGTCGGCCCATTCTGGGCTCGGAGAGGGGGTGGGGATGGTGTCTGTCTCCCCCACCTCCAGCCCAAGGACCCCAGGGGACCCTGCCAAGGGGCCACACCCTGCCAGGCTGGGGAGGAGGATGAAGATTTCCACAGGAGGAAGCAATTTGCAGAGCCCATGGGGGTGAGAGGGCGCATCCCGCTGGGCTCATTCACGTGCTTCCAATTTGGGAAGAGAGTCACCCCTCAGCACCACTGGGGTGAGGGCTTTCTCGGGAGCTGTGGGGGGGCGGGACTGCCCCCCCAGGCTCTCTTCCCCAAGTCTTACCCGCTGCTGCCCCTCCCAGAGCAGCAAGGGAAGGGGTCAGGCCCTCTCCGGAGGGTCTGGTCCTCTGGGCCTCTCATCCCACTGCCAGGGAGGGGCTCCCACGTCCCCAGCGGGGGCCAGGCTAGGGCCCCGGTTCTTACTTAGCATGTTGATGGGCGCCATCTCAGGCCCCCTCCAGGTCCCCTGGTCACCCACTGCGCTGCCACCAGCCCCTCCGGCCACTCTGCCCACCAAAAGGGTCACAGTGTCCTCTATGAACACACTTCCTGGGGCCGGGGATTTAGCTCAGTGGTTCCACCGCCTGCCTCATAAGCGCAAGGTCCCGAGTTTGATCCCCGGTACCAAAAAAAACCCAAAAAACAACAAAACCCCACATGAACACACTTCCTCTATGCTGCTCCTGTGGCCGGCCCTGTGCCACACAAGGCCACAGCCACCACCCCGCACCTCTTTCCTGGCTTCTTCTGGTTGGTGTTTTTTTCTTAATTGTATTATGGTAAGATATACATAAAATTTGCCACTCAAACCACTTTTCTGTGTGCAGCTGAGCACATTCTGTTTTTCACACTATCGTTGTTTGTGATCATCCACACAGATGCCCCGCGCGGGGCCCCAGGCCTGCCACGTGTGGCAGTGTCCCACGCCCTGCCTGGCACAGCCCCTGTGGATGCCACCCACCCGTGCTGATGCAGTGACCACCCACACAGCCAGCCTGTCACACCCACGGCTCCCTTCTTGCACACACAGCTGCACAACTAGGGGAGGCCTTCTCGGGGTCCGTGTCTCCTGCACACAGCACTCACAGCTCCTCACCACGGGTGCTCAGCCTGCCCACCATGCCCTGATGCGTGTCACACTGTCACAGTCCTGTGGTTTCACTCACACCTGGTGTCACACAGAGTCAGTCTTGAGGCCACCGCACAAACGGTTTCACACACACATCAGGAGTTGTCACCACAGCACCATGCGTTGCACGATGTCACTCGTTCTGCCTCTGATATGGGCAGTGTCACACAATCACAGGGTCCCTCGCACAAAGCAGTGTCGTCCGCAGGCACCCGGCCAGTGTGATGCCCTCACATGGAATGCCACCAGGCAGTCCCTCACAAACACACCCAGAAGGACACACGGAAGACACATGGCCGGCCCTCTTCTGAACTCACCCTATCAGGCTCACACACCGGACCTCACAGTCACAGACAGCTTCTCTCACGCCCACGTCCAGCCTCGCGTGCGGTCACACACACCAGGGCTCCTCTCCCACGCCATCCACCCACACGGTCCCGCTCCAGCCTCTCACACACATCCAGTTTCATCACCCACGGTCACACACTGTGGCACGCTGATTCCCTCCATCACTTCCTGTCCTCTGGGCCTGGCATGGGGTGCAGGAAACAATCAGCAGTCTAGGAAACCCGGAGGGTGAGGCTTTGGGGACCGGCAAGGGAATGAGCTCTCTCGGACTACGCGGGTCCTTCAAGGGGACAGGTGGTTCCCTCTCCCCTCCTTCACAGGGCCTTCTGCGGGCACACAGGGGGGACAGGGCCAAATGTGACCTGCTGACCTCCAGGTCTAATCAGAGAGGCTGCTGCTGGGCCCCAGGGCTGCCCAGAGGTCTGTGGAGACCGGGATCCTCAAGGCCACCTGGTGTGTGGGGACCAGAGCCTGGGACCTCCCAGGGCCAGGGCTCCCTGTGGCTCCTAGCTCCCTGCCGCTTGGACATTCTCCCCCGAACCTCAACAGACCTGAGCAAGGAGGTGGGCAGGACCGCCCGCTTCCACACTGCGCTCTACCGGTGCCCAGGGGCTCTGGGCGTGGGGGGAGATGGGTGGCCACCAAGTGGCTCCCATCCCATCGTGCCCTTGGTCACCACCACCACCTCCTTCCAAGAGCACGTCCCCCTGCCCCTTGTCCCTCGTGCTCACCTGGTGTGGCGACTCCTCAACACCCCTTTTGGCCTTGCGTCTTTCCAGCCCCACCCCACCCCCCGCCAGGGTTCAGGTTCTGTACCAGGAGAAGGCAGACCCGGGCCCCGGGAAGGCGTGGGGAAAAAGCACCTGCACCTGAGAAACGTTTATGCTGAGCAGGAAAGCGAAGCCCTGAGGCCCCTCACTTGACAAGGACTCTCTCCTGTTAGCCATTCCCGGTCCCAGCGTGCTAATGAGCGTTAATTACCCGCCCTCTGTGGGGGGCGGGAGATACCCAGAGGCTGACTCCCTCTGGCTCCCCGGTCCTCTCTGAGGAGTGGCACCCAGGGCTCCTCAGTCCCCATCACCACAGCGCATCCTGGAGGACAGCCCCACCCCGCGCCCAGGGCCCTAAGACTACGGAGGTCTTCTGTGGGGGACCCCGTGGGAAGGGCTCCGGAGGGAGCCTAATCCTCCGCTGCCCACCCTTCTGGGAGCTCTGGTTTCCCTCTGGCCGCAGGCTGTCCGAGCCCCCAGCACCCGGGTGGGACAAATGCACACAGAACCAGGCCCCGGGAGACCTGATACACAGGGCCACACGGGCACCGGCCCCTCTGAGCTGTGTCCAGCCTCACCCGCATCCTCAGAGGGCTACAAGTCCAGGCCTGACCTGGTTCTGCCCCTACCCAGAGGGAAGATAGGGAGGCAAGTTTCCCCCAAGGCCTCATTCCCCCTCGCCTGAGGCGTCTCGAGCCCGGACAGGGGCCCTCCCAGGAAAGGTGACAGAGAGGGGTCTCGATGACACCGCCTCAGGGCCAGGATGGGCTGGAAAACAGACCCAGGCCAGCGCCCGGCCCTCCCTCCGCAAGCAGGAGTAAAGGGCACACAGACAGGACTGGGACGGCGCGGGAAGGGGTGGTGCCCAGCCGCTCTCAGACCCCCGAGGCGAGGCCAAGGACCCCAGTCCAGCGCCCTCTCGGACCCCGCCGACAAGGTGCCGGGCTGGAGGGGCTCGGGCACTCGGTGGGGAGCAGCTCCGCGCCCCGACGCCGTCCACAAGCGGCCGGCGGAGCCGCAGCGCGCGGGAGGCAGGGCCGAGGCCTGCGCGGAGCCGGCCTTCGGGCTCCGGAGTCCAAAGGGCGGCGGGGCCGGGGACCGGGCGACCCAGAGGCGAGTCCCGGCTCGCGGCGGGGCCCAGGCTGCAGCGGCTGGCGGCGCGCAGGGAACGCGGCCGCGGCTCCCGCCGCCCGCCCGACGCGTCCCGGCGCCCGGGGTGGGCGGGGCTTCCCGGAGAGGTTTCTCCCCCTCCGCTGAACTTCCCGGCACCCAGATCTGGGGCTCCGGTTCGGGGCTGGACAATGGCTCGGGACCCTGCCCCCCTCGAGTGTCCCCGCGATCCCGAGCCAACCAACCACCGCCTCTCCCGCGGCGGGGCCTCCTCCTGGCGGCCGCCGGGCTTACCTGGTCCGAGCTCGGGGGGACGCTCCGGCCCGGCTGCTCCGCGCGGCCGGAGGGAGCCGGAGGGGCCGGGAAGGGAGGTCGTGGGGAGGGGGCCGCCGGGAATGCGCGGAATGAGCCAGGCGGAGCGGGAGCCCGAGCGCGGAGGAGGGAGCGAGACGGAAAGTTTGTGTTGAGAGCCCGGGAGAGGGGTGGGGGCCGGGGGCCGGGTCGGGGGCGGGGTCTGTCCGAGGCGGGGCCTCGAGGGACCGCCCCCCGCCGGCGCGCGCGCTGCCGCCCGAGACCCGGGGACCCGGGCCGCTCCGGCCTCTCTCCGCGGGGCTCACGACCTCCTGCGCACTGGCCTCGTCCCCTAGCCCGTCCCCTGCTGGAATTTGGGGCTCCGGCCCGGGGGTGGGGCCGAAGGCGGAGTCCCCGCCCGGGGAGGCGGGGCTCTCGTCCGTGCTAGGGGCCTCGGGTGCCGCGTCACAAGGCACTCTCGGCAGAGCCCGGGCACACGGGCCTCGGGGCTCCCCACCCCGGCCTGGTCTCGAGCCCCCGAGGGAGCCCCGCGCCGCGCCCGCCCCGCGCCCGCCCCGCCCTGGTGGCTGCCCGCGCGCGCGCCCTGCCCGAACCCGGTTAGTCTGGTTCTCCTGAGCGCTGTTTCTCGGGTTTCTCCCTCTTCCTGGACTCCGGGCCCGCCCTCTCGGCTGGCTCCCCGGGGCCCAGCGGGGGGCGTGGCGCCGCCGCGCCGCCGTTTCGGTAGGACCCACCCGCGACGGGGGTGAGGGGACGCGGCCGGCGCAGCACTCTCCGGGGACCCCCATCTCGGGGGACCCTGCGGTCCCGGCTCCGCGCCCGCTGAGGAACCACCGCTGCGCTGCCTGGGACGCGGCTTTATTGAGGCCATGGGTACCTGCGCGTCCCCGCCACCTACCCCTCCTGCCGCGAGCCCCCGCGCGGCCCCACGCGGGTAGGAGCGACCCTGACTCCGCTGAGGACAGGAAGTGGCCGGGGCGCGCGGGGGAGGGGGCGGGCACGCGGGCTCCGCGGCCAGATGTGCGGCTCCAGCCCCAGAAGCTGTCCGTCTCCATCGCGCCCGGCGAGCTCCTCCCGCCTCGGCAGTGCCAGGCTGCCGGCGCTCGGCTATGAGGCCCCGCCTCCTCCTGCCGACCCCGGGCCGCCGGGCGCTGCGGGTCACTCGCAGGCCAGCTTCCCGTCGAAACTGGAGAGGGCGATGGCGAAGGCCTGCAGGGCGCACAGCGGGTACCGGTAGTCGAGGGTGAAGGCGTCCTCCGCCACGCGGCCGAACTGCAGCACGATGTAGTCGGCTGCGGACACAAGAGGAGCGGGGGCCCCCCGCCTCCTTCGACCACCGTCCAGGCAGCCTTGCCCTCACCCCGGGGAAGCCCCTCTTCCTACCGGCCAGGCCGGCCCACCCGCACTTCCCGGCCTGTCGCTGTGAGCCCCCGGGGCAGGGGCCCGTCTTATCGGCCCCGCCAGGAGCTGCTCCCGCAGGCACTCACTCTCTCCTGCAGGACGCTGTCAGCGTCCCCAGGCCGAACCCTTCCTGCCCAGCGGCTCGGGGCTCCTCTGGCCCCTTCCTTCGCCCTCCCCCAGTGACGGGACCCACGGCGGACCCCAGACGCAGCCCCTTCCTTAGTTGGTGGCCCCCGAGCCCTCTCCCATTCTGATCCCAATCCCCAGCCCCAATCCCAACACCTCCCCCAGCATCCATAGGGACAGGAAGTTGCTAAAAATACTCCCCAAGTCGGCCTGGCGGCTCCATCAGAAATGTGATCCGAAGAGCAGTCCCAAGGCCAGGGGACAGGTGATGGGGGAACATCCCCGGAACACGGGGGGGGGGGGTTGCTCGCAGAGCCATAGTCCTCTGGGAGATACCTTTCTACCCCAAACTTCCTCAGCCTACTAGGAGCCTGTCCCCAGGGCTTGGAACAGGGATGTTTTCACTTAATTGCGGTCCAGGTTCCAGGGTAAGCACTCAGAAATGCTTGGTTAATATTCCCTGCTCTGAAGAGGTTAGAAATGTGGAGCCAGATGGTGGGGGTCTGATCCAGGAGCTACCTCTTAGCAGCTGAGTGACCTTGGGCATGTTACTTAACCTCCCTGTGCCACCTGTTTCCTCATCTGCCAAATAACGACAGTACCTTGGTCATAGGGTTTCTGAGTCATCTGTAAAACCCCCAAATGGTGCCTGCCACATAGAAAGCACTGGGTCCATTTTGTGGAATAAGGTTTTTTTTGGTACCAGGGATCGAACTCGGGTCCTTGCGCTTGCAAGGCAGGTGGCGGAACCACTGAGCTAAATCCCCGGCCCTGTGGAATAAGTTTTGAGAAGTGTCACTTCCTGGAGGAGCAGGGGGCCGTACAAAGGGCGTCCTCTCTGGGGCTCAGCACCCTCTGACCACGCAGGGGCTTAGTGGGGGCTGCTGGCAGCAGAGCCCTCCCTCCGACACACTTTCACCCCGAATGCCCCCTCTACTCCTGGGCTCGGGCAGATGCGGCCCCAGGAGCCTGAGACGCCCGCCCGTGTGGTGTGTCCCGTGCCAGGTCCTCAGACTCACGGTCATCAGCGTGCACGATCTGGAAGTTCTTGACCGAGGCCTGGGTGACGCGGCCCTGGAAGTTGAGGGTGTAGGAGCCGCTGCCCTCGTTCCACACAGGCGGCTTGTTGTGCAGCTCAATGAGGCTCTCCAGCGTCTTGTTCTGCCACCGCACCAGCAGCCCATCGCTGGCCTGGGCCGGGGGAGAGGGCGGTTGGGGTGGCCAGGACAGGAGCCCTGTGCAGCCCCGACAGCAGCGCCCAAGGTGAGAGGGCGACCAGAAATGGGAGGGGGCCCCAGGCACACAGTAGGTCCTCAGGCCATTGTGCCACCTGCCAGCCCCAATGCAGGGACTAAGCACAGTCCGGGAGCCAGCAGAGCCCAGAGTTGAGCTCAGGGGACAGACAGGTGACCGAGGCTGGGGTGCCCTCGGAGGGGGTGCCGTGAGGACAAGACAGTGCTAAGAGGTGTTTCTTTTCCCTTGTCTCGTGTTTGTGTCCATGGCTTGGAGTCTGTCACTCAAGGCCCCTTCCTCCAGGAAGCCTTTCCAGCCCCGAATCTGAAGCAGACAGCCCATCTCCAAACTCGCCTGGTGCCTGTTCCCCCAGCCACCCACCGTGTGCAGACAGTGTCTCAGTTTCCCTGCTATGGAGCTATTGAGAGGACTTGGTTACTAGCACTGGGGATGGTACTGAGAGTGATTCCTGGTCTGGACTAGGTGCTGGGTAAATAAATGACAGCTGCTGTGTGGAGTTTGGATCTCAGGACCTGGCCCAGAGCACGTTTAGGAAGTAATGGTACACGCCAGGCCAGGCATGGTGGCGCATGCCTGTGATCCCAGCACCTGGGAGGCTGAGGCAGGAGGATCATTGCAAGTTCAAGGCCAGCCTCAGCTATGTAGCAAGACCCTGTCTCCAAAGCAGAAAAAAAGGGGTGGGGCCTCGCACAGTGGTGGAGCTGTGGCCAGACAGACGAGGATGGTGTTTCCTCCAGGCAGGGAGAGGGGAGCTGTGGGACCCGCAGGTGGAGCAAACCCCAGAGCGTGCCTCCGGAGCCTCCCGAGGCCGGCGTGGCGGACGTGACTGTCCAGCAGGGACGCAGCGGCGTCAGCTGCCGGCAGTGTTACTTTTCATGGTAAATGAGTCGGGTGACATCAGCCTCCTGTGTGAACGGGATGTGCCCGTCACCATCCTGAGCACATGTGGCCTGCTGGGCTGAGGAGCAGAGCCCGGTACGATTCTGCGACACACCCGCAAAACAACCTTTGCTTTAAAAAAGAAGTCTCCTGGCTCAGAACCCTGCTTTGCCTTTCCATTTCTTTGCCGCAAAAACCAGTCCCACCGGCTTCTGGTGCCCCTCGCCTTCACCTCTGACCTCATGGCCCTGGAGGGTGCAGGCTGCCTCTTCCTGCCGCTCTGCACCCAGCAGGCGCTCGGGGGCCCCAGGGCCTTTGCACGGCCCCCTCTCCCCGCAGGCGCCTGCCCGAACCTGGGCGCTCCATCCAGCCCTTGGTCCGCGAGGCCCTCTCCACTGCGGCCTGTAATGCCCAAACGCGATTGTCCTCCTCTCCTGCCTGACGCCTGCCCATAGCGCCGGGCCCTTCTCTGTGCAGCCCCCCACCGATTTCTGTCCGTCCCTCCTGCCACTGGAAGCCGGGACCTCGGGCCCTGGTGCCGGGGCTGGGCAATGCGGGTCACAGGGTTCCCCGAGTTTGCCCTTCTCGCCGTCCGGGCTCTGCTGAGGGAGGGCGCTGGGTAAACTGAGTGCCCGCCCTCTGGGCCCCTGGATCGTCACGGGGAGCCGAGGGGGGGCGGGCTCACGTTCCGCGGCCGGATGGGGACCCGCTGGTGCTCAGAGTTCATGCCCGGGATGAGGACGGTCATGCGCCGCGGCCCGCGGAAGCCCAGCACGTTGGTTTCCTGCGGGAGATGGGGTCAGGCCGGCCGGGCCGCCGTCCGGGCGGGAGCGGCCAGGGCGGGGGTCCGGGGGGGGGGCTCACATAGACCACAGCCGCCAGCTCCTGCCGCAGGTCGCCCACGTCGCCGCCCGAGCCGCGCTGCGGGTTCTGCCCGGCGTCGAAGACGGTGAAGCGGTTCCCCAGGAGGTTGGACCTGGGTAGCAGGGCAGGGCTGGCGCGGGCACGGGGCGGGAGCAGGGGCCTCCAAGTGGTTCCTGTCCCTGCCCTGGCTTCCCCTCCGGAAAGATCTTTTTGATTTTATTTCACTGCTTAGCCTACCGAGGGCTGGGATTACAGGCGTGCGCTACTGCACCTGGCATTGGAGGTGTTTTCTTTTTTCTTTTTGGAGGTGTTTTCTAAAAGCTCAATCTACAGGGCCGGGGATTTAGCTCAGTGGTTCTACCGCCTGCCTGGCAAGCGCAAGGTCTCGAGTTTGATCCCCGGTACCAAAAAAGAAAAGAAAAAAAGCTCAATCTACAAGGACATTGGGTAGCATTCAAATCTCAGTTCCATCTCTTCCTGTGTGACCTTAGGGAAGTTACTTAAACTCTCTGAACTTCAACTTTCCCTTTGCAAAATTTGATTGGTAAAAGGATTGACAGGGTGGATTAACAGTTGTAAATTGCTTAGAACAACGCCTGGTGCATCGCAAATAAAAGGAGCCCCCCCCCCGCCCCGGACCCGCATTTTGCGTGGGACCCATCAGGAAAGCGCTGACCCCGCAGAGGACAGGGGGGACTACCCCGCCCCACCTCAGCTTCCCGATGAAGTTGTCCCCGCCGCGGGACAGGTTGGTGGGGTCGCTGGAGATCAGGTAATTGGCAGTCTTGCTGCGCTTGCGCTTCCGGCCCGCCAGGAGGAAGAGCTGGAGGGGAGGGGGCGTCAGGGGGTGCGCGGGGCGGGGCCTCGGGTGGGCGGAGTGACCGGAGGCGGGGCGGGCCCACCTTCCGCTCTGCGTCCAGGTGCAGGAAGTAGGAGGGGTACAGGCCCCTGTCCATGCCCTTCTTGTCTCGAGTCAGGCGGCAGCGCACCGTGCGGCCCTGGGGCGCGGGGCGCAGCACGAACTCGCGGAGATCGTCCACCTCCACGGGCGGGGACGCGGGCCTCTCCTCCTTCGGCGAGGCAAGGGGGTGTCAGAGGCCGGCTGCCCCCCTCGGCGGGCCCCGGGTCGCGCGAGGGCCCGACACTCACCACTTTCTGTGCAGGGAAGAGGAGCGGCTGGGACACCTTTGGCCCGCACCCCAGCAGCCCGCCCCGTGGTGTTTCACTGTCAGTTTGCTCCCCTTCTGGCCAAGAGCTCAGGCTCTGGGTTCAAATCCCGTGCCCGCCCAGCTGGTCCATCATGTCTGCTATGCGTTAGTCTCTCTTTTCTCACACCAGCTAGGTCAACGTGCCAGCCTCGTGACAAGGTTGAGGGGGGCTCGTGAGTGCCCAGTCACCACACCTAGGGCCCTCAAAAGCGTCTTTGTGAAGTTTTAACCACCAACTCTGTTCATATGAGAAGTGGGTCTTTGTGGGTGGATCTCCGGGACAGGCCTGACTTCATTTACACATTTAAAAATCCTCATATGCTGGCTGTGGTAGCACATGCCTGTGATCCAGGAGGATGCCCATGCGTTCGAGGTCAGCCTGGGCTCCATAGTGAGTTCAAGACCACCCTGAACTACATAACAAGGCCCTATCTCAAAAAAATAAATAAAAAACTCATAAACTCCACCAATGTGTTCTAAGTGCTTTTTAAATATTAGCTCCTTCAACTCCCACATTAATCTGCAGGGACAGCTGTTCCCATTGTACAGATAACGAATTAAAGTCTTAGCAGAAGTGCAGTGACTTGCAGGGCTCATAAAGCCGGGGGGGGGGGGGGGGGGCTTTGAGTTCTGCCGGTCCCCTGCTCTGCTCAGAGCCTTTAGGAAACCTTCCCTCCCGTGGAAGGTCACGGTTCTGGGGTGACCAGGGGCTGCCGTGTTCTTTGCACGGGGTAAATGTGTCCCAGTGTCAGCTGCTCTGTGACAGCAGCACAGCACGTGGGGAGGACTTGGCGGCCATCACAGCAGCCTCCTGGGTGGCCCCAGGGACCCGGCTCCAGGCATTTAGCCCCGTAGGGTCCCCCACCCCCCAGTGCATGGCGCTGGTCTCTAGCTTCCCAGGCCGGTCATAAAAGCAGCTGCGGCTTGGCCTGGCCTCTCCACTGGGTCCTCCCCCAGCAGTGGAGTGGGGGGTGGAGAGGCTCCCATTTCTACCTGGCCCACCCTGCTAAGTCACCTTGCAGTTCAGACTGGGAAACTGAGTCAATAAATGTGTGTTTTGCAGACTCTTGGGGCGATGTGGTAGCAGCGATGCATGTGAATTCCAAGGCCCTAGGATGGCCTGGTGACCCCACAGGGATGCCCCTGTTCTCACAGGCCCTGACTTTGTCCTCCAGTTCTGTCCCTCGCAGAAGGAAGGGTGGCCACTGAAGGGTTAAATGTTCTTGGGGAGCACTGAGGAGCCCTGGGGTGCAGTGCTTTGCTGAGGGCAGACTGCACCACGTGGGTGGTGAGGTAGGCCGCAGGCCCTTCGCCAGAGGCAAGTGACCATCCAGCCTCCACTCCAGCCTGCCCCAGAAGAAACTTGGGAAACACAAGACTATGTTTGGAATGTGATGTAGAGCAAGCCACAGCTTATTCAAACACTTCCACAGAGGTGAATCTCAAGGACCCACTGTAATGAAGGTTTGCCTGCAATTATAGTCCCCCTGGGAAGTAACAAACTGGCCTTTCAGTTTATACATGAGCAACCAGTGAGCTTGGTTAATGGGAGTCGGTTCCCAAAGACCTGATCACTCCTGCACAAACTAATGAACGTGCAAAGCTAAGATCAGAGCCCTGCCCTTGTGATAATCTCCACTGGTGGACACTTGTCCTGCTTATACCAGCTTGTGTGTGTTGGTGCCTGAGTCTTGTTTTGGGCAAAGGTGATATTCAAAATATTCAGCAACTTCCTCTGCTCATGGAGAATGGTCACCCACAAAGGACCAGCTTGCAGGGGACCCTGGAGGCCTGTGGCAGCCAGAGGTTAACCCTGTTTAATGCTGGGAGGCCAGGAGGTCCTAGGCGGGGAGCTCAGAGCAGCTGGGTGGCAATACAGCCCCCTGATTCTGTGACTTGGGGCCCCTCAAACCTGGACAGAGGCACCCCTGCCTGTGTGGCCACCTCCCTGCCCCGTAAATGGGTCTCTCTTAGGAGGGGCAGGGCTGACAGGCAGTACGCAGGATGGTGGCCTCTGATACCGGGAAAGGCCGCTCCTCACCAGTCACCCCTTGTCCCTTCTGTTCTCACAAACCCGGCGCCCTCTGTCCCCGTGTAACAGATTTGGGCAAAGTGACCCCAGTGCCCAACCCTTGCGGCCCCACATTTGAGTCCCGAGTCTGGGACCTGGCCGACCTTTTTGCCTTTTCCTTTCGCTCTACCCTTCTGATTGCTGTTCCTGGTCACCACAGCTGACCCCTCCTCCTCCTGCTCCTCCTCCTCCGTGGGCTGCTCCTCTGGGGCTTTGGGTGGGCCTGGCATGAGGACAAAGGCTGTCAGCTCCTTCTTCTTAGCAGCCTGCCTGAGACCCACTTGGACCCCCCATAATACAGGAGGGCACGCCCATGTGCTCAGAGCCGCCTCAGAAAGGCTGAGACATCTGCCTGGGGCCACACAGGAGTCAGGATGACCCCACATTTTCTTTCTTTTTTAAAGACAGGGTCTCACCAATGTAGCCCAGGCTGGCCTCCAACTCATGGGGATCCTCCTGCCTCAGCCTTGCCAATGCTGGGACTGCAGGCGTGTGCCGCCATGCCTGGCTGACCCACCCTCCACATTTCCGGACTCTTGAACCTGCTTCTCACCTTGCACTGAGCCACCTGTTACAAAGGTTCCCAACTCCCACCCCTGGGCTCTCGAAAGACCCCAACGCCCAAGGCCCCATTGCCCACCTTTCTTCGCAGCCTTCTGAGCAGGGCTCCCTTCCCTGACCAGGAACATGGCAGCCGGGCTCCCTGCGGGCTCCCTGTCGGCCTCTGAAGCCCCTGCAGGAGCGAGCGAGCGAGTGATCAGATACAAAAGGGTCACGACCCCCAGCACAGCTGAGTGCCCCTCCTCCTGGGGTGGGCTTACCTTTCTTCTTGGTCTTTTTCATCTTAGTCCCATCCCCAGCTTCCTTCTTCTTAATGCGAAGAGGCCTCTGAGGAGGCTTGGGGCTCCCCAGGTTCCCTGGAAATGGGAGTTGGGCACAAGAAGGGGCTGCCTGGGTCTGCATGGGACTTTATAACCCTTGTCCTTCCTCCGGTCCCCAGGGAGGCCTTTGGGGCCCCCAGCCTGCTTCCTGCTTGTCTGTGTTTCTTCCCTGTGAACCCCAAAGTGCTGGGCAAGCCTGGCACATGTCTATAATCCCAGCACTCCAGGAGGCCGAGGCAGGAGGATTGCAAGCCCAGCCTGGTCAATTTAGCAGTTTAGCAAGACTCTACCTCAAAAAATAAAAACAAAAAAAGGGCTGACGATGTAGCTCAGTGTAAAGGACTTGGGCTCAATCCTCAGTACCCTCCCCCCAAAAGTGCCAGACAAAAGCTAGGAGCTTAACAAGCAACTAGTTATTTTTATTTATTTATTTTGGTACCGGGGATTGAACTCGGGTCCTTCCCCTTGCGAGGCAGGCGGCGGAACCACTGAGCTAAATCCCCGGCCCAAGCAACTAGTGAATGAATGAATGACCAGGGCTTCTGCCTGAGCCCAGGAATCTTGCCGGCCCACCCTCTCCTCCTGCAAGCCCCCCTGACCACCCCTGCTCTCTCCTTCCCAGAGACCCCAGGTTCTAGGTGTGGGGACACAGACCCCCACACTGGCTGGCAGCCAGTACAGCTGTTAATCACGGAATCACTTTGACATCTTATAAAAATTGTAACGCGAATTCACATTGAGGTAAGAAACCAAAAATCACAAAAGTCCTCCGCCTTCCCTGGCTCCAAGAGCACCCTGGGCAGGGCGGACCACGGGGTGGGGGCCCGGAGGGAGAGGCCTGGGTCCGGTCGGGGCCAGGTGCTAGGGCCGGTGCTGAGACCCCAGGCCTGGGGCACCCCACCGCGGGCTGAGCTCCTCCGGCCCCAGCACCCACCCCTGGGGGCCTGGGCCTTGGCCCTCCTGCCCCTCTTGTCCCCGGAAGCCTTGTCCTTCGGGGGCTTCCTGGCGGGCACGGGGCTTTCCTCTTTCTTTTCCTCGTCCGCTTCCTCGTCTTCCTCCTCCTCCTCCTCCTCTGCAAATAGAACCTCCTCTCAGTGGGGGGTCGACCCAGAGGCACCAGAGGCAGAAGCCCGCCCTCTGGGAAAAAGGCAGGAAGGTAGGTGGGTGACCTCAAAGTCCTCGGGGTCTGCAGGCCAGGAGGCGGGCGGGGCCGGCAGCATCCAGTCCCGGAGACCAACCTGCCTGCAGGCCCCGCCCACCTGCAGGCCCCGCCCATCTTCAGACCCCGACCCCGCCCCTCCGGTGCAGTCTCCCGGGCCCCTTCCCCCCTTCCCGCCCCTCCGCTCCCCGTCCTCGTCCCCCTCTCCGTCCCCGGCCAGAGCGGACCGCGTGGGCTGCCTCGGACTCCTAGCTGTAGCTTAGGGCAGAAGCCCCGGCCTCAGCTCCCCCATCTGGACTGCGGGAGCACAGGGCCGTCTGCGCTCCTTCTCGGGTCCCCGCCCGCTCTCACCGTGCGCGGCCCGGGCCGCCAGGAAGGTGTCGCGGGGGTCGCGCTTCTTGGCCGCGGGGTCCCTGAGGAACCTGGTGTAGACGGCGTGGGGCTCGGCGGGGCCGGGCGTCTCCGTCTTCCTCCTGCTCGGCTTCTGTGGGGGACAGGGGGGAGGGAGGACGCCCCGGGGCCGTGGGGCCCTCTAATCCCGAGCCGCCAGAAATAGCCGCGGATTATCCCGAGGGCCGAGGCCTCTCCCGCACCCCCAAAACACCTCCAGGCAAGAACTGGGTTCCTCGGGGGCGCGGACGGAGGCCTGCCCGCCTCAGCCTCCCACCCGAGCCGGGACCTCTCCGCGCCCCTGGGCGGGGCCCTACCTGCTTGGGGCGGCGCGGGGCCGCGGGGCTCGGGCCGCCGTCCTCGTGCCCGCTGCGGGGAGCAGGGGGATCAGGCTGTCTCCCCGCCCGCCCCGCCCCAACCCTGGCCCGACCCCGCGCCACCGGCCCGAGCGCCCCCCGACCTGTCCGAGGCCCACACCTCCCGAAGCGTCTCGTCCTGCAGCGGCATGGCGCAGTGCCCGACCTGCCCCGCAGTACCCGAGCCTCACTCCCCACCCGCTAATCGGGGCTCAGCCTCGCCCAGCTCAGCTCAGCACGGCTGGGTGGCGGCCCTGGGGGCGGGGCTCCCGCCGCGACCCCCCTCCCCAGGGGACGGGAGGCCGAGTCAGGACGCCAGCAGCCCCAGGGCGGTGTGCCAGGGCTCCCCGCCCGAGGAGCTTTGGGTCTGGGGGCCCCTGGGAACCTGGCTGTGGTCAGTGGAGGAAACACCAGCCTGGGTCCTGTTTGTCTTAATTTCTCATTAAAAAAATAACTGGAGCCAGGTGTTGTGGCACGAAGGCCTGTGAGCCCAGCACTCCAGGAGGCTGAGGCAGGAGGGTAGCAAGTTTGAGCCCAATCTGGACAATTTAGCAACTTAGCAGGAGGCTAAGTATAAAAAAGCTGGGGATGTAGCTCAGTGTGAAGGCCCTGAGCTGAACCCCGGTGCCAGAGAGAGCACACAGCTGACCCTGCCTGGGGACCTCACAGAGTCAGTGCCCATGCCCTCACCCGGCTTCTGTCTCCTCTCCTCTCATGCCCACCGTGTCCTCTCTGAGAACAAGACAAGAATTTTGGTACTGGGATGGAACCCAGGGCCTTCACACTGGGCTACATCCCAGCCCTTTTTATTTTTCATTTTGAGACAGGGTCTGCTATGTCATTAAGTTGCCCAGGCTGGGCTGTGAGTGGTGATCCTCCTGCCTCAGCCTCCTAGAATGCAGAGATTACAGGCATGCGCCATGGTGCCTGGCTTCAGACAACTCTTACTCCAGTGTATTGTGGCCATTGTTTCATTTGTAGTTTCTGCTCATGTCGTCCTGTGCCTAGTGTATAAATGGAGCGCGATCGCAGGTGTGTGTAGGGAACTCCCCGGGCCAGCAGGGTAGCACTCACACCTGCGGTGCGGTGCGGGTTGGGAGTCCTGGCTCACACAGCCTTCGGTGAGGGGCGGCTGTCTGACGGCTCTCACACGGCATGGCATTCAACAGCTCACACAGCAGCCCAGCGGCTCTTGGCAGTATAAACACCTCATGCGACTATTACATTTCCGAGTATGTAGGTCCTCCCAGGACATGGGTAGCCAGGTAGCAATTTTTTGGTTATTATTTTTAAGACAGGGTCTCACTAAATTGCCCAGAATGGTCTTGGGCTCAAGAGATCCTCCTGTCTCAGCCTCCTGAGTAGATGGGAAGGGACTATAGGTGCCTAGTTTATGATCCTTTATATTGGCAACTAGTAGGGCATTGAATGCTATTTTGCAAACATTTCTGTTTTTTCCAAAAATCTTAATCAGGGCCAGGCATGGTGGTGCACGTCCATAATCCCTTCACAACAAGAATTAGAATTTCAGAAAAGCACTTACATTAGATTTTTTTTTTTTTGCCATGTTGAGATGTTAAGCAAGTGCTACATCTTCAGCCTACATTTGATTGAATTTTGGGCATTTATTCAGTCTGAGTATTTTACCTTTTAATTTTAACCCATAATTTTGAGTATGTCACTTCTGAAAATACACGAAAAACCATTTTGTTTTGGGACATTAAGGATCTCCACTAGTGACCTTGAGGACAGCACAGTTGCGTCTTGGATTTGTTGGAAGGCGACTGTTTGCTTTAATCCTCTGGGAATTAGTGCAGCCTGGCTCAGGGTAGGAACAGAGGGATTGGAGGGGGGCCTGGGACAAGGGGCAGAGGCGGTGGCTGTGGCTGTGCACAGGTTCAGGCTGGGGTCAGGGACTGGGGGTGAGGAATGGAGCAGGGGCGGAGAGGTCTGACTGGGGATCAGCTTCGCATCAGGAGCTCAGATAATCTCTGGTCCCTTGCTTTCTACTCTGGAGGTACCCACGATGCAAGAAAAACAGGCTCCAGGCTCTGTAATTACACCTTGTTTTGGACCCAAAACGATATTTCTCAACCATGTCACCAGCATTACTCATCAGGATCAGCTCCATGCAGAATTTTTGTTGCTTTCTAAAATTAAATTCCTGTCGGGCATTGTGGTGCACTCCTGTGGTCCCAGAACTCAGGAGGCTGAGGCAGGAGGATTGGCACAACTCTGAAGCCAGCCTGGGCTACATACTGAGACCCTGTCTCGGAAAAAAAATAAATAAATTCACTTTCAGGAGCAGAAGATCTGCTGCTGTCAACAAAGATGATGCTGATAAATACCAGCCCCTATCATGGGCCAGGCAGGTGTTCTCCTGGGACCTTGCAGAATGCCTGTGCCTGACGCTCAGAGCAGTTAATAACTTGCCCAGGGTACCACAGCAGGTGTGCAATGCAGCCAACCTATTTTTTTGAGTCGGACACACATACAGTCCTTCACCTGGTGCCTGCCACATAGCAATCGATGCTAACCTGCGTCCCACAGACAGGGCATGCAGAGGCCACTCCCTTGAAGGGCTTCACCTTGGGCCCTGCCGACTCAGCCTCCATGGTGCAGAGGCAACAGAGAGCAGGTTTGTTGCAGCCAGGAGGCTACAGCTCAGCTCTCCCTGGTCGACCCGGCCCGGCCCCATGGTGTGGCCAGGCCCTGGCAGCCGGGATGTCTGAGCAAGCCTCAAGGTCCCTAGTCTCTGCTGGCTTCCAGTCGATGCCCCACACGGCCTGGCCACTGTCCTCCCAGGCAGCCAGTCATGGGTCCGGAGCCAGGCTGCACAGGGTCTGAGCCAGGGGCTCTGTGTCCACACCCGGGTGTGACTGCAGTGTGGCCCACAGGGCTTCTCATTGTTGGTGGATTTATTTATTTAGAGACAGGGTCTTGCTATATAGTTCAGGCTGGCCTTGAACTCACTATGTAGCCCAGGGTGGCCTCAAGTTTGCAGTGATTCTCTTGCCTCAGCCTCCCAAGTCCTGGGATCACAGGCCAGAGCTCTTGTTGTTGAGAACCCTGGGTGGCTGCAGGGAGCTGAGAACGTGACCCGGGCCCACGGAGCTCACAGCCCTAGCAGTCAGGCTGGTTGTGGGCAACAGAAAAGGAAACCGGACGCTTGTGTTCCTCTAGATGACTCTGCAGCTTGTCACAGAATCTGTGTGGATAGGAGGTGGCCTCCAGCAGTCAGGAATCTCCCTTTCCCTCCGCTTACACACCCCCGGGGATGGGCGGCTTACCACCTTGCTGCACAGATGGCTGCAGGTCCTCCTGCCTCAACCTCCTGAGTAGCTGCCTGGGCAGGAGTCTGCACAGGAGGCCACTTCATGACGGGACAGAATCAGTCTCAGGCCTCCCAGTTCCAAGGATCCAGGGCTACAAACAGCAGAGCTTCCGGTCTGGGCTCTCAGCCCCAGGGGCAGGGAGGGGTGAGTGGGGCCCAGATTCTTTCTGCCAGGGGGCACAGGGACCCACAGCCAGGGCCAGACTCCTCTGGTGAACTTACCCAGCCCCGGGCCAGCTGTGGGTAGGCGCTCAGCGCACACCGAAGGTCAGAGCGACTGCAGGCCTGGACCTTAGAACTTTTCTTTGCATGCGTGTGTGTGCGCGGGCGCGCTTGGTTCTGGCACATGCTAGGCACTGAGCTACATCCCCAGTGCTGTTCTAAACGACCGCGGGGCTTATTGATGGGGGGACATCTGTACAGGAAAGAAAAGCAGGGAAGGAAACAGGGTCAAGTGCGGAAGGGGGAGGGTTCGAGTAACAACAGGGCAGTGGGCCAGGGCTTGCAGAAGGGAGGCCTTCAGGTGCTGATCTGGGGAGGCGGGGTGACCTGCGCCGGTTTCTGGGGGAAAAACACGCCGGGCACTGGACCAGTGAGCAAAAAGGCCCTGGGGCAGGAGGGGGCGAGGCCATAACTGAGGATGAGTGAGCGAGTGAGCGCGAGGGGACAGAAGCAGACCACAGAGGCACAGGGGGGTGAGGGGAGCAGGGGAGCACGGGGTTCAGACGAGGGACGCCGCAGGGTTCTGACCAGAGCCGGGGATGTACACGGAAACCTACGCAGGGACAGTGTCTGGGGCCCCTGGCACCGGCCTGGCACAGCGACACCAGCGACACCATCTGGGCTGCTGGGACCCCCGGGCGCGCTGCAGTACCCAGCCTGCCCACCAGGTGGCGGCTGAGCCCACGCGGGTCCGCGGCCCCTGGCGTCCGGGCCTCGGGCGGGGTGGGCGCCTTCCCCGCCTGCGGGGTGAGACCCCGAGGTGGCTTCGGGGCACCACGGAGGTCACGGGGGTCAGGGCCTCAGGGTCCGGAGCCGGCAGGTGAGAGACACTATCGGGACTTTCTAAAAAAATCCAAACCTCTGGGTGCTGTGGCAGGCGCCGAAGGGGCCCCCCGAAAATGGGGCCGGGAGCAGTGCGGGTACAGGTCCCGCTGGGACTCGCGAGGGGAGGGAGGGTGGGCGTCCCGTGCGGTGGGGACAAGGCCCAAAGGCAACCTCATCTTCGTAATACTGAAGCTGCGCGTGGTGTGCACACCTGTAATCCCAGCATCCTGGGAGGCTGAGGCAGGAGGGTTCTGAGTTGGAGCCCAGCCTGCGAAAAATGGACACTTAGCAAGACCCTGTCTCAAAACTAAAAATAAAAAGGGCTGGAGTTGTATCACAGGGGGAAGTCGCTGGGTTCAATCTCCAGTACTGCAAAAGGGGCGGGGGGGGGGGGAGTCGGAGCCTTAGAAGGCGGGTCCGTTCCCAGAGAGGGGTTGTGGCCCGCCCGAGGTCACACAGTTGACTCCGGGGCCAGTGCCCTCCGTCCGCCCCAGGACTGAGGCGGATGCGAAGGGCAGCTCCCCTCCCGCGTCCTTAGCGGCTTAGTCTCGGTGAGCAGGAGGAGCTCGGATGCACTCGGTGCCTGCACTGGAGCCGCCCGGTCCGCAGCGCATTCGACTCGGGCGCACGGGCGACCCCCCCCCCCCCCCAGCCCCAGAGTGCGCTCGGAAGACGGTGGGAGAGGCAGAGGGGGCGCGCGCGGGCGCGGCTTCCAGCTTCCCAGGGCCAA
>NW_004624754.1:21945743-21956549 GCF_000247695.1 Heterocephalus glaber | reverse complement strand
AAAACAAAACAAAACAAATCGTTGTAAGTCCAAAGTGCATTCAGTCAGTGCAGGAACCTACCGGACATCACAGCTCAGCGACCCAGCTCCCTGCCGCGTGCCGGCCGATCACCCCACGTCTCGGGGCGGACTGGGAGCCGCGGCGTGGGTCCCTCTCCGGGAGAGATCAAAGCCCAGAGACCCATTTTTACCTGGGACCACCCGAGTGCCACTCCTTCAAAATCCTCTGAGAGATGTGGTTAAAAAGCAAAGTGGCCTTTGTTGCTTTAGCTAGGCAGGTGGTGGAACCGCTGAGCTAAATCCCTGGCCCCTGATTTGTGTTTCTTGAATTAAATGCTATCTGAATCATGGGGACTGGACTCATAAGGGCTACACTTTCGTTTTTAATTTTTATATTTATTTCTTTTGTGGTACTGGGGATTGGCCCTTCTTATTTTTAATTTTAAGGGAGGGCCTCACTAAGTCACCAAGTTGCCCTGCTGGGCTCAAACGTGTGATCCTCCCGCCTCAGCCTTCCAGAGTGCCGGGGTTCCGTGTGTGCCCCCGCGTCCTTATAATGAGGACTCGGGCACGTGGCTACCAGCCCTCCAGCACCGTGGTGTCCCGGCTCCAGGACAGTTCGGCCACCCACTGCCACAGCCACGCCCTGGCCCTGGTCACTGAAACTGCCCCGCCTTCGAAATGACAAATGGCGGCCTCCCCCCTACCTGCCCACCCCGCCCCGCCCCTCCCCTCCCGGGAAGCCACCGCGACTTCCTGCCTTTAAGAGGCGGGGCCTGGGAGGTCTTCCGGTGGGACACGATTCCACCGCTTCCCGGGTGGGGACAGGTGGGGCCGTGGGCTCTCCGTTCCGAGACAACCACCACGACTAGTTCTTCCCCATAGGCTGAACCATTCAACTGCCTGATGTTGGGCTTTGAGCCTCCAAAACTCAGCTCGGCCGACCTCCTTTCTCCACAAGGTTATCCAGTTTCCAACCATTTGTTATAGTAGTGAAGACGCAGCCATTCCGGAAGCCACCCTGGAATTTTCACATGTCAAGGTTCTTGAGTCAGAGTTGACTTCTGCCCCTTGAACCAGGCCTGGCTCTCACCAGCCTTCCTCTCCTCAGTGTGAGTGCTTACCAGAATCGGGTGGGCAGCCCCCCACAGCCTTTACATGGGCCGGGCATGGTGGTGCAGTCCTGTGAGCCCCGCACTCAGGAGGCTGAGGCAGGAGGATCCCTGTGAGTTCGAGGCCAGCCTGGGCTACATAGTGAGATTGTGAAGTTTAACACGGATACAGAAAAGCACACCAAACCTAAGTCACTGTGACAAAGCCAGCTCACACCTAACCGCCGGGAACACTGTCACCTTGTGACGTGGCCCCTCCCTTCACAGGGACCCGGCACTGTCCTGGCTTTCCCGCTGACAGCCTCACTGTGCCTCTCTCGGTTTCCTCTGGTTGGAGGGGACAGAAGTAGAATCGTCTTCATCTTCACGGAGACAAACTTGGACAAGTTTTCATTTAAGGCTTTTGGGTAGCAAAAAGCCTCCCACCACCCCAGGGTGTCCTTCTAAATTTTGTCTTTCATTTGATATATATACATATATATTTTAAAATACGCTTTATTGTTCAGCTCTTCATATTTATTTTTTGTTTTGTTTTGTTTTTGGTGGGGTTTTTTTTGGTACCAGGGATCGAATTTGGGTCCTTGCGCTTGTGCAGCAGGCGGCGAAACCACTGAGCTAAATCCCCGGCCCACGCTTTTCATATTTAGGACCGCAGCCGTTTTTGAGCCTGTTGATGGTGCAAGGGTCAGGTTTCATTTCCCTCATCCGAACACTCAATCTGTTCATGGAAAAGGCCACGCTTTCCCTGTGCTTTTTTTGCTTGCTTGTTTTTGGAGACAGGGTCTCGCTGCATAGTTCAGGCTGGCCTTGCACCTACAGCAATCCTCCTGCCTCAGCCTCCCTAGTGCTGGCCTCACAGGCTTGTGGCATGGCGCCCGGCTCTCCCTGGGGCCCTTAGTGCGGGATCAATCACAACCCTGGTGTGTGCAGCCGGGTAGCTGTTCCTGCGCCCGCGGCCTATCCGCCAGGCCCGCGCACCCCGGCCTCCCGGAGCCCCCTGCTGGCCACGCCAGTGGTCAGGGTAAAGCTGCAGGCTCGTTGGCGCCTGCGTTTGGCGCTGAGGTTCGCACGCCCTCCCCGGGCTGGGTGGCGCCGGCCTGGGCCCGCCGGTCTCAGCGTCGCTGGTGCGTGGGGCAGCGCCACTTCCTCTCCGCGCAGAGCCTCGCGGCGGAGAGTGGTCACTGAGCTCCGCGCTGGGAAGGAAAGGCCAGGAAGGAGAAGCTGCCTTACGGGTCACAGCCGCGCGCTCACTGTAGCTGGCGCCCTTCTTCGTTTAGAAAAATTTACTTTCTTTACTCATTTTGACTTTCTTTTTTGTACACAAAGTAACTTTTTATTTTTAAAAGTTTATTTTTATCAGTCCACGTTCGCCGTCCGTAGCGATCTCATTCCTCAGGGGTGATTTCCCTGTCGCAAACGCCTTCATTCTTGTTGTCCCCTCCCCCCCCCCCCTCCCCCCCCCCCTCCTTCCCTTCTGAAAAAGTCCATCTCCCTGTTTCCTATTATCGTCTATTTTGCTCTTTAATTTATTTATATTAAGCTTGTGTGTCTGATTTATTTCACTTAACATTATGGTCGCAAGGTGCATCTATTTTCCTACAAATGACTCTCGTACCCTTCTTTTTTTTGGTACCGGGGATCGAGCTCAGGTCCTTGCGCTTCCGCAGCAGGCGACGAAACCACTGAGCTAAATCCCCGGCCCTCGCCCACTCTTCTTTCTGGCAGAGTAGTACTCTGTTGTGTGTAAATGCCACATTTTCTTTATGCGTTCCTCTGGATGGTCATATCGGCCCCTTGCAAGATTTGGCTATTATGAGCTGTGCTGCTGTAGGCACGGGTGTGCACATATCCCTGTAATATGATGTCTTTGACTCTTTCAGGAAGATACCTAGAAGGGGAATAGCTGGGATGAATGGAATTTCTAGCTTAAGTTTTTTGAGGAATCTCCATGCTGACTTCCATAGTGGTTGTACTAGTTTACATTCCCACCAGCAATGTAGAAGGGTTCCTTTTCCCCTGAAGCCTCACCAGAATTTATTATTGATTTCTTGATGATGGCCATTTTTTCTGGATAAGATGGAATCTCACTGTCATGTTTTTTGTTTTTTTTATGGTACTGGGGATCGAACTCAGGACCTTGCACTTGCAAAGCAGGTGGGGAAACCACTGAGCTAAATCCCTGCCCTCAGTGTCATTTTAATTTGCATTTCTTTTTTTTAATTTAAAAAAATTTGCATTTCTATAATGGCCAGTGGTGGACAATTTTTCATGTACTTACTGACCATTTTTGCTACTTCTTCTCTGACATACCTGTTTATCTCAGTTGCCTCATTTTGACTTTCTTTCTTCAGCAAATCAATGACAACACTGCTGTGGGTCCTTCACACTTCTCACTTATAGATGGAATTGCACATAAAAACACTTGCATGTATGTAGGAGATTTTTGTCTCTGTTTTTCTATAAAAATGTGACTGTGTTATACACACATCTTTTCTTTTTATTTAACTCAGCCTTTCACATCATTTAGTGTTGCTCCACACCATCCTTTTTATTGGCTGTGTAGTATTCTATGACATGACCATGCCATTCCTTACTCACTGTTGCCCTGTTTCCTTGGTTTTTTTTTTTGGTACCAGGGATCGAACTCGGGTCCTTGCGTTTTCGCAGCAGGTGGTGAAACCACTGAGCTAGATCCCTGGCCTCCTTGGTTTTTCTATTGGGTTGGTCTTCACAACTGTGACAGATGCAATCCATCCTCATGTGCTCCTGCTTTTATTTTATAGAGGTCGATTTGCAATTGTGAGCTGTTGGATTAAAAGGCATGTACATTTCAATTTCGCTAGCTATTTCCAGATTACTTTCCGAAAGGGTCTTCCTACAATCCAACAGCAGTGAATGGGAATGGTGAAATTTCTCCTGCACCCTCGGAAGCTCTAAGTATCATTTGTCTTTTAATTTTTTGTTGACTATGGGTATTTAATAACCACACACCATTAATTTACACTTCCAACAGCTCATAAGACTAAACACCCTTTCATAGGCCCCTGACCTTTGCTCTTCTGTGAACTATTTCTATCTCTTGCCCTTTTTTCCAGGGGATCTTCTGCCTTTTTCTTGACAATTTGTAGGAGTTCTTTGTATAATATAGATATTAACCTGTCATCTGGGCTGGATTTCAGATGTTTTCCCATTGTATTAGTTCCTTTTTGATTGTAGGTACGTAACTTAAGTAACTAAGTATGTTGACTTTTTCTTCTATCTTCTGGTTTTCCGGTCTTGGCTTACAAGGTCTTTCAGAGCCAGGCGTGGTGGGTGCATGTGTGTAATCTCAGCTACTCTGGAGGCTGAGGTAGGAGGATCGAAAGTTTGCCTCTAGCCATGGCAATGTAGTGAGAACTTGCTTCAAAATAAAAAATAAAGGGGGTGTAGCTCAGTGGTAGAGCACTTGCCTGGTATGCACAAGGGCCTGGGTTTGTCCTCAGTGCCAAAAAAACAAATATCTTTCAAAGTATATGCTTTATGTATTCTATGTATTGGTTGCTTTTTTTGTTTGTTTGTTTTGTTTTTGGGGAACCAGCGATCCAACTCAGGACCTTGAGCTTGCCAGGCAGGGGCGGTGCCACTGAGGTAAATCCCGCAGCCCCTAGCCTGGACTAACCTCCTGACGTACGGATACAGCCGGTGCCCCCCCCCCACATAATCCTCATCCGCCCGCCCTCCCTCCCTCCTCTCTCCCAGGCCCCCTGATGACACCTCCCAAGGACCCCCGAGTGCAGCTGCCCTGCTGCATGCGTGTCCCCCACCATTTCTACTCGTCACTGCTTTGCACCCCGCTTCACCTGTTTTAGCCCTCACCCTGCTTGTTGATTTTGAGACAGGGTCTTGCTGAGTCGCTAAGTTGTCCAGGCTGGGCTGGAACTTGCCATCCTCCTGCCTCAGCCTCCCAGAGTCCTGAGTGCCACCCTGGCTGGGCACAGGGTCTCTCAACAGGGCTCCGGTGGGCATGTGCCTCAGTTACCTATCAGCTTGGTGGCCTGCACAAGGCTGTTTCTGCCCACTGTCCTGCAGGTCAGTGATGGGGCTGGACTGTCCAGCGATGCTTTGCTGGTCTTTCTGCTGTCACTGGTGTGGTGGCGTCACCTTTGAGCGGGTGAATGACATGGCCACGTGCCCGCTTTGCCCAAAGTCAAGGGGAGTGGAGAGAGAGGAAGAGGAAGCCACACGCTGTGGAGACTGCTCAGGATGCTGAGGTCACCACTGCCAGGCTCTGCAGGTCACGACTCGCCTGTCCCAGCAGCCGGTGCCTGCGGGGTGGAGGAGCAGCCTCACCTCCTCCGGGGGTGTCAGTTGGTCCCATGGCACAGCGTGTGCAGCACGCAGGGGGACTGTGGCCATGTTACTTGGCAACCAACCGCAGTGTGGAAGCTCGTGTGGTTTTCAGGCTGCCTGGCTGTGTCCGGGATCTAATCACGCCCTGGTGTGGCAAAGCTGAGATGCAGCGCTTCCGGCCATAATGCAGAAGCCAGAAGCCAAGAGCACACGGACACAGTGAGATGGGCTTATCACCGCACCCCCCATTCCATGCCCTGGAATGGCCTAGCAGGCAGCCAGCGCTCCAGTTTAAGAAGCACGCAAGGGGACAAGCCAGGTGTGGTGGTGCATATCTGTAATCCCAGTACTCAGGAGGCTGAGGCAGGAGGATTGCTGCAGCTCCTAGGCAGCCTGAACTACATAGCGGGACTCTGTCTTAAAATAAAATAAAATAAAAAATTAAAACAACAACAAGAAATTTGCAAGGGGACCACCAGTGTCACCATGGAGCTGTGTGCTGGCCAGTATCACAGGAAGGCTCGTCATGGGGATGGGCTCCCATGTTTCCTGGGAAAGATGGAATGTTGCAGCTGAAAGGACCAAGTGTCCACATTTACTGCAAGAGACATAACAGGCATCGGAGAATCCCAATTGAAATGTTCTGATCTGCATATATTTGATGGCATCCCTACAGGTAAAACAGATAAGCTGCCCACTGAAACATCATGTGACCTACAGAACAGAAGAATTCTGGGTCTGGTGGCCAGGAGCCTGACTTAGTTCTCCCAAGAATGGTCACTGTTCACAGGTCAGCGCCCTTGGATGGAGTCATGGCCAGGGTCCCTTTGAGGCAGGATCTTGCAAAACTTCCTAACTACACATCTCCAAAGCTCCTTCAAAGGAGCCCACAGCCATTTACTAGGTTGCATGTTAAGGAAAGAAACATTCTCAGATCTTTCAGAGATTATTTGATAGGAGCAAGGGCTTTAGATTCCTCAGTGAGGCCCAAGCAAGTCAGAGGCAGGAGATGCAGGCCTGCCCTGATGAAACTGCATTCTAGAGTAATGGGTTCCTCGCTGCCGGGTGGCATGTTCAGCTGGTTTCAGTGGTGGCCAAAGGGGCCATTTTGGCTTTGCCCAGGGCTGGCCTAACTACATTGCCCGTGGGCCAAATCTGGCCCTCCATCTATTTTTTCATTCTTTTAAATTACATTTTATTTATTGAAAGTTTTTTAAAAAGGTAAAAATGAGGGCTGAGGATTTAGTTCAGAGGTTCTGCCGTCTGCCTCTCAAGCACAAGGACCCAAGTTTGATCCCCGGTACCACACACACACACATGGAAAAAAAAAAGGTAAAAATGAATATACAATCAGAAGTAGCACTAGACTGATCATGGTGGTGCACGCCTATGATCCTAGTCCTTGGGAAGCTGAGGCAGAAGGATCGCTGCATGTTCAAGGACAGTCTGGGCTACACTATGAGACTCTCAAAAAAACAAAACAAACCAACAAAAAGAAAGTAGCTCTCCCACTTCACAACCTCCAGTTATCCAGGCTCCCTCCTCCAATGCATCCACTCTTACAGACTTGCTTCCTACCCAGATGCTGAGACTATCCATGTGTGTTCTTGCCTAACCCAAGCTCATGCAGATGTACCCCTGTGATTTTCTTCTAGTAGTTTTATAGTGTTAGTTCTCACATTTAGTCACATGTAGGTCTTTGATTCATTTTGAGTTGTTTTTGTTTTTAGACAGGGTCTTGCTATGTAATTCAGGCTGGCCTTGAATTCACTATGTTGGTCCAGGCTGGCTTTGAACTCACAGCGATTCTCCTTCCTCAGCCTACTGAGTACTGGGATTACAGTCCTCTACCACCATGTCCAGCTTTTTTTTTTGGTATTGGGGATCAAACTAACTATGGACCTTGCACTTTCGAGGCAGGCGGCGGCACCACTGAGCTAAATCCCAGGGCCCCCCATGTCCAGCTTTGAGTTGATTTTTGTATATGGTGTGAGGTAGGGGTCCAACTTTATTCTTTTGTTGTTGTTGTTGAGACAGGGTCTCACGATGCAGTTCAGGCTGGCCTTGAACTCAGTATGTAGCCCAGGCTGGCCTCAAAGCTGTGGTGATCCTCCTGCCTCAGCCTCTCGAGTGCTGGGATCACAGGAGTGCACCACTATGTCCTGCCTCCAACTTCATTCTTTTGCATGTGGCTACCCAGTTATCCCAGGACTATTTTTTGAAACTATTATTTTCTCCATTGAATTGTCATGGCAACTTTATTAAAGATCAGTTGACCATAAGTATATTGGTTTGTTTATAGACTCTCGGTTCTATTTTATCTATGCCTATTTTTTCTTTTTGTCTTTTTTAGACAGGGTCTCTCTAAGTTGCTAAATTGTCCAATCTGGGCACAAATTTGCAATCCTCCTGTCTCAGCTTCCCAGATTGCTGGGATCACAGACACGTGCCACCACACCCAGCTTCTATGTCTGTTCTTATGTTAGTGCCACCCAGTCATGAATACTGTAGCTTCTTAGCTTGGAAAGCAGAAATGTGAGTCTTTCATCTTTGTGCTTCATTTTCAGGATTGTGTTTTGGCTATTCTGGGTCTCTTGTGTTTCCATGTGAATTTTAGGATCAGGCTGTCCATTTCTACAAAAAAGCAGTCAAACTCTGGATAGCCATTGCATTGAATTTTAGGCTAATTTGAAGAGTATTTACATCATAAAATCATTAAGTCTTCCAATTCAGAAGTACAAGGTATCTTTCCATTTAGGTCTTTTTTTTTTTTTTCAGACAAGGTCTCACTATGTACTCCAGGTTGGCCTTGAACTCACTATGTAGCCCAGGCTGGCCTCAAACTCATGGTGATCCTCCTGCTTCAGCCTCCAGAGTGCTGGAATTATAGGCATGCACTACCATGGCTGGCTTCATTTAGGTGTTATTTAATTCCTGTGAGTTATGTTTTACCTTTCAATGTACATATCTTACTTCTTTTATTAAACACATCTATTTTATCCTTTTTGAAGCTATTGTGAATGGAATTAAAATTTTTTTTTCATTTAAATTGCCCATTGCTGGGGCTGGGGATTTAGCTCAATGGCACTGCACCTGCCTCAAAAGTGCAAGGTCCTGAGTTTGATCCCCGGTACTGCAAAAAAAAAAAAGACGATAAGCCTATATTGTGGATTGCTAGTGTATAAAAATACAACTGATTTTTGTATATTGACTTTTTTTGTGTGTGATACTGGGGATTGAATACAGGGTACTCAACCACTGAGCTACTTTTTAATTTTCATTTTAAGACAGGGTCTCACTAAGTTGCCCAGGATGGGCTTGACCTTGAGATCCTCCTGCCCCAGCCTCCACCTCTGCCTAGTTCTAATAGATCTTCTTCGTGTGTGTGACAGACAGCTGACATTTAAAAGGCACATGGACGGATATGGCATAGACTACCTTTCCAGTCTCCCTTGCAGCTGGGACAGCTGGAGAATTCAGTTCTGGCCACAAAAGATGATACAGCAGCTTGGTGTCATGCGGGCTCATCCTCCCTCCCCTGCTCCTGACTGGAGTGGACTCAGCTTCTCTACGCTTTAAACCAGCCCATCTTCATTATTTATGTTTTCCATCCTATCTGGAAGCTAATGCTGAGAACCCCTAAAACAGCGAGACCCCAGCTCCCAACACTGTAGCCTTACACAGCGGATCACGGCAGGTGCACTGTGTGTCGCCAGCCCCTGCTGCACTTCATACGGGTGTGGTCCAACTCTACAGTGAATGTTTAATAAGTAGAAGACTTGCTGTCAAGCGTCTACCTCAGAAGACGCCCCTTTGCTTTGGACTTGTCCCATCAGCCCTGCCACTCTCTGAAGCAGCTCTGGACATCCTCCCTCCTGGGGGTCTTTTTACAGCTGCTCCCATGTTCTGAGCAATTCTCTCAGTGCCGGAGCCAGTCTTCAAGCCCATTCTTTTGATTTGTTTCCTTGGGGTTTCAGTCACATATACATTAACTCTCTTGCCTGCTCTTTTCTTTTGTGCTGAGGACTGAACCTAGGACCTTGGCACTGAACTACATCCTCTGGAAGCCCTTTTATTTTTTTTATTTTGAGACAGGGTCTTGCTAAGTTGTCTAGTCAGCACTGGAACTTTCAATTTTCCTGCCTCAGCCTTCTAAAGTGCAGGGTTACAGGCCTGTGCCACCATGTCCAGCTCTTTTAACTATTTAAGAAGCAGTTTCCTTTTCCTTTTGCTCTCTCTTCTTTTTCCAGTGTTTCAAATCCCATTCTGCATTTTCAGCAGTGTCTCTTTCCCCAACACATTCACTTTTATTTTCTCTTCTGTTCTGCTTTAATTTTTTTCTTACACTGACTGCCTGGCTTTTGCCAGCTCCCTCTCATTGGCGGTTTCTAGTTTCTTCTTTGTGCTCTGGTTTTGTTTCTTTTTGCTGGGGACTGAACGCAGGGCTGTGTGTGCTGAGCACATGGTTCTACCACTGAGCTACGTCCCCAGCCCTGTGCTCTGGTTTCATGGCAGAGTTTGGGTTTTTTTAACTTAAAAATGAAATATTTGATCAAAATTTCACCTGCTTCATGAAATTTTCTGGGACTTTTCTTCAATTTTCTTTTTCTTTTTCTTTTTTTTTGGTACCAGGGATCGAACTTGGGTCCTTGAGCTTGCAAGGCAGGCGGTGAAACCACTGAGCTAAATCCCCGGCCCATTTTCTTCAATTTTCATAGATTTATTTTGTCTCTGGGCTGGGGATTTAACACAGTGGCACTGCGCCTGCCTCGCAAGTGCAAGGTCCTGAGTTCGATCCCCAGTACCAGAAAAAAAAAGATTTATTTTGTCTCTTCTTTTTTCTCCTGGTATCTTTGCCCAGAGCCCCCCCAGATTCTTCTTTGATTATTCAGGGCTGACTGAGAAGAGCTTTCCAGGTGGAGTAAGGCCAGGGCCCTCTCCAGGGAGGGTGGAAGGAGGGCAGGGCCGTCACTGCCAGGCTGTTGAGGGCAACCCCCCCTCCCTCGCCAGTGCTCACAGAGCCTCTTGCCAAAGACTGGGAGGCTCACTGGTTCCAGAAGGTTCAGGAAATCTCGGTATAATAGGTGACCGCTAAGCTACCAAGAAGAGACTTCCATGGCCATACACAACCAGAGTACCGACTTTTTGGAATTAGTTTGTAAAAGCCACTAAACAACTGGGCATGGTAGCACAGGGATATAATTCCAGCACTCAGAAGGCTGAGGCAGGAGGATCATCTAGAGTTCAAAACCAGCTAGGCCTACAGAGTGGGTTCAAAGCCAGGCTGAACTACATAGCGAGACCCTGTCTCAAAAAGCAGAAGAAGAAGAGGAAGAAGAGGAAGAAGAAGAAGAAGAAGAAGAAG
>NW_004624754.1:21853789-21943068 GCF_000247695.1 Heterocephalus glaber | reverse complement strand
TATATATATATCAGGAAGGACAAAAAGAAAAGGAAAAAACTGTCAATCAATGATTTTATACCTAGCAGAGAAATCCTTCAAAGATGAATGAGAAAGCCAGGTATGATGGTACATACTTATAATTCCAGCTACTCAGGAGGCTGAGGCAGGAGGATCACAAGTACAAGGCCAGCCAGGGCAACTTGACAAGATCCTGTCTCAAAACAATTAAAAAGGCTGAGGATGTAGCTCAGTAATCCCTATGCTCCATTCCAAAAAGAAAAGGAAAAAAGAGAAAAAAATATGCCAGTGTGGCAGTGTATGCCTGATATAGGAGGTAGGGTGTGGAAATGCACAGGACCTGTCGATCACAGGGTCTCAGGGCAACATGAGGCCCTGTCTCGGAGATGTCCAAGGCGTGAAAAGGACCAGCCATCACAGAAAGCCCAGTTTGCATGGTAGCTCACATGGCATCTCAATGCAGTGTGTACTTTTATTTTTGCTTTTACCCTCTTTTTCTCTTTGTTCAGCCCAGATTCACTCTGCAGAGCTGGAGTCTCCCATACCCGTTGACTGTGCACTTTTCTTTTCTTTTTCTTTTTTTTTTTTGGTACTGGGGATCGAACTTGGGACCTAGCGCATGTGAGATAGGCAGTGGAACCACTGAGCTACATCCCTGGGCCTTGGCACTGTTTTTGACTTGTCTCATCCAATTCCTTGTTCGAGGCAAGAAGAACCTGGAATACTTTTGATTGGCGAGCCATTCCTAAACAACTACCCTGTAACAGTCCTAGCTTCTCAGGAGGCTGAGGCAAGAGGGTGCTTAAACCCTTGAGTTCAGGACAAATGTGGATAACATAGTAAGACTCCGTCTCAAAAACCAAAACAAAATGACATATGAAATTTGCAAAATGGCAGATTTAAATTCTATCTTATTGATAATTACATAAAATGTGAATGAATTAAATACTCTAATTAAAAAATATTAACAGAATGGATTTTTATATTTTATTTATTTTTATTTTATTTATTTATTTTGAGACAGGGTCCCACTTTGCAGCCCAGGCTGGCCTTGAACTCACAGTGATCTTCCTGCCTCAGCCTCCCAAGTGCTGGAATCACAGGTGTGTGCCAGCTAAGAATGAATTTTTTAAAAATGTTGGTGCAGGGTTGTAGCATAGCAGTAGAGTATATGCTTAGCATGCACAAGGTTTGACCCCCCCACAGAAAATTCCAATTATATGCTGTTTATAAGAGACACATTTTAGATTTAAAGATAGAAATGTGTTGAAAATAAAAAGGAGAAAATAAGCCTACAGAAACAGTAACCAGAAGAGCTGGAGTAGCTATGTTAATATTTAAAAGGAGGATTTTAAGGTAAATGTTACTTGAGACAAAAAAGGACATTTTACAATGATAAAAGGGTCAATCTATCAGGAAGACAGTAATTATAAACACATGTCTACCAGAGCTCCAAAAGACATGAATAAAACTGACAAAATTTAAGGTAGAAATAGTCAATTCAATAATAATAGCTGGAGATGTCACATTTTCAAAATTTCATTAATGGATAGAACTAGAAGATAAACAACAACAACAAAAAGAAGACTTCAACAATACTACCAACCCAGTAGACCTCACAGATGTTTATCAAACACTCCACCCAAAAACAGCATGTGTCGTGTGTGTGTGTGTGTGTGTGTGTGTGTGTGTGTGTTATTGGGGATTGAACCCAGGGCTTCCTCACTGTGCTACATCCCCAGTTCAAGTTGGGTTTGAACTTGCAATCCTCCTGCCTCAGCCTCCTAGAGCCTCGGGATTAGAGGTGTGTGACACCATCCCCAGCCTGCATTTTTCTTAAGAGCACAAGAAACATTCTCCAGGATATACCATATGTTAGGCCACAGAAGTCTCAATAAACTTAAAGGATTTAAATCATGCAAGGAATCATATAAAATATGTCTTCTGACCACAATGGAATGAAATCAAAAATTAGTAACAGAAAGAAAGAAATTTGGAATATTTAAAATATGTAGAAATTAAACAACACATTCCTAAATAATGGGGTCAGTGGGGTCCTAAACTATGGGTCAAAGAAGATATCAGAAAGGAAATTAGAAAATACTTTGGAATGAATGAAAACAAAAATGCAGCATCCTGGAGTGGATGGGATGTGGTGATGTAGAAGGGCTGGGAATACCTGCATTTCAAGCAGAAACATCTTGCTGAGCGTGGTGGCCCATGGCTGTAATCCCAGCACTTGGGAGGCTGAGGCAGGAGGATCCCTGAGTTCAAGGCCAGCCTGGGCTACAGAGTGAGACCCTGTCTTAAAAAAAATGAAAGAAGGGGCCAGGGATTTAACTCAGTGATTTCGCCGCCTGCTGCACAAGCGCAAGGACCCGAGTTCGATCCCCATCCCCGGTACCAAAAAGAAAAAAAGAAAAACAAGAAAGAAAAAACAAAGAAGAATGATCTTAAATCAAGAAATGCAACCTTAAGGCCAGGGATTTGGCTCAGTGGTGCCATACCTGTCTCTCAAGCACAAGGCCCTGAGTTTGATCCCCAGTACTGGAAGAAATGCAATCTTTTTTTTTTTTTTTTTGGTACCAGGATCGAACTCAGGACCTTGTGCTTACGAGGCAGGCACCGAAACCACTGCATTAAATCCCCCACCCAAGAAATGCAATCTAAAGAAACTAGGAAAAGAAGATCAAACTAAACCCAAAGTAAGCAAAGAAATGAAATGATAAATGTTACAGTATCCATAAATAGAGAACAGAAAACAATGAAGAAATCGATAAAACCTTTTTTTGGGTGGCTCTGGGGATGTTCTCTGGGCCTCCTGTTAGGCAAGCACTGTACCACGGGGCTTTTTGCCCAGGTCAAAATTTAGGTTTTGAAAAGACCAACAAAGTTGACAACACAAACTCGTCTTCTCCCATCATGCAGTCTGATTTCTGCAGGTCTAAGGCTTCGGTTATCTATTGCTGCATGACAGCCACCCCCAAACTTAGTGTCTTGAGAGAGCAGCAATACCACGTATTTGCTGAAGATTCTGTATTTTGTGCAGGGCTCAGTGGGGTATGACTCAACTCTGCCCCTCCTGGTGGTATTGGGGATTTCATCCACGGAAACTGTCCCCCCAAGAATGGAGTGACTATAGTAATTCACACCATGGAAGTGTATGAGCAGTTAAGATAAATGAACTACTGTAAGATATCCATTTGAATCCAGAAAATGTTGAGTTAAAAAAGCAAGTTATGGGCCAGGGATTTAGCTCAGCAATACAGTGCCTGCCTGGCAAGCGTGAGGCCCTGCGTTGGATCCGCGGTACCAAAAAACAAAAAAACAAAAAAAATGTTATAAGAATATCACATTTTGAGGGCTGGGGATTTAGGGATTCGCTGCCTGCTGTGCAAGCGCAAGGACCCGAGTTCGATCCTCGGTACCAAAAAAAAAAAAGAATATCACACTTTGAAACTGTATACAACAGAGAATGCTTCTGGCATCAATAGAGAAAGGATTCCTTGGAAGGATATTGGATAATTCACAGCATCACTGGGGGGCTGAAGAACTGAGACCCAAGAGAAACCGTGTGACTCTGTCAGCCCCAGCCTTCAGCTGCCGTGGCTGTCCCCAGTGGGCTCCAGCTGGCAACAGAGGAAGCTGCCCCAGACACCACAGAAACCCTGTCACAAGTCTTCTGCCTCGGGCAACCACTGCTTCTCAGCAAGGCCAAGTGAGGAGGAGTTAGGGGTGTGGCTGGCAGAGCAGACTTAACATGCTGTCCCTGGTGGGTGGAAAGGGGGCTCAGACAAGGCGTGAAAATGGCTGCCTAGCTATCATGTAGATACAACTTACAGGTCCCAGTGCAATAGGCCAGACCGTTGTGGCTACACACATAAGTAGCAAACACAAGAGCATCCATGAGCATAATGCTGCAGGGGGTAGGTACCTCGAGGAGGGAGGGTAGAGGAGAAGATGGGGACTTCAGTTGAATCTGTAACATTTCCCTAGAAATGAAATCTCTGTTACAAAGAGTGCAAAGATGTTAACAGCTAGCTGGGCACGGCAGTGCATGCGTGTAATCTTGGGTATCCAGGAGACTGAGGCAGGAGGCTCACGAGCTTGAGACCAATCTGGGCAATTTAGGAAGAGCTTGCCTAGTATACACAAGGCCCTGGGATCCATCCCTAGTACTGGAGAAAAAAAAAGTTAATACTTGTTTATGCTTGGCAGGGGTATATGGGTATCATTATTTACTATACCTATCTGTATGTTAGAAATACTCCTGATTTCAAATGCAAAAAACAAAATCACTTCAATAAATCAAAAGTATGTGGCAGGCAACTCAGGCCTCTGCAGGTGTCTCCTGTAAGTGCTGAAGTCTGAGTCAGTCCTGGACCCACAGAGGGCCATGGAAGCTCTGCTTGGCAGTGCCCACCTGTGTGTGTTCTCCAGCAATCGTGTGCAGTCTCCATCTCCATCACTGAAAGTCGCCAGGGACACTCGGCTGAAATTGCGATGTCATGCTGGCCTGGTGCTGGTCCCTGGGAAGGGGTGACTCACTTCATTAGTGGAATTCTAAGCCTTAATAGGCCTCCCAAGATTTTATCTGCTTTAGGAAAATCAGAGACAAAAACTGAAGAGAGAACAAGAAATTCAGCAAAGTGGGGAAGAGTCTGTCAAAGGAAACTTTTGTCTACACATGGATGGCACCGTGACCAGTAGAAATGAACTAGCAAGTCTGTTTCTATACATAACATTTAAAAACAGGAAATCAGGGGCCAGGGATTTAGCTCAGTGGTTCCGGCGCCTGCCTTGCAAGTGCAAAGTCCTGTGTTCGATCTCTGGCACCAAAAAAACAAAAAACAAAAAACCCCCAGGAAATCAGTTTCCTCCTGACCACCCCACCCCCATAAATGTTTAGCACATTATTTAAAGATGATGGGTTTGGAGGATTGCCAAATTATTAGTCTGCCAGGGTTAGCACATGTCTGTTTGTTCTAGAGCATACTTTCCTAGTACAATGTGAGCTTAATAAATACTAGTTAGTATCACTCAATGACAGAAAACCAAATAACCTAAATAAAAAATGGGCAAAGAATTTGCTACTAATGTCTATTACATTTCTCCAGAGTTGACACACAAACTGTCCACAAGGACTTGTCAACATTACTAGAGACAGGGAAATTACTTTAAAATTTTTTATTTTTATTTATTTATTTTGTACCAAGGATTGAACTTGGGACCTTGCGCTTACGAGGCAGATGGCAGAATCCCTGAATAAATTTTTTTTTTGGTACTGGGGATTGAACTCGGGTCCTTGCGCTTGCGCAGCAGGTGGCAAAACCACTGGGCTAAATCCCCAGCCCTAAAATTTTTTTTAAAAGGTTTTTATTAGTATGTGTTTGCAGTACATAATGATTACATTCATTGTGGGGAGTTGGTACACGTACCTAACACATTTTAATTCTTTTTGTTTCCCCTTTCCCCACTTTATCTCTTGGCTCTCTTCCTATTTGCAAAAGATCTTTCTGTTTCCTATTAGCTTTTATTTTTGTTCTTAAATTATGCATACATTGGTTTTTTTCAATATAAGAGAAACCATGCAATATTTAAGCTTGTGTATCTGATTTATTTCACTTAATATAATCTCAAGGTGCATCCATTTTCCTAAATATGATTCAAGTTTTCCTTCTTTATAGCAGAGTAGCACTCCATTGTGTATAAGAACATTTCCTTTATCTATTCATCTGTTGATGGACACAAAGGTCACTTCCAATATTTAGCTATTATGAGTTGTCCTTCGATAAACATGGGTGTGCATGGGTCGCTATAGTATGATGCCTTTAACTCTTTTGGAATGATACTTAGAAGGGGCAGAATGGGACAGGGAATTTATTCCACTGGGAAGCTGCACATCAGAGCCATAAGATGCTACCTCACACCATCAGCAAGACAAAAAGAGAAACTAATGAGCACTGGGTTGGACATGGGGGAACTGGAGACTCAGTGCACTGTTGATGGATGTAGAGTGGTATAGCTGCTATGAAAGAGTGTAGCAGTTCCTGAAAAAGATACACATGGAATTAGCCCGTGACCCAGCAATTCTACTTGTATGTCCAGAAGAACTGAAAACAGGGTCTTGAAGAGATAGTGTACATTCATGTTCACAGCTACTTTATTCACAGTAGCCCCAAGGGGGAAACAACCCAAGCGTCCATCAACAGATGGAACTGGTAAATAATGGATTACAGGGGCCAGGGATTTAGCTCAGTGGTTCTGCTGCCTGCCTCTCAATCACAAGGTCCTGAGTTCCGTCCCCGGCACCAAACATCCCCCCCAAAAAAACCAAAAACAAACAAAAACAATGGATTATGCAGCCTTCAGAAAGGAAATTCTGACTCATGCTACCACGGGGAACTCTGAGGGCCGATGCCAATCAAAACAATCCAGTCGCAAGAACACAAATATTGTTTGATACACTTGTGTAAAGGTGTCTAGAGTAGTTAAATTCATAGACTTAGGATGGTGGTTACTGGGGCGGATGGGAGGGGGAATCGGGAGTTGTTATTAACGAGTATAGTTTCAGTTTTGCAGGATAAAAATGTTCTGGAGATTGGCTGCACAGTAAATATACGCAACACAGAATGCTGCATTTTAAAATGGTTAAGATAAACTAGGTGTTGTGCTGCACACCTGGGTCCCAGCTACCAAGGAAGCTGAGGCAGGAGGATCACTTTCGCCCAAGAAGTTTGAGGCCAGCCTGGGGAACATGGCAAGGCCCTGTTTTAAAACAAAACTTATATAAAAAAAGAAAACAGCTAAAATGGTAAAATTTATGTTTTCTAAAACTACAATTAAAAATTTTTAAGTTAAATAAATACTAGCTATTTTTATTTTACAGGTAAGGAAACTGAGATTCCAAGGGCAACTAAGAGATTTGACCTAAAACATTCCTGTCAGCACAGAGCTCTGCAAGATCACAGGGGCCCGCCTCTCAGGAACACTGTCCTGATGGGGACCTGCTGAGGGCCCTCCTGTGACGCTGGCCTCATAAAACCACACCAGGGAGGTGCAGTCTGTCTCACTTGGCCAACTGTGTTTCCCAGCGACTTGGTGCCGAGGCCCAGACTCCCTGCTGGAAGGTGGCATGGATTCATCATGTTTGGTATCTGAAGGGGGCAAACCTCCCTCCCAGTAGTCTTCTTACAACTAAGCAAGATGTCAGCAAGACATCGCTGGGCTCAAAGGAAGCTTACCCATACAGAAACTGGAGTGACTTGTGTGTGTGTGAGTGTGTGTGTGTGTGTGTGTGAGTGACAGCAACTGGCCCACTCAAAGCCGCTGTCTATTGCAGAAAGGTGTGTTGGTGCAAAGGGGTGGGGCTCCCCAGAATGGTCAGGAAGTGACACCTTTCTAAGGGGGACTTCTAATTCAGGCACATGGAAAGCACATTTCCCTGAAACTCAGTACTTCCAGGGACCGGTAAGGGACAGTGCATCTGGCAGCTACCCTGTAAATAAAGGAAACTCAGGCAGCAGTCCTGCCTCAAGACATGGCTCCTTGTGCCGACTTCTGCCCGGGTCACCTTGGAAGAGTGAGGCTCCTCTCCAAGGAGATTAAGACTCTTCCACCAGGGAAAACCATCAAGCAGGGCCCAGGCCAGAGGCCAGCGTTCTCAGGTGGGGCTGGGAATCTTCCACACAGGGTGCTTTCTGCAGCGCAGGTGCCAGCCCGGTGTGTGGGCAGAAGAGTCATCTTAGTCAGTATGGGTGGGCTCTGGCCCAGCCAGGCCTCCACAAGGCTGCGCGGACCGGAGAGCTGGAGAGGCAGGACTGAGTTTCCTATTCCGGTGCCTGATTTTGTAGGGATCAGCAGTAGATGGCAGATATTCAGCAATGTACAGCCAGCCACCTACCTGTAGGCCTGATTTTGCTCTTTTCTGTGAACTTGCTGAGCCTTGGGGGCTTGGTCCTTCACCTCAGTGCTGCAGTGCTAAGTTCACAGTAGGCTTAGGGGCTGGCAAAGCCCTCTGCTTTCCATTTGATCTGTTCCAACTGCTGAGCTGTTAGCAGTTGTGACTGGGAATAGAGTTAAGATCCATGTACCTTGAAGACCATGGACCCGTTTTACAGTTATGACTGTCCAAGTCAAGGTGCCATGGGTTCATCACTTGGCGAAGAATTCAAGATGCAAAATCAAGCTGCAAAGTTAGCTCGAATACAGCGTGATCCTGGCCTCCCCATCTCAAGAAGTCATAGGACTGAAGGGCCACTGAGAGAGGAGAGGCTGCCTTATAAGGTCAGGAAGCCAGCTCAGCATCTACTATGGTGCCCGAGGTGTAGGGATGCTGAGGGGTGACGCCATGGATGAGTCCCTGGTCTCTGAAGGGTAGGGAGCCACATTTTACTAACTACATGTACAGGCTAGTGTCATTTTTAGGAAGAGTTTGGTACACACAGAGGGTGACAGTGCACATGTGGGTTTAAATTTTTAGACTGGAAAAAAAAATCAGGAGTCCTGTGTGGAAACATCATTGTGAGCAGATACAATACAAAGACCTCCAATCAGTTTGGTGGGTTAGTCATGTACCCAAATACTAACATTAGTTACCTGCTTTTCTGGGCTTGTTTTCTTGGACAGAAACTTCAGGGGGGTGACTGCAAGCAAACTCACAATGACCACAGCAAGGGGTTATGAGGACACATGATACTAAAGCGGCCAAGCCAGGGATATTAAACACCCCAGGAAAGGTTTAGACACTTTTGTACTGGTAAGGCATCAACTAAGCCAAGCAGGGAAGACACAATCAGAATTCCTCCCCTCCGACCTTCTGGCTCAGCCAGGACATGGCCCCAGTGTGATTCCGAAGGTGGTAATGACAGAGCAGCCACATTGTGTCCCTGTGAAAGGCCCATGGAGAGATGATGTGCCTGGCACACAGGAGGAGGAGTCCCAGGTGGCAGCGATGGCCAGTTGCACCTGTGGCTACAGGGCTTTTCCTCTGCACCATTCTTAGAGCCGATTCCCACCCTACCCTTGTCATCGCTGGGTACGCAGCACCAGCCTGGAGGATCTTGCCCTCCAGCTTATGTGAAGAAAACACTGGGATCCCTCTAGTCACACGTGTTTAATGGATGCTCAAAGTGAGCAGAGTGGTACAGCAGCAGCCTCTGCCTGCCCCCATCAGGCTCCGAGGTAGCAGGTGCTGAGGACCTGAGACCCAGCGAGAGGTCTGGAAAGACAAGTGCCCACCCTGACTTGCCTTAACCAGGGCCTGCTTGGAAGCAAGAGATCCTCTCCTTCACTCAGGGCCGAGGTTCCCACACCAGCTTTACTCCAAAGTACAGCGCTGTGTTCCAAGTCCACTCAGTGCCTGGGGAGCCTGCAGACCATGACCTCATTCCCTGTATCAGTGGAGTGACCCTCAAACCAGAAAACATCCGACTTTGGATCTGTGCAAGGACATCAGGTGACCTAACCAGCGTGGGCACCGTCACCATGCCAGGTCCTCCCCAATCTCTGTCCTCCAGGGTTTCTTCATCCCCAGGAGACAAAGGACTGCTGTACTACGGGCAGTGCTCAGACCGTTTCCTCTACAGGCTGCGATTATTTGCCCTCGGATGCTGTCAAAGGTTTCCTTAGCTACATTCAGTGATGTCCTTCCTGCACCATACTAAGGTCACACATGTAGATTATGGGCAATTATAGATGATAAACAATGCAAGTGGCTGTGTCCAGATTGTCCCATCTTCCCTTTTATCCTTCCCCAAGCTCCTCCAGAAATCTGTCAGACACTCAGACACGAAGGACAGACCAACCTGAAGGCAAGCCCTAAGGGCCTCCCAAACAGATTCCAGCCGCTAGAGAACGTCCCTTCCTGCACACTCCTGCCAGTCACTGCTGTGCAGATGCATAAGAAGCTAGGTTGGGGGATTCTGAGTGCCAGGATTTTTACTAACAAGTTCTAAATTCAATGAATTTTGTCACCAATGATGGCGAAGGTCTCAGAGAACAGAGAGTTCTAGCATGATGAAGGCTGGGTTCACAGCTCTGTGGAGAAGGTCAAGTCCATGCGGCTGGAGCTCTTCACCTGGGCTGCAGCTCCATGGCAGAGCAGCTGTCTCCCCTGTGTGAGGCCTTGGGTTCAGTCTCCAGCACCACCAAAACGGTTATTTATTTACTGCTGATGCTATGAACCAGAAAACTGACTTACTTGCTTAGGGAAAAAATGCCAATAATGCAACTTATTTCATTAACAAATACCTTAGCACCAAAGAGGGAGGAGGGGAATTCAAATACAGAGATGAAGCGAAGAACTCGGAATAAAAGAACCTGCGTTGACCACAGGGTCGGACAGAAGGTGCACTGCTGTCCCCGCACCGCTGCACCTGTGCAGTGTGGAAAGCAGGACTCTCCGGTGTGGGTGAGCTTCTCTTTGGGCTTTCGGAGCTTGTCAGGATGAGTATCTGATGCAATGTGCTATGCAAGAAAGGAAAACATGCTCAGCATGGAAGATCGTCTGAGATAGGTCTGCTTGGGTTTCATATATTAAAGAGCACAATGAAATTTCATTTCCCAAATTGCATCTATCTTTTTTTTTTGGTACTGGGGATCGAACTTGGGACCTTGCGCTTGTGAGGCACATGGCGGCACCACTGAGCTAAATCCCCGACCCCTGCATCTATCTTAAAATCAGTTAAAAGGTAGAATATCTGCTAGTTCATGAAAAACAACCCTTGCTGTCTATCTGGTCCATCTGAACAGAGATGCGTTACCCGCTGCCCTGCCCCAGTGCTGGCCTCAGGCTGTGAGGCAGAGCAGGGCGAGGCACTGTCGCCTGCTGGGGTCCTGGCGCCTCATTTCAAGGTGGTCCCTCACGGTTTTCCAACCAAAGCCTTTCCTGAAGACTAAGCAAAAACAAGGACGATAGAAAATAGCTTTTAAAAAAAATTTATTGAAGGAATGAAATAGTGCATCTAAATGATCTTCTGAACCAAATTTTAAAGTCATCATTTGTTGACTCACCACTCCATATACAATCTAACACTGCTTCAAAGACATCTTCTGATATCTATGCAAACCGTTTAAGAGTATGAATTTGATACAGGGACATACTAAGTTTCTCTTCTCAAGTGGTGGCGGGCAACCTGCTGTCACCCGCGTGGAGCCACTCATACACCCTCCCTCTCCCAGACACGCAGCCCAGCTCCCCTCATGGCCCTGGGCAGGTCATGTGATTTTTCAAAACAGTTTTTCATTTGCTACCTGCAAAAAACTAATTAACCTTTTTAGGCTCAAATCTCTGCAGCCTCATTGGAATCATGCTCCAGTCAACAGAGCTGAAAATACTGAACAGCTAAGCAAATAAGCAAAATCACTTCTGCTTTTCATATTTCTTAGGCAAGACGGGGGCTTTTTTTTTTTTTTTTTTACTGGGGATCGAACTTGGTTCCTTGAGCTCATGCGGCAGGCAGGCGGAGAAATCACTGAGCTAAATCCCTGGCCCAAAGACGGGTTTTTTAAAGAAACACTGCACATGGGCCGGGGATTTAGCTCAGTGGTTTCGCCGCCTGCCTCAAAAGTGCAAGGTCCTGAGTTCGATCCCGGGTACCAAAAAAAGTAAAATAAAATAAAGAAACACTGCACAAAAGATAGAAGTGTAAATGAGAAATTAGAGAGTTTCACTTATTAAAGGGAAAACCTCACAATTTAATTCATTTGTTCCATAGAGAAGACTGGGATAAAAGAAAACAACTTGATTTTTAAAGTTTAAGGTCCTAACTTAGTAATGCAAATGTTTCCTTAAAGGCATAAAAATAAAAAGAAATCTAAAATGTAACCGCCAGTGTTCTTTAGGATCTAAGAAAGTGAGATGTTCTCGGTTTAGGCAAATGGTTTCTCGGGCTGACAGATGCACTCCCGTGAATCTGTCTTGGGCTGTGGGAAGAAAGCCATGCTGTCTCATGTGCTTACCCGTAAGGCTGACACTCAACTACATGCATGTATTTGTCTTGAGGGTTGCTCTAAGTACTGGCGACTTAGGTTCGCTGTACCTGCACAGGAAGCCATTTCACCTTTCACTACTAACCAGAACAGAGCAGCTAGCAGCACAGGAAGATACAGCATCTGCCCGAAACCCTTCAGGTATAAGGGCTGATACTTACTTTCCAACCCAACAGACTTTTTAAAAAATTAAGCGACTAAACTGTAAAAAGTCAAAATGATTTTTGTATGATAGAGTGTAAAGTTCCATAAACCAATATACATGTTTATAAGCCAATAATTAAAAAAAAGAGGACATAAAAGCTGCATAGATCCTAAATGGATATGTAAATAAATCAACTTCAGGTCAGAGATATTATAAGAACAAGTCTTAAATTCTTAATAGCAAGGCTTAGAATGGAAACAAGCTGAATAGCAGCAATATCATTATTTCCTAAAAGGAATAGCAAGGGAAGATAAAGCACAATTCTGACTCCTCTTTTCACATTTCAGCACCTCAAAATTTCATCCGAAACGGGAAAGCTAATCCAGAAACTCCTGCCCTCGCACTCCCACCTTCCCACCGTCAAGGGTGTGCTAGGAATGACAGCAGGACGCCCCAGGCACAGGCCAGAGGGGAGGCTGGCTGAGGAGGGGTTGGGAAGTTGCCAATCAGCAAGCAAGCGGCCTCTGAGGTTCTGGCTTTCAAGTCTGTGGCCCTGTTGTGGAAATGAAGGGATTCCCCAAGCCCTCTGCTGCGGCTTCTGTCGGTGGTAATGCAACAAGGTGTGTTCAGAGCACTTCAGTCATTTAAAAAACAAAAGCTCGCCTTCCTTCCCTCACCACACCCACCCTTAGGAAAGGAGAATTCTTTTAAGTGTTTTTTAAAGGTTTCTGCGGGGCTATTAAAGTTCAAATGTAAAATCTATCAGCGCCAAATTGTTGGAATCTTCTGAAGAGATCCCGCAGTGGACACCGAAAGCTGACAAACTGAAATGAGCTGGACTGAGGGCTGGCGTGATCCACGCCAGCAGCCCTTGCTGTTCTGTTCCACCTGGAGTGGTCCCATGCTAGCCCTCAGCGAACCCACTGGGCAGCAGCAGGGTGGGTGTTTTTGGGAAGCTACTGGTTGTGCTGTTTGTTTCCAGAATCACGCAGACTGTAACAAACTTTACACTAAACACTGCTTAGTCCTGAGTTGGGTGACCGCCCAAGGAGGAGGGGCCGTTTCTTGGAGTCTCTCCCCTCCTGGGCGTGGCATCATAGGTGGCCTTCAGGTTTCCCGTCTTCCATTGTTTTACTTTCTGTCCCTTCTTCACTGGTGGCCCCCTCTAAAGTCTTCTTGCTCAATGCTTTACTGGCCTCTTCCTGAAGAAGAAGACAAAATCAAGGTGGTTAGAGAAAAAAGAAGTATACAATCTTGGCTCCTCCAGACTTTTACTACTATGATTTTATTTGGATTGCCTGGTTGGGTAAGGCAGGATGTGCCAGTGCTGGACTGGGAGCTTTTTTCTTTGGTAAAGACGCTGAGCTTGCTGCAGGGGACAGCCGCTGAGCACTTCAGTCCCGGAGGCACTGGGGCCGGGTGGGGAAGACGCACTCGGACCAGGCGACCAGGCGTGGCTGCCTGTCTCCAGACAGCACTGCGCGTGCTCGCTCGCTAGCTGGCTCCCAACTCTCAAGGTAAAAGTGCCCACGGTGGGGCCACTGCTTCCAGTACACATCCCAGTCCCAAAAATGAAGTAGCACGTGGAAAAAACCCTGACGGGTTTGTGATTAAAAAAACAATAATAGCCTTAGTACGTCTCAGGGGCATTTACTTCCCTCACATCTGCTTGGACATGCAGGGGCTCACAGCCTGTACCCCTGGGGGGTGGCGAGCCCTCCTGCACTTCCGGACGCGCGCCAGCCTCACGTCAGACGGCGCATGGCCCTCGGGTCTTGTGCGTCCTGGGCTGCCTACCCGAGGTTGTCCCCACACTCAGCCCTCTGGGAACAAAGCCCAAGGTGAGTTCAGTCCCTGCTCTCTCCCGAGGCGAGCGGCTCCGCACGCACCTTTGCATCCTGCTCCGCAAACTTCTCGAACATGTTGGCGTAGATCCTACGGTCCCGCTCATTGTGCTCCTTCGCCTTTTTCTGGCACTTGGAGATCTGCAGTCTGGCGGCCTTATTCTGGGGATTGATTTCCAACACTTTCTCAAAGTCACCCTTGGCTGACTCGAACTCGTTCATGAGCAGCTGGGCTTCTCCCCTCCTGTACAAGCCTTTCTCGTTGGCACTGTCTAGTCCAAGGGCCTAGGGACAGATGGTCTCTCTTTTAGAAAGGGTGGACGGAGCCCTGTTCACTTGTGGACATTTTAATAAGAAATTCAGCAATTAAACAGCTTCCTAAAGCCCTCTGACAGAAGCAGATGGAAAAGGTGTACTGAAAAGGGAGCTTTAGGTAATTACTGATCAAAATGTACTGCTCAAGTCAGTTTCTGAATTTAATATAACTTCAAGTTAAGTCTTTATATTTAGGAGGGGTCTTCAAGAAGTTGATTTTAAAGTAAGTGGCCAACAGTGGCTGACAAACTTTTGGAAAAGAAAATAAGGACTTCCTACCAAAGAAAGATTTACTACAGAACGACTGAGATTCAGTCTGACTACTAGTACATGGACAGACAAGGCAGCACTACAGGTCAGAATCAGGCTCAGTACTGTAGGTAAAAGCGATGATGATCTAGGTCAGCAGGCAAAGGAGGGACACTGCAGTAATGGGTTGGGGCAGCAGCTACCCACATAGAAAAGGGTAAAATTCTTCATGTTATAAACACAAAAATAAATTTTAGGTCAATCTACACACAACTCCCCACAGTTATGAAATACAACCATTATTTTTGTAATGTTAGGCTAGTGAAGATTTTTTCCCTAAGGGAAAAAAAGAGACAGATTTGACCATGTAAATATTAAAAATTTCTAGGGAAAGATACAATCAACAAAAGACAAATATGTGAGGAGAACAAAGGGTTGACAGAGGTATTATATGATTGTTTCAATCAAAAGAATTGCTTCAAATAATCTAGTCAAAAGATGTGAATGAGGGCCGGGGATTTAGCTCAGTGGTTCCACCACCCGCCTCACAAGTGCAAGGACCCGAGTTCGATCCCAGGTACAAAAAAAAAAAAAAAGATGTGAAGACAGGACAGGCAGGGTGGTGCATGCCTGTAATCCGTTACTTGGGAGGCTGACGCAGGAGGGTGGCAGGTTTGAGACCAGCCTTGACAACTTAGTGAGACTCTGTCTCAAAACAAAAAGCTGGGATGTGTGTCAGAGAGCACTTGCCTAGCATGCGTGAGGCTGTGGGTTTATTTCCTAGTATCAACAATGAAAGAAAAAACAAACACCTTACAAAAATGCACAAAATTATTGCCTTTTATTTTTCTTATTGCTTTGTCTATCTTTTAAAATGCAGCCAGGTTGTAGCTTTACCTATCATATAATGTGCATTGTTCCCTCTGAAACCAAACACAGCCAGTACTAGGTGGGCAAAAGCGTCAGAATGGTGTGACTGCTCAAGTGCGTCCTCCTGTACAGTATCAGGATGGGAAACAGCAGCAGTAACGCAGATGTGAGAACAGATCTGAGAACGGAGAGGGACGACGGGTGCTCTGCGGGGGTTCAGATTATTCGCATATATGCCACGGGACAGCAACAGGAAGTGCCGTATATACCCTCCATGGAGGAGCGGGTGCAGTCTGGTACAGAGAGCCCCGAAAAGCGGGAGCTGAATCTGCTCTTACACGGGGAACCGTTCCTACATGCCCACTCTTGACACCAAACTCCAAGGGGGAAGGAAGGTCGTGGTTGCAAACTGCTTAATTTTATGAAAACTTTTATCTGTAAGGTATCATGAGTACTCTTAAGTATCAGAAAAGTTTGATTGTAATAAAAATCTTTTTGAATTTTCCCAATTTATACTGAGAAATAACCCCAAACATGCAAATAAATACGCGGAATGGAAAACCCTCCAGCCTTTGGTCCACATGTGCGTGGGAAAGAAGGTCTGGACTACCTGGCCAGCTCGAGGCGTCTTTACCTTGTCGCAGCACTCCACAGCTTTGGCGTATTCTCTGAGCTTCAGGTAGCACATGGCCAGGTTCAGAAAAGCAGCAAGCAGAAATGATTCCGACGCTTTCAGCTCCTTCTCTGATAAACCATACTCCATCTCTAGCCAGGATACTATCTTCCCGTACTGAATTACCGCCTGCATGTATTTGCCTCCCTAGGAGGAAAAAAGCTAGGATTTACTTCTTGTACTTCGAAGTGTGAGTGCGGCCCTGCCTCAAGAGGGCCCACCCTCCACCCCAGACCCCTTGTGGAGCCCTGCAGCAGCCCCTCCTCTCCCAGGAGCGGCTCTCTAGGCCCGCCCACTCCCGTGGGAGCCCTGTGGCCGCAAAGCTGCTGACGTGCATTAGCACTGCACAAGCCCTTCCCGTGGTCTGCCTGTCCCTCTGGTTCATCCTTCAATGCCGATACTCATCCATCTTTCAAAAGGATGGTGATCGGTTTAGTTTACTGAAGGGGGAATTTTCTCTTCTCTCCTGGTGGTCAGCACTGCACAGTAAATACTGCAGTCTGTCAAGAGGTAGTCCCAAAGGCAGCAAACCTGAGCCACCTAAACCAGACTCTGCTGCTACTATTCAATTCTGTCATTTGTGGGGCAAAAGCACCTCTGGATAAGGTATATATAAGTGGAGGTGCCTGTGCCCTAGTGAAATTTTTTTCTATTTAAAATTTTTTTATTAGTACAGGTTTGCAGTACATAATGATTACATTCCTCATGGGGAGCTGGTACATATAAATAACATCTGAATTCTTTCTACTTCCCCTTGCCCTCTCCTCCCTCCTCCTCTTGCTTCCCTTCCCACTTACAGAAGATCTATCTCCCTGTTTCTTCTTATCTTTTATTTTGCTCCTTCATCTATATATGAGTTTCTCATATAAGAAAAACCATGCGATATTTAAGTTTGTGTGTCTCATTTCTTTCACGTAATATTACGGTCTTAAGGGGCATCCATTTTCCTACAAACGAATCAAATATATCTTTTGTTATAGCAGAGTACTCCATTGTGTTTAAATACATTTTCTTTATTCATCCACTCATCTGTGGATGGACATACAGGCTGCTTCCAAGATTTAGCTATTATGAACTGTGCTGCTATAAACATGGGTGTGCCATGTGTCACTGTAATATGATGACTTTAACTCTTTTGGGAAGATATCTAGAAGGGGAATAGCTGAGTCAAATGGAATTTCTAGTTTTAGTGCTTTGAGGCCTCTCCATACTGATTTCCACAGTGGCTGTACTAGTTTCCATTCTCACCAACAATGTAGAAGGGTTCCTCCCCCCACCTCTCCAGCCTTGCCAGCATTTGTTATTGATTTTTTTATTGGTACCGGGGATCAAACTCGGGACCCTGTGCTTGCAAGGCAGGTGCCAGAACCACTGAGCTAAATCCCCGGCCCATTATTTGATTTCTTGATGGTGGCCATTCTTTCTGGGGCAAGACAGAATCTGTGTTGTTTTAATTTTCATTTCTCTAAGGGCCAAGGATGTTGAACATCTCTTCACGTATTCATTGGCCATTTGTACTTCTTTTTCTGAGAAGTGTCTATTCATTTCACTTATCCATTTGGTCTCTTTATGGGGCAGGTCTAATTTTTTTTGAGTTCTTTATATATCCTAGATAGTAGTACTTTGCTGAAGGAGTATCTGGCAAAAATTTTTTCCTATTCTATACACTGTCTCTTCACTGTTTCCTGGTGAGATTTTACTTACAAAAGCAGGCAGTGGGCTAGAGTGGGTCCATAGCCTACAGGAGGCTGATCTAAAGGCAATGGGAATGAATATATGAAGCTGACTAGCAGCAGTGAGTACAAATAATAATTATGAAACAACACAAATCACATAGGTGTCAGCCAACTATGTGAGACAAATCTCCTACTCATATTTTTGCTTTTACCCAATGACAATTCTAACAACTGTAACCAAAGGCATCATGTGAATAAAAAGTATATAAATATACATATGTATATACAAGCACACACATATGCTCTCTACAAGAAAGTTTGGGGCTGAGACAATGTACTTTAAGATGAATGAAAGAATGGAGTGACAGGGCCGGGGATTTAGCTCAGCGGTTTCGCTGCCTGCTGCGCAAGCGCAAGGACCCGAGTTTGCTCTGCAGTACCAAAAAAAAAAAAAAAAAAAAAAAAAAATGGAGTGACAGCTGGTAAAAACACAACAATGGGGATAGAAGTGAGGGCTCTCCTTTGCAGGAGACGAGTACAGGCCTGAGAACACAGATGACACACCCTGCCAGATGACAGAAGAGCAGCCAGACCCGTGAGGACATTAGCTCCAACAATGTCACTGGGACTCAACACACTCAAAGCAGTGAGTGCGTCCCACCCCACAGACTCCAGCCCTCAGCCAATGGCTCTGTGTAAGAAGAGAACAGAGTGAGTGAAAGAGAAGGGGTCTGTTCTGAAGGCTTGAAGTGAGTGGTGTGGTGATGAGGCGTGCCAGCAGAAAGGAAGCCATGTGGTGGGTTTTCCGGCAGCGAGGACTGGGTCTTCACGGGGCTATATTATGTCCCCTGGATGTCCTTCTTCACAAGTCACTTGTGTGGGGATGGGACGACTGACTTCATCAGTTCTGCTGCAGAAACTTAGGGGCAAAGGGTGCTGAGGCTATGCAGGAGAAAGGCACTAGATTCTGTCTGTCATACTCTGCCTCAGAAGGCTGTGATAAAACTTTCATGTGAAGGCTGGGGATTTAGCTCAGCAGTTTTGCCAGCTGCTGCGCAAGCGCAAGGACCCGAGTTCTATCCCTGGTACCAAAAAAAAACAAAAAAAAGAAGTACGTGCTGTGGACCACACTGTGTCCCCCACTCCACATTTCCATGCTGAAGCCCTGGTCCTAGGGTGATGGGACTTGGAGATGGGGGCCTCGGGGAAGTAATGAGGCCTAGATGAGGTCAGAAGGGCGAGGCCCTTGGGCCGGGGATCTAGCTCAGTGGTGCTGCCTCGTAAGTGTAAGGTCCCGAGTTTGATCCCCGGTACAAAAACACAAAAACAAAAACAAAACGCACATAAAAACTTCCCATCAGGCTGGGGATTTAGCTCAGTGGTGCTGCGCCTGCCTTGTTTGCACAAGGTGCTGAGTTCAGTCCCTGGTACCAAAGGAAAAAAACCCCCAAAACAAACTTCCCATCACTGGAAGCAAAAATGGAGATGTAAAGATGCCATCCGATGTAGGTTAGGTGAGGCATCCCTAGTCATGCCGGTTTCTTCTCTTCCTCTTTCATCTTTAAAGGACCCACTGACTTTTCTGATCATCTCCCAACACAGTTACAGGGAAAGCTGTCAGAGAGGACAAAAACCTTGATCTTATCAGTTTAGTATGTTCTGAATAATCAGAATGGTGGAAGACTGTGATTTCTTAAAAAAACTCATAGTAGGCTTTTTTTTTTCATAGTAGGCTTAATAATTCTTTTACACTTACAAGGCATTTACATTTTCTGAAACTTTATTTTTATAAAATCTCTTTCATAATTTTATTCATTCACTTATTCAGTGCTGGAGATTGAACCCTTTGGACTGAGCTATATCCCCAGCCCTTTTAAATTTTTTTGTTTTGAGACAGGAAGGGTCTCACTGAGTTGCCAAGCTGCAATCCTCAGGCCTCAGCCACCCAGAGTACTGCAATTTTGGCACGCACCACTTAATTTTATTTAGACTTCAATTTCTAATGAGCCAAAACATGTTTTGCAGTATTCTTGCTTCTAAAATACTAAAACAGAGTGGTTCTCGACGGGGGTGGGGGTGGGGGTGTGATTTTGTTATCCCAGGGAACACCTGGTACCATCTGGAGACTTATTAGTCATCACAAGTGTGTGTGCCTGTGCGCGCGCGCACACGCGCGCGCGGGGGTAGTGCCACTGGCAGAGTGGGTGTAGGCCAGGGGATGTTAAACAGCCACACTGACCAGGACAGTCCCCACAAATGGGAATTATCCAGCCCTGTGTCACTAGTACTGAAGTTTAAGAATCCATAGATAAACTGGGCATGGTGACACATGCTTGTAATCCTAGCTACTTTGGAGGCTAAAGCAGGAGGACTGCAAATTCAAGGCTAGCCTGGGCACCTAAGTGAGACCCTGACTCAAAGTATGTATACATGTATGAATGAATAAATAATTAGGAAGGGCGGTGGGTGTGTAAGTTAGTGACAGAATGTCCTCAGGCTCAATCCCCAGTACCTCCCCCTACACACACACACACACACACACACACAGGGACACACACGCAGTAAAACAAAGAAGGAGAAACACAGACAAGGTAGACTCTTCTAGATTCATAGATTATTTGTATCTAAACTGATTACTAATATCTTGGCTCAGCAAGGGTGGTCAAAACCTTGCAGAGTCTGGTTTGTCTCCAGCAGTTCCATGGGTGAATAGTCATCCTCAGGGAGCACGCTTTAAAAATTGCCTTCTTTCCCAGGAGCACAAGGGGGCGCAAGAACCCCGTATCGCCGCATGGTCATACTTCTCACTTCGCGGCCAAACTGGAAGAGAAAAACGCTACCCAGGTGTGACAGTCTGAGCCCCTTTGTCCTCCAGGCACTGTCGGTTAGAAGGGCAAGAGGCATGTCTGTGGAAATGGTCTGCACAATGCCTGGCATAGTATCGGTTGCTAACCGTGCTTAATAATTATTTTCAGAGCCAAATGAAGAATCTTCTACTCTTCTTCTCATTAGTGTCTGGAGGCTGACAGGAGGTTTCACCGTCCAGTCAGCACACTGATTCCCATTTAAAACCTCCTGGCAAAGGGGGAGAGATTTACACTCTTAGTATAAACCAAACCAACAGGTTAGTACAGGTGGAGAGCCAATGTGTATGAAATAATTTCCAGTCCAGCCCGCCTCTGCTTGCCATACAACTGGACTCTGTGCCTACAGACCACGCATCAAGTCAAACACCCCGGAAAGCGGGGGCAGTGTGGCAGACTGAAACCTGCCCCAAGGCTTGACAGGGGAAGGGAAAGCGTGCCGGAGACTATCCACCCACCATTCTGAAGCTTACGCTAGAGCTAGGGTCCCTGCTGTGATATTTTATCTACAATTAGGAAGGTGCCTCCAGGGAAGTGTTTAGTGGGACAAAATGTTCAGAAAAATTCTGGGAGAAAAGTCTTAGGTCAGTGTTTTTGAACCTTTCCTTAAGTTTTTCCCAATAGACTAATGTTTTGAAAGATCTTGTCTATCAAATTGCATGTTAAAAATAATATGTTCCATATGTGTGACTGCTGACCCAGAGTTTATTCAAAGATCAGTAATTTTAAGAAGGTTCATAATATGAAATATACAAATCATGGTTGCAGTTGTGACATTAATGAGCAACAGAGTAATCGTACAGATCCTTAAGTACTGGTTTCTGCTACTGATCACTCATTCCGGCTGTCTCTGTATACAATCAGGATACAGGTATACATGAAATACAGCTTCAGGACGTCACTTCATTATGGAAAATGTTCTGTAAAATTCAGTGTCATCAGCAATCAATTAACACTCCTTAATCAGAAGAAGCCACTTTACCACGCTATATAATTCTAGTCAAATGTCAGAAGCTTTGAGTTCCCAAACTGTTAAAAAGGTATTTAAAAGTTGGGTGATAGATGAAACAATGATGGGGATGCACTCTGAGAAGTGACTGGTAGATAATTTAGTCTCTGTGAGGACACCACAGAAAGCACTCACACAAACCTACACGGTGTTGCCTACTGCACTCCTAGGCTGTATGGTGCAGCCCACTGCTCCTAGGCCCGTTACTCTACTAAATACTGGACAGCTGTAACACCTGGTGCCTATGTATTTAAACATATCTAGACACAGAAAAGATGCAGTAAACTATACAATTTATACAAGCAGAAAATGTACACCTGTTTAGGGCATTACCACGAATGGAGCTTACAGGCCTGGAAGTTGCTCCAGGTGAGTGTGCGGGAGCCATACGAGGGCCGAGGAAATTACTGTCTACTACCATGGACCTACAAACAGGATGCACTTGAGCTGTACTAACTTTAGTAAAAATACTATTCTTTTCAATAATAAATTAACCTTTGCTTACTATATCATTTTTACCTTATAAACTAATTTTTAAAATGTTTCCTCTTTTGTAATAACACTTTAGCTTAAACAGAAACATGTTGAAGACTGTACAAGATATCTTGTCCTTGTATCCTTCATCTGTAAGTTCATTTCTCCTAAAATATTTTTCTTTACTTCTTCAGGTCCTTGTTAAAGATGAAAACATGAGTATGTAGCTCAGTGGCACAGCACCTGCCTGGCAAGTGAGAGGCACTGTTTGATTCCCGGTACTGAAAAAGAGAAGACATAAGCACACAGGAGTCTGGGGCTGCACAGGGTCAGGGTCCTCAGGGCCACTGTCTGCCACCACCGCGTCTCACCCACTAGAAGGTCTTCAAGGGCAATGACTGCAAGGGGCTATTGTCTCCTGAGAGGACAAGGCTTCTTCTGGGACTCCACCTGAAGGACCTGCCTGACATTGTTTTACAGTTAACTTTTTAAAGAAATATGTAGAAGGACTAAACTCTAATGATAAGCAGTACAGTACAGTAAATACCTAAACCAGTGACACAGGTGCTTATTAGATTGTATGTGCTATGCTTTTCTATTCTGGTAGAGCAGATCCATTTACATCTGCATCCCCCAAAATGAGAGTGACGCACTGTACCGCGGTATTAGGACAGCTATGACATCAGCAGGTGGCAGAACTTTCTAGCTCCACTGTACTCTTCTAGGACCATCGTCACATCAACTGTCCACTGTTAAGCGAAATGCTGTCACACAGCACATGGCAGTACAGCTAGAACCTTTATGGAACCCAGGAATATTATTCTGTTTTTGTTGGGTTCCTTAGTGCTTGCCAGGCAGGCGTGGTGCTGCTGAGCTAAATCCCTGGCAGGAATATCATTCTGGACCTATGATGTGGACAGAAACCTTTTTAGTTCTAGTGTATTATGTATTTGGGTATACAAATAATCCATTTGGAACCTTGAGTAGTGCAGTTGTATTCAATAGGCTCAAACAGAGTTTTTAAAATATCAACTTGGACTCGTGAGTTCAGAAACTCACAGAAATTTAGGGGTGGAAAGAAACTTGGGGGTCATCTAGTGTAATTCTCTCATTTTCCACATGAAAATAAAATCTCTTTGGATTTTTTTTTTTTTTTTTAGTACCAGGGATTGAACTTGGGTCCTTCCGCTTGCGCAGAAGGTGGCGAAACCACTGAGCTAAATCCCAGGCCCCTCTTTGGATGTTTAAATGACTAAATCATCTGAAGAGCAATAAAGCCCAGTTTTCCAAATTCTCAATTTAGAGCTCATTCTCTCATAGCCCAATGCTTTGATGACCTACACATTATCTTAGTATATGTACTAATTACAAATAAATATTTAAACCTGTAGACTTCAAAATTGACTACAAATCACAATAAAACCTTCGGTTTAAAATACAACCCTGTACCCACTCATAATAAACAGAAGTTTTATGCAACAAAACTTATCCTTACTACACACTGTAGTAGCTTCTACTAAACTGACTCAATGACCTAATCGTGGGTCTTGGCTCAAAGTTTGAAAAACAGAAACTGTACAGGCGGCTGTCTATCTGTGTTTCTTTGGTGTTGATTATACTTTGCTGTATAATTCTCTAGTCATTTCACTTGGGTTAGCATTCTCCCCAGACAAGGCTATAAACTCAATGGCATGTCTTACAGCACATTCTCCAAAAAGACTTGTGAAATTATTTTTAGGCATCCTTGCTTTATACTGTTGAGAAACATCACTTATCTCTGCTCATGGATTGGAATGGCAAAAAGAAAAGACAAGACAAGAAAGAAGGAAAGAAGCCTTGACAAAATTCCCACTCTAACTCTCTTAAAGCCCTTCGTGCTTGCAGTGCTGAGGATGCAGTCTTAGGCTGGGCGAGCAATGGGAAGAGCACTCAGATTAGAACTGAACTAAGTGTGGTTTCTGTTTTCTTTTTTTTTTGGTACTGAGGATCGAACTTGGGACCTTGCGCTTGTGAGGCAGGCGGCAGAACCACTGAGCTAAATCCTTGGCCGGGTTTCTGTTTTCTTGCATCTGGAGATTTAAGATCTAAGGGAGAAAATATCACTTTCCTAGATATGACAGGAAAGAGATTTTGAGAAGCAAAATGATGAGTATCACTCAGGAATTTCTGAAGATGCTTCATGGGATCATCGTGGCCATTAGAACCAATGAACCCTCCTCCTGTCAGTTTCTTCTGAAACCTGTGCATGGCTGACCTGGATACTGTGCCATCTACTCCAGCCCTGGGAAATGTGTCAAGTATCAGCTGGCATCACTAGGTAACACCTTTATTCTGCTATGCGGTTATAGCAATATTGCTAAGTAGTGATAGATTTCTTGTTTATATTAAATAAATGCTAAAGACTTATTGTTGAGATATTTGCTGTTTCCATCTAATAACTAAAGAGAATACTTTTTTTTTTTTTTGGTTAGAAGTATTATTAAAACAGGTCTTAGGCTCTGTATATAGCTCTGTAGTAGAGAGAGTGCTTGCCTAGCATATATAGGGCCCTGGGTTCAATCCCCAGTACAGCCCCCCTCCAACTAAAGCAAAACAAGAGCAATAATAATAAGTCTTAAGGAAACTATTACCTTGCCTACACTTACATATAAGCACATATAACACAATACTTTGGGGGAGAATATTCAATAAGTAGATATTTATTGTGAAAGAAATCTGCATATTCTTTTTCCTTTTCTCACATGCCCTGATGATTTCAACAAGACAGTAAAAAGGAAAATGATGTGAAATTTACTCCTGTGAATTCTATTACTTGCTAACAATTATTCTGTCTATGTACCAGGCAAGATGCTTTAGGGCTTCAGTGATTCAGTGGTAGGTGGGCAAGCCAGGCTTGGTCTGCCTTTATGGAAGGCTGCAATCTGGACTGTAATGTATAAAAGAGGTGTGTGTATTTTTTTCATATTTATTTACTCTTCTCTTACCGTTCCTTAGACTGAACTGGCAGACATGTAAAAATGAGGGCTTATTCTTACCAAGAAGGGTGTTGACAGAATTCAGAGTAGGGAACATCAGCACAATTCATTGCCACCTGATCAAATCCTTTGAAATGGAAAGGATTGTACAGGGACTCACACACCTTGAAGTACACAGTTCCCTTTTCTTTGACAATGGCAGCCTGCTCCAGTTTTTCTTTGGTGTCCATCTCCCAGGATTCTTTGGCCTGTGTGTAAATTTGTGGCAATGGTTAGATGAGCGCATGAAGAAAACCACTGGCTGATGCCCTGAAGAACCAACCCAAATCTCAAAACACACTGGCTGTTACAATCATGTGCCACTGCCAGCCACTGCCAGCCTAGCACTCTCTCTACTGCTTTAAGAACTCACTTTCCATGATGGCGACACTGCAGCTTGACCCATGTTGCTTAGGGCAGTGGGACGGGCAAAGCACAGTAAGGAGCATAAACTGCGGAGCATTGTAAAAACAGTCACTTTTAGCATGACAAGGCCACACCAGCCAATGAAGGCGGGGTCCTTTAATTTCCTCCTGCAAACCTGGCCACTAAACTGCTCTTCTAAGTTGAGCAAGTTGTTTCTCCCAAGCCTCAGTTTTTCAACTCTAAAATGGAAGCACTATAGTAGTCAAGTCACAGTTATATATCCACACAGAATTTTCAAAATTCTGGGGCATGGACCTGTCGCTTTAAAAACCAAGATATACTAAAGCCTCTGAATGGTATCACAGTGCAGATGTGTAACTGGGGAATTTTATGTATAACAAATGAGAGAGCAAAGCTCGTGTAGAAACATCATGTCAGAGCCGTAGATAAGCTCATGGTCACCTGCTAGTTTGTATTATGGGCATCCTTACTCTCTTACCACCTCAGATATAATCCAAAAACAACTGCATATTCCATATGAACAGCTAGATTTAGGATCATAGGGCTGGGGGTTTAGCTCAGTGGTTTTGCTGCCTGCTGTGCAAGCACAAGGATCCGAGTTTGATCCCTGATACCAAAAAAAATATAAAAAATAGATTTAGGATCATAAAGTCAACAGAACAATTGGGGTTTTTCTGGGAAACTGGTAACAGGTGTGGTTAGTGCTATTTAGTGCACATGAATTATGAAGTATAAGTGGGTAACTACAAAATTTTCTCTATTCAAAAGACAAGTAGTAAGGACTTAGGGTGCAGCTCAGTGGTACAGCACTTGCCTAGCATGCATGAGGCCCTGGGTTCCATCTCCAGCACTGGGGGTGGGGGCAGGGGTGGGGTACGACATGACAATTAGTGTCTGTTCCTGGTGCCACAGCCAGGAATTAGGGGGGTACTCATATTTTGGCAACCCATGTTGCCTCCTAAAAATTCAGCCCAATTATTTAAAAGCCTGGTTAACAAGGACCATTTGCATTTTTCATATTGGCTTCAGTCTTTATGGAGCATAAATATAGTCTTAAAACTGAAAGGCAGAATTAAACTACATTGCCCCAACAGCATCACAAGCCTTGTGGTGTGTGCATATACCTAGCAGGGTTGCATGAATACACTCATGGAGCAACGGCCGGCACAGGACTGCTGTGGCATGCCACAGTGAGTGAGAATTCTCCTAAATAAGCACAGAGAGGCGGGCAGGGGTGGGGTTCCTCTATAACAAGGGAAACGGGAAAGCCATGTGCTAAAGATTGTTTGCTTCTTCCTTAATAAAACTGCGAGGTGCTGCGAAGTCAGCCCAGGAGGGTCAGTGAAGACTTAGCAGGACTTTGTGACAGGTTGCCCGGCAACAAGTGATACTGGGAGAAGAGTGTGTTTGTGGGAGGGGTTTGATTAGAAGGACCCCGGTTGGGGGAGAAATCCTCCCCACACTGTCTCAGCCCAAAGTCTCAGGCCTACAGGACAACAATTTCCTTTTGGAGTCTAATAAAATATAAACGGTTACATTCCTATGCCAAAGCTTAAAGTACAGAGGACGGAGGTAGCTGTACTGTGTGGAGATAAAACAGGAACACAAAAGGCAGTTTCTGAGGAGCTCCAGGAAACGGGCGTTGGTTACACAGGGGCTGTATGTAGCTGGCTGACAGAATGCATGGCTCAGGCATGTGCTGCGTGTCTGTCCAGTTCACAGTGCTGGGAACCTCCAGAGGTGGGCCTAGGCTGGAAAAACACCCACGGAGGCAGACTCTTTCTGGAGCTCAAGGCAACTGACAAATTCTCTGGCTTCTCTACTTTGACAGGTATGAAAGAATTTTGTAAGGCCCAGGATTAGCAGACCTTCTTTCTCGTGTCCTTGGTGGGACACGGAATAGTGGCTCCCATGGTCTGGCAACTGGGATAGTAACTTGGAGCCACAGTGTAGGCCTCCTGGTGACTCCTCAGAAGGGTACGATCCCTTCAGCACTGAAAAGCTGAGCCCCACTCCCTTAAGGAGCTGCTTGGCAGTATGTGAACCTTTTTGTCCTCAACCCAGGAAAAAAAGTACAAAAAGAACAAGTCTAGGAACAAATAAGAGAACAAGTCTTGGATTCTAACCAAAAAAGTTGAAAAAAAAAAAAAAAGGCTGACACGTAGGAACAAAATAAGAACACTGAGCTCTTTGGTTGTATATCAGCTGTGCTATGTCAGCTGTCCCATGCTCTAGTAGCAGTGTGGGAGACGAGACAAACCTGGTAATGAGGAGCACGATACAGCAATAAACACCGACTATCTATACCACCCACTAACAGAGTTAACAGAAAGTGGTGGAGAGGAACTCTACCATGATTACAGAAGTTGGTATTTTCTCACCTTTTCGAAGCTCTTAAGTGTAACTTCATATATAAGCTCAGCATTAGGTTCAATGCCAAATTTAGGCTTCCCTGCCTCTCCAAAACCATATCTGAAATGGAGAGTAAAAAGTAAAACTTAAAAAGAATTGGTGTATTTCCAGGCACTTCCCGTGGTATCCTGAGGCACAGAGCTATCATGTGCAAGCTACATACACCAGAGACCCTGAAGACAAACCAGATGTTGATCAGAAGACACAGTGCCAAGTATTCCTCTGTGGCTTTGTAGAATCCCGGCTAGATTTGGTTATCTTTTCTTTCACATACATATGTAACAGAACACCTGTATTATTTGAGATAGCTTGCTCAATGCCTTTTTCTCTGCTCGAATTTATATTCAGCTATTTTTAGCTCTTAGGACTTTCTCCCTAAGCTTTTCTTTTTCTTTTCTGTGAAATGCCTTTTAAGTAAGAGTGGAAGAGAAGAATGCCTAGTGCAGATTCCCCTCCATCCTCGAACTTGCTGACATGTCCTTTGCACCCAGAGCAGGGCCTGGCACACCGCGGGTGCTCACCAAATATCTGCAACCCTCTCCCTAAGCTTTATCAGCAAGGACAGAGGAGGAGACACAGCCACTGTAATTGTTACAGCGATATTCATTAGGGGTGTATTTTAATAAGCTTCTAACTTTAAAGTGCAATCACCTTCCAATAGTACCACTTTCACTTGGAAAAATGGAGAGAAAGGGCCGAGGATGTAGCTCAGGGGTACCGCACCCACCTTGAAAGTGCAAGGTCCTGAGCTCAATCCCCGATACAAAAAAAAAAAAAAAGAAAAAGAAAGAAAAAAATGGAGAGAAAGACACATCTAAAGAAGTATGTTCTCACAGTATTTCTTTAAAATTAAAATAAAGGTGCACTAGCAAACACAAATAACTTTTTAAAAAATATACAATAAAAATAGCAGCCCTAGCATCTCATCAAGGGACATACTCTTAGGCTATACCCTTTAGCCAAAACACTAAATAAAATAACTGGGGATATGCAAATTTGCTTTTAGGGCCATTTAAGATCTCTAACAGAGTAAGCATATTCAAGAAGCATGCAAGTCTGCTACAGGGGAAAGCTCTAGGGGAGCTGTGTGTCTGGTTTTGTTGGTTCCCAGCGTTTAGAATAATGCCCAGCACACTGGTACACTGTTCCCTGGAATATATTCATTCCCACCCACTGTGAGCCAAATTACCTGTGAACATATGAAATGGCATTATAAAAAAACTTCATTAGCCCAAACTTTTAGGTTACATGTTGAAAGATGTCAAAACTGGGTCCCTGTCAATACCTCCGGTTTTCTCTGGGGCAACAGGACTAAAGCGGGAACAGGCATATTTTGTTGCTTGTACTGCTTTTGCACCCCTTGCCTGAATTTTCTAGGAAAAAATGCTTACTCACCCACCTCCATGATCACACAAGAACATGGCAGATTGAGCAGAGAGGCAGAGACATACAATGAGAGCTGGTAAGACTGGGGTGTGGTGCTATAATAGCAGGCAAAGGGTATCTTCAGCAAAGAAATAAAGGATGTAATTACTAGTGGCCAATTTTAGGAAGTAGTACCTAGTTTTCTACTTGAGCTTTTAGATCTACCTCCTGTTTTATTTCTGCCATCTGGTAAATAAAGAGCATTCCTTACCTGCCTGAAACAAGGTATGCCTCTGTTTACCGACAGCATGTTATTATTTGGAGTCCTGTGTTAGGCAGGGAGGTGATCTGGCATTTGCTCTTGACTGGTGGCTCTTAGTTGGGGTAATTTTAACCATTCCTTCTTCACGGGACATTTGGCAATGTCTAGAGATACCTTGGGTTGTTTAAACTAGAGAGGTGTAACTGGTTTCTGGTGGGTAGAAGACAGAACACTGCTGAACATCTAGCCATGCACAGGAGAGGCCCTATAATCAAGAATTATCCAGCCCCAAACATCAGTGGTGCTGAGGGTGAGAAACCTGCCTTTACAGCTCCCGGACAGGGTATCCACGACTGGGGTGGAGAATGTGAAGACCAGGTCAGGCAGTCACCAGAGCATCCTGGCTGTTATCAACTGGACTAAAGAAGACTAGAGAGGGCCGGGGATTTAGCTCACCGGATCCGCTGCCTGCCTCGCAAGCGGAAGGACCTGAGTTCGATCCCCAGTACCAAAAAAAAAGAAGACTAGAGAAGGAGATTACTGCTGTGTTAAAATGCAGTGAATCTATCAAGATGAGGCGGTGCACATCATCCTGTGAAGGCATAAGCTCACACTCAACTGTTCTGGGAACACTGATCCTGACTTCCGAATCTCACAGAGAGCTGCCTGACACACTAGCTCAGCCTGGGCAAAGGATTCAGGGCACATATTTATTTGACTGAAAGATAAAAAACCACAGATGGAATTCCAGGACTTAACCAAAAGATAAACTGGGTTGCATAACAGCAAATTTGGTATTAATAACGTCCTTGAATTAACAGTTGCCTCCAGAGCCAAGATACAAATAAAGAACTTCAATGACCATTAGGCCTTTATGTGCTTATAAAAAGCGCTTGCACTACCAGTTCTTACCAACTGCTCCCTTTTTACAGGTGAAGAAACTGAGGCTCAAAGAGAAGTGCTTCCTAAGAATTCCCACAGAGAGGCAGTGGCAGAGCCAAGTTTTAAATTTAGACTCTGTGTGGTGTGAGGAAATTGTTGTTTTTTGACCTACACTGCCTCATAATGAGACTCTATCACTTGTGGCAACCTGGGTTTTATTTGGGGCTGTTGTGGGACAGAAGAATAAGGAAAGGAAGGAAAGAAAAGTTAAAACTATCCACACTTCACTTAAAATGAGAAAGGTTAATTAGTTACAACATTTAAAACAACAACATAAAGGGAAGATATCCCAATGAGAAGAGAGAAAAATGAGTTCTTTGGAAGTATCTTACGCATTTCTTAGTATAACAATATTTTGCCAAGGAATGACAGTCAAATTTCTTATGGAGAATGAAATACAGATGACACTAAAAGCACCAATTTGCAACAGCCATATTTACAGCAACACTTGTAAATTCACTGTATGCACACAAAACATGCTTGATGTGTAGGGCTTTTCTACATACATGTACAGCATCACACAGTGTGCATGTGCAGACATTTTGCAGAGAATGTACTCTGTACGTCTCAACATACCAACACCTTGAGCAGAAAATAACATGTTCCTTTCTAACTATGCTAAATCATACTCATAAAACATGAAAACACTTTCATGCCTAGAAACTTGTGAAAACTTGTTGAGTACTTGTATGTCTGAAAAGATCTGAAAAGCCTACCATATGTTAAAACAGGATTTCCTATGGCGGGGGATTTAGCTCAGTGGTTCAGCTGCCCGCCTGGGAAGCACAAGGTCCTGAGTTTGATCTCTGGAACCAAAAAAACCCCACAAAAAACCCCCCAGGATTTCCTTTTTCTGTTGGTCCAATGGTGAAATGGAAGACAAAGACAGCCAACCCAAAAGAAATAAGACCAGACTACACTGAGGGTTCTATATGCAGGCCGTGTGCTAAGCACTTCGCCTATATTACCTCATTTAGTCCTCCATACCTTTATTAGGTAGATGCTATTATCCCCCCTTACAAGAGGGAAAATTGAGGTGCAGGGGAGTTAAGTGATTTGTCCAGCTGCAACAGAGTAGGGTTTAACCTCTGATGATATAACAAACAGTTTAAATCTGCAAGGTATTATTTGCATTTATAAACATAAGGCCAATTTCAGGCCGGGGATTTAGCTCAGTGGTTTTGCTGCCTGCTGAGCAAGCGCAAGGACCCAAGTTCGATCCCTGGTACCAAAAAAATCCCCCCCAAAACATAAGGCCAATTTCTATCTCCCTTTTTTTTGGAAGGGGGGTACCAGGGATCGAACGCTTGCAAGGCAGGCGGCAACACCACTGAGCTAAATCCCCAGCTCTCTATTTCCCTTTGCCATTGAAATTGAGACATCTGCACCTACACTGCCTTATCAGCTAGGTTAAAATGTAATTAACTGATTCATATCGTATGCTGTACAATACGTACAGAACTTATATTCAAAGGGCTTAAATTTGAAAACATACATTAGACAAAAATCCTACCCCTTTCTATGAATTTCGAACTACTATAATTTTGAATGCCAGACTTAAAGTAATTACAGATTATTTGGCTATAGAGGAGATAGCCTTCTTTTCTATGCTCTACTTGTTAAAAAAATTGTTCCTGTTAGAAACAGGAATAGCTTCATCTTAGAGAGAATTACAATACAGAGTAAATAAATAAAACACATTGAAGTAGGACTGCAGGAGAAAAAAAGAACAGGGTAGAGAAACAGAAGTATTACATAAAAGGTGCTTCAATAAAGGCTTTAAGAGTTTAAAGTACAGCACTCTGGAAGGATTCTGAGCATGTAGTGGCATGGCTAATCATCATCTGAGAAATCAGATTATGATCAAGCGTTTGGGCAAAGGTAAACATGCCACTGGATTACTATAGAGGATACACAAAAGCAACAGACAGTATAAAAGGTATAGTATTTTTACTGGGAAGAGGAGGTCATCAAGGGTGTCTGAAACTAAAAGTTCTACCATCAGAAACCCTGGCAACCCCCATGGGACAACACACCAGATAAGCAGATGCTCTTTCATGGGAACAGAACCAAAACACCCTGGGGTCTCTCAGGGGTCCACTGTAAGGCAGAAGGGCTAGACTCATGGTATAATTTTAGACCTAAAAATAGTACCAAACATGTTTTCACAATGCAGACTATCAGATCTGATAGTTCTAAGCTTGGAAGTGCTAAAAGATAGCTTTTTGATGGGAAAAATTTAGGCAAAAATGAGTCATTTCCACTGTTTTTAGATCCAGGAAGAATACATTTTTTTCCCCAAAGACTCTGTATAAGCACATGTGGCATAAATTCTAATAGCAGTAAATCATCCAAGTGGTTCTTCAACTCCCAAGGCCCACATGTTTTATTGCCTCCTGCCCAATTTAGAGAAAAGAGAAGAGCCAGGTAGGAGAACCACATGTAAGAAGGGGAATAGCTGCCTGACTCTGGGAATATGGCAGGCAAAAGAAATCAAAGGCAAAATGTGCCTGTCTGTCCTCCCCTTAACCCACATCAACCAAGTAAACATGCTCACAACTCCATGTGATAATGTAAGGCTCACTAATTTACTCAATGACTAACTCTAATCTGACTCAATGAAATGTTTCCACTGTTGTATTAACTTCAACGAAGACACCAAGATACTGAATGAGAAAGCATGGACACTCCTGCTGTTTAGATAGCTTCACAGCACATTGAACTGGTAGGCTGCTTACCGTGGTCCAAGATATAAAATACATTGTTCTTCCCGCTGCATTTTCTCCAGGGCTTTGTCAATTCCAATGGGAATGTCGTGGTCTTCTCCTTCGCCAACAATGAATACCACATCTCTGCAATCAAACATCCTTCCACCACAGCAGCCTTCCAGGTGGACTGAAGGTGAGGAGACAGGTCAGTTAAAAGAGCTGCTCCCTACTATGCGCTACTTCAGTGAAGGTGAAAAGAATGGCCAGCAATGTCACAAACACCATTTCTCCTTTCTTACTTCACTGAGACACATGTGGTAACCCACCCAGCCTGAAAGTTTAAGGGCAACCACATTTCTGTTTTAAGTTAAATATATAATTTCTGATAACTATATCAATAAGACAGCTTAGTGGGTGATACACTAGAAATAGGTTTATCTAAACCTTACTATATGACAACTTCCTCACTTGTAATACAGGGTCAAGAAATGCTGTGTTGGATTATTTACACAGATAACTGTCAAAATGTCACACATTTACTACCACAGATACAAGGACTTAACCATCTATAACTGCATCTTGACCCCCAACACCTGGGCAAACAAACAAAAAAACCAACTAAGTGGTTACTTCCTTCAAGACAAACAGATTAATTGAAGCTTTTTCTTTAAGACTCCTTAGTATATGTGCTGCTGAAGTGTGCACCCTTTAAGACTCCTTAATTGCATTTTGAACTCCTGGTGAGCCCCCCTGCCACGGCCTCCTGAGTGTTGGGATTGCAGGTATGCGCTACCATGCCCAGCCCCTAAAACATTTATTTTGTAAGACTGATCAATCACTTTTAGAGAGATTAAAAATCATTCTTTCATACTCATCCCATGTCCAATAAGACAACCAGTATTTTCTAAATACAAACTCGAATCCAATATGCTCTACTTTTGAACTGCTGATCCCTTGAAGCTCTAAAGTTTATGATTCTATGATCCGTAATATAACTCAATACAGGCCTGAAACTAGCCTCACAACTAATTCCCTTAGTTAATCATTTGATCAGATTACCTTTAGCCTAGACCTGAGAAATAGGAGAAACTCAGCAGAGTAAACAGCCATGGTTAGATATGAGGGGCCCAAATGTCCCCTGGAAATTTATGCTTTAAAGCTCTCTACCTTTTCTAACTTCTGGGATTAGTAGCATCTTGATTTACTCCCACTGCAGCCAAACTAGAGAGGGCTTGAATCCTGAGTCAGCTCCTTCAAAACAGGCTGGAGCTAGACTGGCTCTCAGTGCAGCCCGCATGTGGCCTTTTGTTTTATATTCCACACTCACAAGTGCAGATGATTCCCTCTATATTACTCACTTTTAGAATAAACGTTTAATAGAATGATCAGCCTGCAGCCAGTTTAAAGTTTCTTCTGAATAGGAGTGCATATTAGAGAGATTCTGCAGTTGAGTTTAGGGTTTAAGATATTTCTATCGGGATAAACGGTGATGTTTTACCAGGTGCAGTGGTACACGCCCATAAGTCTAGCTATGTGGGAGTGAGGCAGGGGATCACAAGGTCAAGGGCAGATTAGGCAATTTAGTGAGACTCTTCCTCTAATCAAAAATTAAAAGGGCTAGGGATGTAACCCAGTTGTAGAGCACTTACCTAGCATGCACAGGCCTTAGGTTAAATAGTACTGCAAAAAAAAAAAAAAAAGCTGCTGTTTCTAAAGGGGTTGAGAGTTCTTGGAAGTCTGCATAGCTAAACATTTTTAAGTCTTCCCAAGAAATTTAATTTAGACTAATGGATGACACTTTTCATAAAAAAAGATTTGCTGAGTAAAGTGAATTTCAGCCCATGTATTACATAATGTCTCAAGTATTGAGATTTATTGTCCTGGTAATTCAGAGATTAGTCAACAGATTTTTTTTCTTTTGCTTAAGGCTTATTGTTAGAAACATCATCTTCCCTAAAGGAGAGTACATTTAGTAGGGGAGGAAATTATCAGTACATTTGCTGTGGCTTTTGGTTGATCAAGTTTGAATGTGTTTTCAAAACAGGAAATCCAGAGACTCTGTGAAAGAGTCCTGCCAATGTGTCAGTTTCCTAGACTGGTTTTCAGCTTGTACATATGTGCTTTAAATTATATAATTTCAGAAGCTCTCCTCACATGTGATAGCCCATCATTAGGACTAAAAAAAAAAAAAAGACTGCCTACTGATAAACACGTTGGAAAAGATAAATGAAACAAGAAAAGAAAAAAGTCAAACTATAACAAAGGCATAACTAAGAAAGGAAAACATTCATCACAGCTAGTCTTTCTGGAGAGACAATGAATCAGAGAACCAGTGTCTTTGACCATTTGTAATTAGCTCTTTATCAGTACTGACGTTGTCTGGAATGTCAGAGCAAATGGCAGTATCAGAGCCTTAGGGTATATACGGACCACTGATTCTTTACCTCTACAAGTAGCAAAGGCTGTCACTTGCTGGGTTACTGGCTTCTGAAGTTGGAACACTAGTGTGACAAGTTCTACAAGACTGCTGCCAAGAACTCCCACACCAGAAGCCACAAGAAGACTGCTCTCTGCCACAGGAGGATTCCCCCTTCAGTGATAGATGCCTAGCTCCTATAGATCCAATTTCTCTCTTTTATAAAACTATTTTAACAAGTGGCACCAAAGAGAACTGTGGCACCTCTGGCTGTGGAAGACATGTGGTTCCTTTTGACCTCATATCTCTTAGTGCAAATACTCACTTAATAAATATTTAATAATAACCATCATGACTCACTTGGGAGCTCAGCCTTTAGGGCTCAGGAGGTCTGTTGCTAATCTCAACCAGCATGATTTGCGGGAAGTAAATGATCTATGACGTGCCTAAAGAGAATGAAAGTGCATACAGGATGCTTCTACTTAGGGCTTTTTTTGGTAGGCAAAGAAATAAACAAGTTAAAAAGAGACAACATTTTCTCTTGACTTAAAGTCTATTTAACTTAAGGGGTGGAGGTCCTCCAAATCCCCAAAAGTCAAACCAAACCAAATTACCCAAGCTTAGCTGCTCAATCCTAGTGTAACCACATCAAGTGAGCCCGATCTGCTGCAAAACATCATTTAAACTGGAGCTCTGACTTATTGTTCTCTTTACTGCCCTAGAGCAATTTTGTTTTGAAGAGCACAGAACACCCTGTTCCGAATGTGGCTGGCACATGAACTCGATGTGCTGACAGCAATTTGTACTCCGATTAAAATAGGGGGGAAAAAAGGAAAGAGAGTGCATAGCAGTAACAAAAACTGGAATGCAAGAACCCCAAACTGTACAGTTTGTATTTTAGGAAGCAAAACTAAGAAAGAAGCTTCAGAACTTAAAAAACAAGTGCTGTAAATGATCCAGCCTAAAGAAGTTAGATCTGGTAAGTGTCTGTTTTCCCCTTTTCTAATTATAGTAGTTGGTGTCTGATAGCTTTGCACTCATTCCCAAAACAATTACTGGGTCATGGGGATCTGAATGGGAATGTTGTAATAGCATTACTACTAGACAAGACTGGTCACTGGGCCAGAGAAAGCCAGGTTGTGACAGGTTACTCTCCTTAGGCCAGCCAGGGTTTTCCCTGTTGTCTAATTCATGCCAAATAAGTCTCCTGTCTAATAGAGCAGGGTATTGAGAGAGAGGAATCTTGATGATCCCCTGGAAAGGATGGCAGAGTTGGACTTTTAAAGCAGGAGAGGCACATCAATCATCCATTACAAGGCAACAGTTTTTATCAGGCACGGTGGTCGTATTTCCCCAAAACTGCCTTCCATCTCCTCTGAACCACTGTGTGCTATTTGAGTTGAACAAACACCACTGGGAGACTGCTTGTGGCACTGAGGGACAGATACTAGTGAGGCAGCTGGAACCTGGCTACTAGAACAGCATCACACTTACTCAAGTGATTTCTTGGTCAAAGCAGGTAGCATACATCCTGCAAGTAACTTTACCACCAACACACAAACTCTTACCACTTCTCCCTTCAAACAGCAAAGCCCTCTCTGAGTCAGTCCCACTCTGCCACTTAACAGTTGTGGCTTGGGAAGTAGTTTAAGCTATAAGAAGTTCAATTTCGTCATCTATAGACTAGGAATAATAAAATATTAGCTAACTCATAACTGTTGATAGGATTGACTCAGTGGTATTTAATGTAGAAATACTGTGTGAAGTGTGGATACAGAGATGTTAGTTAAAATGACTTCCCTGTAAATTATATCAGATTAAACACATTTTAGAACTCTATTTAGGAAAACATTTAATGGCTCCATAAAGATGGCTGTCAAAGCACGAGTAAAATTCCTAGTAGGCAAAGGCAATGTCTTATACTTCTTTTGTACGTCACAGTGCCAAGTACACAGTTCAGGGCCAGAAAGTAAATACTTATTTAATGACTAATCTGAAAACAGGGCATTAAGGAAAGGGTGGTAATTTTCACTAATTTATAGTTATTGTCCTTTTAAAATCTATTAGTCAGTACTCCTATTTTAATAAATTCCAGGAGGCTGTTCAAATTTATTACTGATATGGAGCTTTTGTTTTGTAAGAGTAGTCTAAAATAAATAATGCATTAGTTGGGGCTTTTGGGGGACAAATAGAGTATTTTTTGACCTGAAGACTTAAGAGATAACTTTTGGGAAGAAAGGAGCTATATACAGATCCAAAATGTTTGAGAATAAACACAGTTCATTTCAGTCCAAGATACTATACATACTGTATTTCATGAAAACATGTAAGCAAATGGCTTCAAATAAATAGGACACACATGTGTAAATACCGAATAGTTTCTCTGGTGTGAGAAACTGCAAGTATTTAAATAAGAATCAAAATGTATAATTGATATTGTGAAATAGGAAGAAAATGTCTAAAGGAATAGGGGAAGTGGGAGGGGAAGGGGAAAGGAAAGAAGAGAAAAGAAAAAATATGAGAAAAGGAAAAACATGGAAACAAAGCCTTTTTAAATAGGGAAGGGTGGAGGGGATGAAGGGAGGGCAGGGGAATGGGGAAAAAATAAGAACCAAGATACATCATGTAAAGGTACAAGATCTGAATGATGAATGCAACTGTATTGTACACCTAAAATGTACCAATAAACTAAATGAAAAAAAAAGAAAATGGCTTCAAGAGTTTGCTCTTTTCCTTGACTTATTTGCAAGGACATTCATTAATTCTTCAAAACCATGTGAATAAAAAAACAACAACGTAAGTCAGCCTCACAACTCTACCAGGTCTCAACACTAGCATATGTGGAATCTTTCTTCTATTTCTAATTTTTGATACCTTTTTATTTTTGCTATTTCATTTATAAAGTACATATAGCTAGATTTTGTTATCATCATCATTTTTTACTATATGAGACCTCTGGCTTTAACATGAGACTTTATCTCATCCTTACTTTTGGAATTACTGATAGGAGAGATTTTATCCTTATCTTAGGTTTCCTATATAGCATTTTCTTATTATTTTTGCTTGACTGATAGCTTTTCTTGCTCCTCTATTTCACCACCCCACACTGGGGCGTTTGGAAGTTCTATATGCTATTGTTACTAGTACTTTTCATTCAATTTTTAACAAGTTATTTAAAGGTATGTCAATTGTCTATCAATGTTAAGAATTAATCAGCATAATCTTCCTTGGAATAAGAAAATTTTATAAACTTTTAAATAATTTTTTATTGGTGAATGTGTGCAATAGATAATAATTATATATATCTTCATAATAATTATATTCATCTTGGAGTTTTGGTACATATAAATATCACATCTTAATCACTTTTACAAGAAAATAATTTTAGACAATTATGCCTCCTTTCTCCATTTCCTGACTACCACATTGTTAAAAATCACCCCAGAACCGAGGTCCAGACTGCTAAATTATGTTATTTTTAACATTATAGCCCTACCACTTCAAATATCTTTCACGATAAATATATCCAATAAAGGAATTACTTTTTTGTTCACTGCTGTTTCTTGTGCCTTGAACTGTTATTTCTTGGTTTTATTTTTGTTTTAGTACACACTACAGCTTTCTTTTTTCAAGGGTATGAATCTGCATATTCCAAAAGGATAATTTTGTTCTCATACTTTAAATGATAGGCTACATACAGAATTGTAGGTTCAAAATACTGATTGTTATAGACACTGCTCAAAGTACTGTCTCTAGTACTGAGTGTTGTTACCAATATGATTCTCATACCTTTACACATAACTTGTTCCTCCCTGGAAGTTTAGAATTTTCTTTTAAGCAATGGAATACAGAAATATCACCAAGTAAAATATGTATGTGAAAAATCATTCCTTTTATCTGTCTGCCTTTCAGTCTTCAGATTTTATCCTTCTCTAAGAAATTTTGTCATGTGCCTGATTAGATTAGATGCTTACTGTCTCTTCTGGATTTATCATCCATATCCTCTCACTTTTCCTTTTCCTTTCACCTGTTTTCCTCTGTGTACTGAATGTCCTTGACTGTCATTCAGATCATCAGTTTAGAGTTCAGGAATTGTCCATTTTGCTTTTCCTCCCTTGGTCCAAGTTTCAATTTTGATAAACATATTCTTATTTTCAGAAATTTTCTTGTCTTCCCTTTCCTTTTTCAGAGAAGTTTGTTTTTTGACTTATGAATCAAATATCCTTTTTTTTTGGTACCGGGGATTGAATTCGGGTCCTTGCGTTTGCATAGCAGGTTGTGAAACCACTGAGCTAAATCCCCAGCAAATATCCTTTTAACTATCTCTAAAGATAGTCAGTATTTTAAAGTTCTCTTCTACTTTTTGTTTTAGTCTGTTTTAGTGCTACTTATTTATTTATTTATTTAGCGTTACCAGAGATCGAACTCAGGACCTTTCCCTTGCAAGGCAGGGGTGTTGCCACTGAGCTAAACCCTTGGCCCTGTTTTAGTGCTTTTTATTTCTTCATATTTCATAATGATTTTGCTGTCTGGACATGAAGGAAATGTTCAGAATGATGAAATGATTACAATTACCTGAACCATTTTTCCTTTTGTTTCTGCTGGCTGGGGATTGAACCCAGGGCCTCAGCAAAGCTAGGTGAGAGCTCTAACATTGAACTGCATCCTCAACCCTTCTTTTATTTTGAGACAGACTCTCACTAAGTTCCCCACACTGGCCTTGAACTTGTAAGACTCCTGTGTCAGCCCCCAGAGTAGATGAGACTACAGGCATGAGCCACTGTGCCTTGATCATGGCACAATTTTTTCTAAGCACTGAATGTGTTTCCATGGCAGGTCTTTTCCCCAAGGGTGAGCTGACGGTGGGGGACCCGCAAGTGAAGAGTTCACAAGTATTTACTGAGCAGTTACTATATGCTGAGCATGTTATACACAGGAAGGTGGGGATGCCCTTCTACATTGCTGACTGACTTCAGGAGCAGAAACTTAGTGTTATTTCCTGTTGTGCAGACCTGGCTTTTCACATTTTCTTTGCATCTGTTTTATGTACTTGCCCTCTGGTCCAAGTCCTAACATCTGTAGTCTTCTGAGGCTGCTCCCTATTTCATTTTGGAATCACGCCTTACTGGCACTAGCTTCGGGGCAAAAGTCACAGCCAGGCAGATCCTAGGTTAGCAGTTTTCAGTGTGTGTCTGCAAACTAGAATCACCTGGGATGTTTGAAAGACATACTTGTGCCAGCAGTTCCATCCTTTGGGCTTTTTATTTAACTGGTCTGAGGCCTGGGCATGTGGATTTTTTAACAGGTCCCCAGATAAATTCAGCCAAAGCTGAGAGTGACTGCACAAAGGTTTACTGGCCTAGCTGTCCCATATTGTTTTATAACAATCCTGCAATTGCCCCATAGCCTGTTCTGGCTCCCTCACACCAGCTGATTGTGACTTGGAGTTCTGCCCGAGCTTGTTGAGAAGAACGGTATGTACCTCTGCAGCGGTCTTCTCTACACCTGTTTTGGGCTGGGTTTGCTGAATCTAGTTTCCATCATTCCAATTTTATCTATTTTACATATTCCAGGAATTCGTCATAATTTCTGACCCACTTCTCCTATTCTCCCGTTTTCTAGCATGCTTATAGATTTTCTCCTCTTTTATCAAAGTCTCCTTCCCATCCCCACCCATATTTCAGTGGTTTAGGTGAGAGGGAAAGGCGGTTCTCCAACAACTTGAACCCGCAGGTCACTGCTGAAATGTCTGCATCCTGCCAACTGTGTACATTGTCTACATTCAAATGTGGCTAAAAGCACTGAGGCAAGAGAACCACACACAGCCAGCATTTCCATGGGCCTGGTCCAACTACTGAAGCTGAAAAACCAGAGGATGTGGGGGAGAGGAACTGGTAGCTTTATAGAGCCTGATATCAATCAGATTGGATTTTCTAAGAAAGCAAAGCTTAAAAGTGGTGATGTAATTTAAACTGAAGTATGATGACTAAAGTCATCATAATCATGTCAATTAAAGTACCTAAGAACACAGTGACTTTTTTTTAATGGAAAAAGAATACTGAATAAAAATTACATCTGAATTAACACAAGAAAAAGCACAGCAGAATAACACCTAAAACTGTTTTGCAAGCATTGGAACCCTGATATATAGAGTAAAAATCAAAATTTTTTTGAGAAAGATCAAATCTTGTCAAGATATCATAAGTTCTCTCTTCCACATAGAGAGAAATTATGAAAAGGAAACAAAAGATTACAATTTAGTAAAAATATTTTGAATTAGGCAACATCACTCTTCAAAAACCCAAAACCTAGAGAAATACAATTTAGAGCTTAATAATAGATCTTATAGATATTAAGATATAAAATTAAAGCTGGGGATTTACCTCAGTGGTTCCAGCGCCTGCCTCACAAGCGCAAGGTCCTGAGTTCAATTCCCAGTACCAAAAAAAAGATATAAAATTAATTTGAAGACAGTTACTACAGACAAATTAACCATGGGCTCTGGGGAAAACCTGGCAGAGCCAAAAGGATTTTCTGATGGATTATATGTTGGAAATAATTGAAGGATCAAGGATTACTTTCCTTAAGACCATGTAAAGGAAGCAAAATTTATTATATAGAGACAATATATAAACAGGCATGGTGGTACATGTCTGTAATCCTAAGATTTAGGGAGGCTGAGGGAGGAGGATTTCAAATTTGAGTGGAACTTGGGCAACTTAGTGAGAACCTGACTCAAAATTAAAAAATTAAAAAGAGGGAGGAGGATATAGCTTTGTGCAAAGGCCTTAGCTTCAATTTCCAGTTTTTTAAAAATAAAGACTATATATAGAATAAGAAAAAATAAATTAAGTATACATTATATACTTTCTTCTTAACTGTTACAACAACCTGTAGGGGTAAAACATTATTATTCCCATTTTCCAGATGAGAAAACTGGATGTTCAAGGTGTTGTCTAAAGTTATATAAATAGAAGGAAAAAATGGACACAAAGCTTTTCTACATGGGAGGGGTAAGGAGGATGGGATAAAATAAAATTAAAATTTATTTAAAAAATAAAGTCATAGGGCTGGGGATTTAGCTCAGTGGTTTCACCATCTGCTTCGTAAGCGCAAGGACCTGAGTTCAATTCCCAGTACCAAAAGCAAAACAAAACAAAAAATATTTGGAAACAGGAAAAAATAAAATTACATAAAGGGATATTCAAATCTACTTTTTGTAAATTCCATCTATAGTATGCTACCCTTTATGGAAAAAAAAGGGGACATAAGAAAACAAACACACTTGTATCTGTTCATTTCTGTAACATAAACGTGGAGACCAAACTGAAATACAAATGAGTACCATAAGCTCACTGAAGGGGGTGAGAAAGAAAAAATTTGCCAAAGTTAAAAAATTCTTTTTTTTCATTAAGTTTATTGGTACATTTTAGGTATACAATACATTTACATTCATCGTTGGGATCTTGTACCTTTACATGACGTATCTTGGTTCTTATTGAAAAACTATTTTGAATGTACCCTAAAAGGCTAATGACAAAAGGAACCATCAAGAATATTTTCAACCTAGAAAATTTGTTTTACACAAGGATGTAGGTTAGCGATTCTGAAACTACTTATGAATATTCTAGGATTGCACAAATGGGTAAATACATTGTGGATATACTGGAGAAAAAAGTTGTGAACAAGCAGAGGCGAACAAACCCATGTGTTGCACTGGAACTGTCAGTATGGTTTTCGATATAAATGCAGATTGACACAGAAACACACACTGGTGTGTAAGTGTGCATGATGAAGTACACTCATCCCCTAGCTCTGTCTGCTAAGATGTGTGGGAAGCAAGAAAGAGTCCACAGTGCAAGCACAGTGGAGCACCTGGGCCTCCAATAAAAGGAATCAGTATTCCTGGAGAAATGGCTGATTCTAGGCCCAGGGGAGGGAAATTTGAAGATGAACTTAGAGCGTTCTGTGGTGTGAGACAGTAAGGAAAACAGCTGGGTGTGGGCGTGCATGCAGTATTCTCAGAGGCTGAAGCAGGAGAATCAAAAGTTTAAGCCCAGTATGGGCCATTTAGCAACGCCTTATCTAAAAATAAAACATAAAAGGGCTGGGGATGTAGTTGTGTGAAGACCCCTAGATTCAGACCTCAGGACCACAAAAAAAGAAGAAAAAAAAAAAAGTAAGAAGTACAAAAACGACAACCTCGCCTCAATTCAATGGGAACATGTTGAAAGAACCTGAGAGCCAACTAAGAGCAGTTTCTAATGGCCAAATCTCAGACAATTTGAGAGAGGGAAAAAGTAATAAAAAGTAACTTACAAAAGAAAATAAATATCCATAGATGCATAATGATACTGAATAGATATATAAGGGAGAAGGGACAGCTCTTCCTTACAAGTAGAATTCCAGTTAATAAACGTGGAGGGAAAAATAGAAATAGAAAAATTACTATCAGTCAAATTCCATAGTAATACCTGTTATACACAAAAATCATTTATGGATGCTAGAATGAGAAGGTATGGTACAAACCAAGACATCTGCATAGTCTCCTGATATTTCCCTCGTGAAAGAGATACTTAGTAATCACAAAGGAAAAACAGTAACTTTACAGAAGAAAAACAAGGCAGACTCCACCTTCGCCTAAGTTATCACCACTAGTAATGAGACATCAACATCACAGACCTCCTGATAATTATGAACTGAGATTGTAATGTGATTTACATGGTATTTTCCAAAAATATACCTCAATCTAATCATTTAAAGCATCAAGTGAACCTAAATTGAGGAATATTTTACAAAATGGCCAGTTGTCTTCAAAATTCCCAGAGTCATGAAAAATATATTAAAGGAGAATAAAGAGACATGATAGCACTCATGTAACCCCAGCACTTGAGAGAGCTGAGGAAGGAGGATCAAAAATTCAAGTCCTGCCTGGACAACTTAATGAGATTTTTGTTTCAAAAAAAAAAAAAAGGGGGGCTGAAGATGTAGCTTAGTTCGAAGGGCCTGGGTTTAGCCAGCTAGCTGCAGATATATAGGTAGGTAAGTAGATAAATAAAAGACAGGACACCTAAATACAATGATAGAGCCTCAATTTATCTTTGACCAGAAAAGGATATTAATGTGGTAACTGGTGAAATTCAAATAAGACCTGTGGAACAGTAACAGTATTGCACCAATGTTAATTTCCTGATTTTGATAAATGTACTGTGGTTTAGAGGTAAGATGGGCGAAGCATATAAGGGAACTTTCTGTAACAGTTTTGCAACTTTTTTGTAAGTCTAAAAATTATTTCAAAACAATTAAAAATATGACTACTATCAAAAATATTACCCCAAATAAGACTTAATTTAGCCTACTGCAAAGTCCATCTCTGTAGTAGTATTGTCTATAAATGAAAAGTTTTTCCTTTTAGTTGACCCTCCAGTTTAAAAACAAATTACTGGGCAGGGAATTTAGCTCAGTGACGCTATGCCTGCCTGGGAAGCACAAGGTCCTGAGTTCAATTCCCAGTACCAAAAAAAAAAAATTATTGAATCTGAGGAATTCCTGTATTGTAAGAAGAAATTTGTATAAACATTTCAAATTTTTCATAAAAATTAAAAATACATGATATAGACAAGTTTTTCAAGTGCCTGTGAATACAATAAAGATAATTTTCAATCATTTCTATAACTTTCACAAAAATTTAGAATCTTGTTATGGATTTTTAGGGCAGGCAAGACTGTAGACACCAAGTGGTCCAGCCCTGCCTGTCTCACCACTGAAGGAGGAGGCGATCACCCAGAAGTGAGACAGAGCCAGTTCAGGCTGGAGCCGTGCCTGGAACTTTCTATCTGGACTCCAGGCCTTGGTCTATTTCTCCAACATATATCAGAGCTCTTCTTCATTTAATCTAAAACTTACCATGAATAACAGTGATCTAAACATTTCATTATTACAGTTAAAATATTTATAACTGCTTGTGGTGGACTAACCAACGGTCAACTTGTAACACCCAGCTGAACTGAATCAGCGTGATCTGGGCCTGGAGGATCCACCTGAGGATTGTTACCACAGCCACAGAAAAAGAGCCGGAGGGGAAGATCTTGGCCTGTTGATTTTCTAGGAGAAACTTGCTGCGGATGGTTTTCCTGATGCAAACTAGGCTGTTCTCATCAGAGGAGGAGCTTGGGGACTCGCTGTGGCTGGGAATGGCTACTGGCTGCTGTTTTCATCAGGGGAGCTCTGATCTTCACCGTGAGGATCACTTCCTGGCTCCAATGTGGATCCCTCAGCTTGGTGGCACAAATCCTTCATTTCACCAGAGTAGATTTTCTGGCTTCTACCACTGGCCTTTCGGCCTTCCAGGTGCAGATCCTCAATATGGACAAGCATGAGACATTGCTGTGGGCTCTAGGGCACTGGCTGGACTGGTGGAGGACACTGCCTTGGGCTCTAAGCCTTTAGCTGGACTTGTATGGGAGACTGCTGGGATCTAGGCCCTCGGCTGGATTCTTTGGGCCCCTAGTGTGTGGTTAATCTCTTGCACTCCTTTGCATTTGAGCTTTTTAGATAATTATCATAAAATAGTCCTAAAATTATGTGTCCTGTATTTAATGTATTCCCTTGCCAAAACCCTGACAACACTGCTTCTAAAAAAACTAATAAAAAAAGCTACTCAATTTGACTTGTGGGAATGAAATGAAATATGGATCCAAAGTAGTACACACATTAAAAACAAACTTAAATATTCTAGATAACTGTCTTAAGTGAAATCTTTATATTAAGTAGGCTTTTTATAATAATAGTTCATGCTCTTGTTTAATGGTTTAGTTTTTTTTTTTTGGTACTGGGGATCAAACTCGGGACCTTGTGCTTGCGAGGCAGGCAGCGGAACCACTGAGCTAAATCCGCGGTCCTGGTTTAGTTTTTTGTGGAGTCAGGGTCTTGCTATAATGTTCAGACTGGTCTCAAATTCCTGAGTTCAGTGATCTTCTTGTCTCAGCCTCTTGCAGAATTTACAGAATTTAAAAGGATCTCAGCCTCTTGAATACCTAGGTCCATGGGTGTACACAATCATGCCTGGCTTTAATACTTTGCTTTTTAGGGCCAGGGATTTAGCTCAGTGGTTCTGTCACCTGCCTTGTAAGTGCCAAGGACCCAATTTTGATCCCCGGTAAAAAAAAAAACAACAAAACTTTTAGACATTTATATCGCAAAAAGCCTTTACTGATTACAAATGTGTCAGGCACTATAGCTGATACAGTGAAAGGTGAAGAGAGGCAGGGGATTTAGCTCAGTGGCGCTGGGCTTGTCTGGCAAGCACAAGGTCCTGAGTTCAATCCCAGATACAAAAAAAAAGGTGGTGAGAGGGCTGGGGATTTAGCTCAGTGGTTTCGCCACAAGTGCAAAGACCCAAGTTCGTTCCCTGGTACCAAAAATATGAAGTGACAAGCAGTGTAAAAGGAGGAAGGGTGACCAGTAACCCAGTCCTCAGAGGTGTCCTTACTTCCAGTTAACAAAAGATGAAATGAAATCATTCCAGGTTGCTCAGTAATTGGCAAAGCAGGACTTGGACCTATGCCTTCTGATTTAGAATAGAGTCGTTCCCCGCCCCGGGTACCAGGGATCAAACTCAGGACCTTGCTCTTCAAGGCAGGTGTGGGGCCACTGAGCTAAATCCCTGGCGCGAATCAATTTTGATCTTAATGATTAACTGTTTTATATCTGGATGACAGTTAAGGAGATGGGTTAGAGTCCTGAAGGGGATTACAATCTACGGCTGTTGAGTAACTCTGTAAACTCAGGCAACCTGTGCGACATCTCTGCATTCACTTTCCTCCACCTGAGGGTAATCTTATTTCATAAGGTTACCATGAGAGATAAATGAATAAATACATAAGGCAACATTAGGGTTAGCTGTTGGCACCCCAAAGAGTCCACACACTGAGAATTCTTTAATGAATGTGATTGTTTTTTATTCATTTTTGAGTTTGTCGAAGGTGGCAGGGTGTCTGGAACACATATGTTAAATTAATATTTACTGAATGAAGTCATTAAATAAATGTTGAATCTAAAACTTTTTTTTTTGGTACTGGGGATTGAACTCAGGACTTTGCGCTTGCAAGGCAGGTGGGGTGCCACTGAGCTAAATCCCCGACCCCGAATCTAAAACTATTCTTCCAATATATTTATTTCTATTATCAGATTTAAAAAAAAATTCCATTTCATCCACATAAATGAAACTCTACTTTTAAGGGCAGCTCCCTCTCACAGCAACACTTACTGTTTACTGTTGCTCCTTCATTTGGGTTGGAATATCCCTCTCCTTTCCGTTTGATTCTCCGGATGATGCCTGAATCTTCAAATAAATCCTCTCCTTTGAAATCAAGGAGCTCAATCTAGAAAGGAAAAAGAGATTTAACTAGGAAAAGATCAAACAAAATCAATTTAACATACGTAAAGGCAAAAGCAACTAATTCGCCTTTCATTTTACAAAATAAGTTTTTTTAAAAAAATCTGTGCATCTTAGTTATTAGAAAAGTAGAAGAAAGGAACACTGTGCTTTTCAATACTTGGAAAGAACTGTGTGTAATGATAATGTCTAGGACTACATCCTGTGGGGCTGCAGTGCAAAGACAGACAGGAAATACTAGGAAAACTGCCTTGTGGGCAAAAAGCCAGAGCGACAAGGTACTGGCACCAAACTATTTTGTCTGACTCCAAGGCCACCACTTTTCCTGCCTCAGATTTACGAAGTTCCCTTACAATGTGAGAATAAATCCTAGGAATCTGGTCTACAACTAAAAGTATATTTTACCCCATTAGAATAGTTCTTAAAACTTGCCAAACAAAGGTGATGAATTCAACACAGGACAAATAACATGCCACCACCCACTGCTTCTAAGGAAGAAGGGAAATCTATGTCACTTATAAATCTTTATAAACACTGGTAAGCCTTAAAAATACCTTACAACTTGATACAGGCATTTTCAACATTTATTTCCACCATTTCTATCTTGTCAATTTTGAGTATGTCATATTTATACTGCTGACTGCTTTTATTTCTGAGTCCAGTGTCTTTTGTTTATTTGGCTATCCCCTTTTTGTGCCAGGCACACATTTCTAAGAATGCACTGGCACACATCCCTTAGGTTTGTGGAAACAATTCAAGAAGCTGAGCTCCAAAATAAGTAAGTTGGATGTGAGTATTAACAGCAAACGCAGACTGTTCAAAGGCAGCCCTACAGCGCAACAGATGCCGATAAGGCAACACCACATACACACTTGCCTCAAAAAAGAGAGTTGCATTGGCAGGAATTTTGGGGAGGCTGCCGGCCAAGCCATATGCATATTCTGGTTTGCAGAGCAAATGGCAGATCTCTCCTTTCTTCATGGTGGCCACGCCGATGTCCCATGCCTTGATAACTTGGCCTACAAGAAAGGAAAAGGTATAGGCCACATTTTACAAAATTTGACGTTCACAAAACAAAACTTTAAACAAGCTTCCAACTTTTCATAGTATGTACTAAACCAGAAATTAGGGGTTATAAGATGATGGAACTCAGTAAAAGCTACACATAAAGAAATAAATTATCATTTTTTGGAAGGTTATCAGAGACAATTCCCAGTGAGGAAGATGAAAGTAATTATCAATTCCTAAGCTATTAAAAGTGGTGGTAACATAATCCACAAAATGAAGCTGTGTTGCAATTATTGCTTAATTTATCATTTCAACCATAATAATGTGTGCATTTTCTAGGCAGAGATGGAACAAAAATAGTATAGGAAATGGAGTTTGTCCTAAGGAAGTGTATAATTTAGTCGGGTAGGGAAAAAAATATCAAAAAACAAGAAGCAACCATAAAAGTACATTGTAAAGGAGTCTACAAAACAAATTCTCAAAATTTAGAATCAGAAAAATATTTCTACAAACAATAAGGCTGTGGTTAAGTATTCTTTTGTCAAGTCACAAGAATTACAGAATTTTGACTTTTTTCTTTTTGCCAGTTCCTGGACACTTAAAAGTCACTGCTCAATAATAGAATATTATTAGGCTATATGATCTCCATATTTACAGTTCTCATCATGTGCATCCTTAACTGTATCTTACTGTAAGCAGTTCTAAAACTTTTGGGAAGCAAAGGAAAATCTAGGCAATTTAAAATAACATAATGCTTAAGGTGCTATATCCCTCAAAAATTTAAGTATTCTACCAAGTGGGATCAGATAAGCAATGAAGCCCAGAGGAAATGAGTTCTGAAGTAAACTGTGATCCTGGATTAAGACAAAGCTGGAGGCAGGACACTGGGACAGGGACGGAGGACCTACATGTGGTCTGTAAGCAAGGATGGATAAACATGCTGTGACTTCGGTTTAGTCTTCATTAAATACTACAACTTTTCAAAATAACAGCTCCACTTATTTTAGTTAAAATTTTCATAAATGCATAATATCAAAACAGAAAAGAGAACTACATAAAGCAAAAGCTCATCTGTCCTACTAATTTTTTTAAATTTTATTTCTGTCTTTTTGAGACAGGGTTTCTCTATGCAATTCAGGTTGGCCTTGAACTCCTGTCTCAGCCTCCCGAGTGCTGGAATTACAGCCATGCACCACCACCCTGGCTCTATCTCTTTCTTTTAAAAAGCCACTACTGTTATTTCTTTTGTATCCTTCCAGTGTTTGCTGTCACTGTTTTAAAAAATTGAAAATAAAAAGGATAGCACACTATACATTCAATTCTGAACTGCCTTTTTTTTTTTTTTTGGTACTGGGGATTGAACTCAAGACCTTGTGGTTGCAAGGCAGGTGTGGTGCCACAGAGCTAAATCCCCAGCCCCTGAACTGCCTTTTCATTAACATTTATCTGGATCTTCTTTCTCCATCATTACAAAGAAGGATATCCATGCTGGAGGTTAAAAGTGGTAGAATGAATACCAGCTATGTACTTTACTAGCTGTGTGAATTTGTGTAAGTTATTTAACCTGTTTCCTCATGTATGCAATATAGATAGTAACAGCATCTGCCATATACTGAAGTTGTAAAGATTATTAAATAAAATAAGTCAAGTGCACAGAACAGTGCCTGCCCTATGTTTTGTTTGCTTTTTTTTTTTCTTAAGTTCTTTTATTGGTATATTTTAGGTATACAATTCGTTTATACTTATCACTGGGTGCTTGTACCTGTACACAATGTATCTTGGTTTTTATTTTTTCCCCATTCCCTATGCGCCCTTCACCCCTCCACCCTTCCCTATTTACATAGACATCATTTCCATTTTTTTTCTTTTCTCACAGTTTTTCCTTTCCCCTTCCCCTCCCTTCTGTTTGCTTTTTTTAGAACAAGGTCATGTTGCCCAAGGTGGCCTTCAACTCCTGAGATCAATCAAGCAATCTTCCTGCCTCAGTCTCCCAAGTAGCTGGAACTTCAGGTGTTTGCCATCATGCCCAGCTATGTGTATTTAATAAAGGAAAACTGCCTCCATCATAATCAGAAACAGATCTATCTCATTCTGCATAATTTTACAGTCTCCTCCTGAGAAACATATTACCAACAGTCCTCCAATAAGGATATTACTACCCATGTTTGCCTACTTTACATAAGCATATCCCGGGAAGTGCAAAGTAATATCCTTTCTTCTTTGCCCCACTCACTCTCTTCTTCTCTCTTTGTTTTTTGCTGTACTGGGAATCGAACCCAGGGCCCTCACAGTAAGCTGCATCCCTAGCCCCCTTCCTTTGTATTTTGGGACAGGGTCTCACTAAGTTGCCTTGAACTTGTGACCTTCCTGCCTCAGCCTCCCAAAGTGCTAGGTTTCAGGCATGCACCTTCATGCAATACTACCTGAATCTTAAATTTGACAGGTATTACCCAATGCCTTTCCACAATGGCTACCTCGCCTATATGCTCACCATATGGTTCTGCTAAGAAAACAGCTCAGTGGCTTTGGAATGAATTCAAAGCCTGCTGTTTGAAGGTTGCTTTCCTATCACTGATACTCCTCAAAAGGTGTGTTTTAGGGTCATCCTGGGAGAACATGCCCCTTTGAAAACATTATACCTCTGATATATTAAGGCAAATACTTTACATACTCTGGAAGAGGAGCTATTGTACATTTGCTCCAGACATCTGGTCAATGACCGAGAAGCAAAGGTCTGTGTTAGGTACTGCAAACATAAAGCCAGGGCAATCCCTTCCTCCCAGAGAATACGTAGTGAAGCCTGGCTAGGGAGGATAAAGACACATGCATTGATTTTGTTTTTCTTTTTAAACAAAACATGGTAAGGGCTAAAATAAGAGTACAAAACAAGGGGCACAGAGGAGGGTGATTAATTCTACCTGAAAGGGTAGGGACAGTGTGAAAAAGCCTAATCCATGGTAATATCTCTGCCAGCCTTAGAAGTTGGAAGCACCAGCCTATCAATTAAATCCAAATGAGCCCCGGGCTATATAAATCATGCCTATGCCTTTGATTTTCTGCTTTGTAACATTAAAGAACCCTGGGAACATTAAAAGTTCTTTGATGGGCTGGGGATTTAGCTCAGTGATCCCGCCGCCTGCCTCACAAGTGCAAGGTCCTGAGTTCGATCCCCAGTACCACACACACACATACACACACAAGTTCTTTGACACCAAGTTTCAGAAACTGAATGAAACACCAAGCAAAAAGCCAGACTAATGATTACAAGCATGTTTCTAAAACCACCAACTTTTTTTTCTTCTTGGTACTGGGGACTGAACCGAGGGCCTTTGCAGTGAGCTAAATCCTCAGCCCTTCTAAAAATGTTTAATTTTGAGGCAGGCACTCACTAAATTGCCCAGGCTGGACTTGAATTTGCAATATTCCTGCCTCAGCCTCCCAAAGTGCTAGGTTTACAGGTGTGCACCACTGTGCCCAGCTATAAGCCAACCTTTCTTCTATTGTTTTTTTTTTTTGGTACCAGGGATCAAACTCGGGACCTTGTGCTTTTGAAGCAGGCAGCGGAACCCCTGAGCTAAATCCCCCGAAAGCCAACCTTTCTTAATGAGCATTTGCCCTTAATTTTTAAGAAATAACACATACTCAGAACATGGGAAAAGCACAGAAAATATACTGTATTAATAAAAAAACCTCGAAATCCTAGCATCTGGAGAAACTACAGTCGATTTCTTGGTTCATTTCCTTTCAATTATATATGTACATTTTGTTTGCATATTAAATTTTTTTTGGAGACATGGTCTCATTGTGTAGTTCGGGCTGGCCTTAAGCTCGGAGTAATCTTCCTGCCTCAGCCTCCTGAGTGCTGGGATTATAAGAGTGCCCTACCACAACCGGCTTTACATGTGTATTCTCAAAATTGGAGTCATACTTTAGTTTTGTAGACTACTCTTAATTTTTTACATTATGTGAGAGTTTTTTCTTGGTAGTAGATAATTCTGAAAACATAACTTTTAGTAACTATGATTTCTACTTTTGAATATACCATAATTTTATTATTCCCATTAATAAACATTTATGTTACTTCTACTTTTACTATTACCAAACTCCAGAGAACAACTGTGCATCTAAATTTCTGTGTGAGTTTCTTTGTACAGTAAAAGTCTAGGGTCGGGGATTTAGCTCAGTGGTTTCGCCACCTGCCGCGCAAGCACAAGGACTCAAGTTCGATCCCCAGTACCAAAAAAAAAAAGTCTAACATGACACAATCAGGGCTGGTTGGTAGGTTAATTTAAAATAGGCTATAAGACAGGAATCATAAAAACTGCATACACACACATCATATACTGTATTTTTAAACTTAAAACACAGTATGTTGGAGATGCCAAGGCTTTGTCTGTGAGTGTGGCCCCACTGGCATGAGTTCCATGTCATCTTTACTACATAAACCACACTCGTGATGCATCATTTGCAATTTAAAGTACAACATCAGTTTCTTTAAAGCAGAGCAAGATCCAGAAGACACAAATAAAGCAATCACCATTCAGAATCTTTTGGTACAAATATATTCTGAAAGGCTGGCTTATTTTGCCTATGTCCTACCTATCCCTAATTCAACAGCCACTTAAAAACACTTAGCATTTTATCTTAATAAATCTTTCTAAAACACCCAACCTGGTTTTCATTGATAATTCATTCTTTTTACACTAATTTAAGTGTTTTATATAATGTCTAATGAAATTATATAATTATGAAAAGTACAATGGATATAAATAATTTCAAATGAGGCTCAGAGTTGGAGAGGAAAAGCAGCCCCCCGGCATCTGGAAACTGCTTGGACACACACAGTGAGGCCTCAGTGCTGTCTGAGCTGCCCGGCGCTCAAATGAGGCCATGTTATTCTTCTCCTCACACATCAACATCAGACAAGGTCACTCTGAGACCACAACAGACAAAACACTTCAAAATTCTGTCTAACCTGGACAAAAGGTAAGGTCACTGTGCACCCTACAAAATACCAAACATCCCCCTCCTGGCTAACGCAAGAGATTGCTGCTTTTCTACCAGTCTTGGCTTTAGCTCATGCTCTTCTAATCGAACCTCCTGTAAGACTGAACAGCATCGTCATAATCCTAACAGTGTCCAAACCATGGCAAAGACCCACTTCCTTAAATTCTCCCAGATAACTTAACACAAGCTCCAGTGCTATAAAGCAGAACTTTTACCATGCTTAGACATGCCACTGTTCCCTGGGGAGGGAGGGACACGGCCTATGCAGCTGATGGCAGCAGAGTGAGGACCACACCACAGAACTCAGGATATCTGTAAACGGAACAAGCACATCAGTCTGCAGATGGTTAGGCAGCTCCTGCCACACTTCCTTAGGTTAAATTGTTGCACATAGTATTACCAGGCCAGAAGCAGAATCATTTTAAAGATTCTTGATCTTTAAGATCTTAGCTGTAGGAAGAGCAATTTATTCCTTACTTCTTTATTCCCTAATGATTAATAATGCTGAAAAATAAAAGCATCTTTTCCTGTACTTGTTGGCCATTTGTATATCTTTGTTTCTTGTTTTTTGAGACAAGGTCTCACTATGTAGTTCAGGCTGGCTTTGAATTCACTGTGTAGCCCAAACTAGCCTTGAACTCAGAGTGATCCTCCTGTCTCAGCCTCCTGAGTGCTAGCTAGTATTATAGAGGTTTATCACCATGCCTGGCAAATTTGTCTATCTTCTTTGGAGACATTATTCAAATACTTTGCCTATATATATATTCTCCCCCCCCCCCACGTACTGGGGATCAAACACAAGAACTTGAGCTTGCGAGGCAGGCATGGTGCCACTGAGCTAAATCCTCGACCCTTTTTGCCCATGTTTATATCTTCTTGGTTCAGTTTTGGTAAATTGTATGTATCTAGGAATCTATCCATTTCTTTTGGGTTCTCCAATTTATTAGAGTATAGATTTTCAAAGTAGTTACTAATAATCTGGAATTTGGTGGTGATTTCCCCTTTCTCATTTCTTTTTTTTTGGTACTGAGGATCGAACTTGGGTCCTTGCGCTTGTGAAACAGGTGGCGGAACCACTGAGCTAAATCCCTGGCCCCCTTTTTCATTTCTAATTGCAATGATATGGGCCTTTTCTTTTTCGGGTAAGACTGGGTGAGGGTTTGTCTGTTTTCTTTATTCTTTTAAAGAACCAGCTATTTGACTCAATGATTGTATGTTTTGGTCTCAATTTCATTAAGTTCTGCTCCCATCTTTATAATTTCTTTCCTTGTAACTAGCTCACTAGGTTTTGTTCTGGGGAGATTGTTTTGTTTTTTTCTAAGACAAGGTCTCGCTATGTAGTTAAGACTGGCCTTGAACTCACTATGTAGCCCATGCTGGCCTCGAATTCTCAGCAATCCTATTGCCTCAGCCTGAGTGCTGGGTTTACAGGTGTGTGCCACCACATCTGGCTGCTGTTTTTCTGATGTGGGCATTCACAAGTATAGATATGCCTCTTAGGACTCCTTTCATTGTGTCCCACAGGTTCTGGTATGTTACACTGGCATTACCATTTGATTCTAGGAACTAACTGTTTCCTTGACTTCTTCTGTGATCCACTGATTATTCAAGAGTGTACTGTTTAATCTCCATATCCCTGGAAAATGTGTTCTTTTGCCATTGATGTCTAGTTTCACTGCACTATGATCTGATAATATGGAATAATTTAAATTCATTTGCATTTACTTAAGCATTACTTGAGCTATTATTTATATTATATTAAATTCATTTGCATTTACTTAGCTAGTATGCGGTTTACTTCGGAGAAAGTTCCATGTGTTGCTGAGAATATTATGTTGTGGGTGGGACACTATAGATATCTATTAAGTTCATTTGTTCAAAGGTGTGGTTCAACTCTGGTATTTCTTCATTGATATTTTGTCTAGTTGATCTATCCATGTGTGATATTGGGGTATTGAGATCCTCCATTCTAATTGTGTGGTTGTCTGTTCTTTCATGTCCAATAGTGGTTTTTTTTTTTCTTCTTGGTACCGGGGATTGAACTTGGGACACCTTGCACTTTCGAGGCAGGTGGTGGAACCACTGAGCTAAATCCCCAGCCCTCCAATAGTGTTTTATGAAGTTGGGTATGCCAATGTTCGCTGCATATACTTACAATTGTTGTCTCTTTCTGTTGAATTGTTCCTTTAACCAATATGTAGCGACCTTTGCCTCTTCTGATCAGTTTTGTCTTGAAATCCACTTTGTCTGAAGATAGGATAGCTTTTCCTGCTTGTTTTGGGGCTCCCACTGCATGGAATATTGTTTTCTTTTTTTGGTACGGGGGATCGAACTCGGGACCTTGCACTTGTGAGGTGGAATATTGTTTCCTACCCTTTGATTTTTAGTTTATGAATTTCTTTTTGGATTAAATGTGTTTCCTGTATACAACATATTACTGGGTTTTGCTTGTTTGATCCAATCTACCAATCTGTGTCTTTTAATTAGGGCATTGGCACCATTCACAGTGACAGTTATTACCAAAAGGTACTGACTTGTTCCTCTCATTGCATTCTTTTCTTGTTGCTGGTTCCTTTTTCTCCCTTCTGCTTAATTGCTCACCTACCTAAAGTATTCATTCTGTTAGTCTTTTTGGCACTATTATCTTCATTGTCTCTTTGAAGGATATGCTTGAGAATTTTTTGTAGTACTGGGTTGATGGTCATTAATTTCTTAAGGTTCTCATTGTCATGGAAAAATGTTATTTCTCCACTGATTTTGCTTTTGTTGTTGTTGTTTTGGTACTGGGGATCGAACTCAGGACCTTGCACTTGCAAGGCAGGGGGCGGCACCACTGAGCTAAATCCCTGGCCCTCCACTGATTTTGAAAGCTAGTTTTACAGGATGTATTAGTCTGGGTTGAAAGTTATTTTCTTTTGGGGCTTGAAATACCTTATTTCAAGCTCTTCTGGCCTTTTAAGGTTTGTGGTGAGAAATCTGCTGTAATTCTAATGTGTTTATTTTTATAAGTGATTTGTTGCTTTTCTCTAACAGCTTTTAAGATTCTGTCCTTGTGTTGGACTTCTGGGATTTTGACTATGATGTTTCACGGAGAAGTTCTTTTCAGATCATGGCTATCTGGGATTCTATATGCCTCACTTATCTGTATGTTAAATTCTTTCCCTATATTTGGAAAGTTTTCTATTATTTCTGTAAACAATTTTTTAAACTCCCATTTGTGCTATCTTCTGATTTTTAACTAATTCCAATTAATCTTAGTTTTCTCTGAATCACTCAGCAGCTGTTGGGTCCATTTTCCATATTCTCTTGTTTTTAAAATATCTCAAGAGTATAGGGTCACTTGCATCAGCCCTGATAGTTCTGACATTCTGTTCTCACACAGGTCACTTCTGCTGCCCATACTTTCAAAAGAATTTTTTATTCCCTGGATTTCTATTTGATATCTTTTCATGGACTCTAATTCTTTGCTAAACAGGTCATTCATGTTTTATATTATTTAGTTTAGCTCAGCTAGCTTTTTATTAGTGTCTTCTGTAAGCTCATTAATCATTTTGTTTACTCAATCCATTATCTGTGTAGTTATATCATAGAGTTTGCTGAGCAGCTAATTAATCACTTTTTGGCTGTATGTCTCCTTTTATCATTGTGTATAATTCAGCTGTTTGGTGTTTTCTTTTTTCCCCTCCCATCAATGTCCTATGGATAGAGGTGGGAGTTTTTAGAGGTACTTTGTTGTCTTGTTTTCTCTTTCCTTCTTTCCTTCCTTGTTCATTCTTTCTTTTTCTCTTTCTTTCTTTCCTTTTCACTTTGCAGATGATGAACGCAAAAAGACCACAGAATTCTGTGCTGGATATAGGCAGTAGGGCAGTGAGGGGAGTGTCAAGCAGTCTACTGGACTTAATGCCAGCAATTTCAGAACCAACCCCCTCTAAAAACCAAATGTGACCAACTTGACTTCTCAACTTGGAGCGTGGGATCCCAGTGTCCTTCCTGGCCTGAGCTTAAGCTTCTCATGGGGTCTGTGTCTAGCCTGTGCCCTTTCCACAACTATCTGTGGTGGCTGTCACTGACCCAGTCACTGCGGTAGGGTTACCCCAGAAATCCTGAAGTGTAGTTGTTCTGTAGCTCAGTCTTAAACAATTAATCCATCCCCAAATGGCTCCTGATGAAACATTCTCAAATATGTTGGGTGCTGCACTGGATTTCTTCTCCAACTCTAGCAGGCCCTGTGGAAGGAGTCACTGTGAGAGTAAAACCTCATGCTGTATGTGCAGTTTACTATCACTGTGGACCCCTGTCTGTTGTTTCTCCTTGGAGCTCCCAATCTTCTCCAGGCTTACCCTGGTTATTGGAGACAGGTCCCCTCCCCAGAAGCTGGGGTTAGCTTTCCAGACTGCTTTCTCTCTCTTTCTCTCTGCACTGTGCTCTATTTCTCCAGATTCTCTGTAGTTTCTAGTTTTGTCAGTCCCACTCCCAACCCTGGTTCCCAGAGATCTACTTTTTTCTTCACCAAGTTGTTGTTTGCCATGTGATTCGATTCCAGAGAGGTTGTATTTTGCTGCTAGTCTTTGCCCCACCATTTTTAATTTAAAATAATGAGTTGTATTCTGGATGTTCATGGTTTATCAAATATATGACTTGTAAATATTTCTCTCCCATTCCATACTATCCTTTAAAAAAACTATTTTAAATTTCTTTAATTGCTAAATCCCTCTTTGGCTAGTTTTTGGAGGATCATTATTTAGTCCTACAACTAACACATTTTCTATTTTCTCATTTTGTTTGCAAGCCACCTAAACATTGATTCTGATGAACAATGTTCTCTTTCATACATTACAAAAATGGACCCTATGCTGAAATCACAAAGGACAATGTTGGAAAGTATAAATATGTAGAAGATTTTAAAAGGTAGCATTTGGGCCGGGGATTTAGCTCAGTGGTTCCGCTGCCGGCCCAAGTTCGATTCCCAGTATCAAAAAAAAAAAAAAAGGCAGCATGTTTTCAAATTATTTGTAACAGTTTCTAAAAACATGGTCACAGCTGCCTGAAGCATGTCTTCTTCACTCACAGCAACGTTCAGATCATCCCCAAGTGCTCCTGAACTTGTGGTCGGCCTTTCACGTGGCCATGAAACCTGTCCTGGTGGATCTGCCTGCTGCTGCCGCTTTTCAAAGTAGCCTGCTCTCCTGTAGCTCTTCAAATGTAAGACTTGTACCTAATGTCGGAATATCTTGAGTTATATTTCTGGAACTACCTTGCATACTGAGCTGAAAAGCCCTGCAGAGATTGCTTCTTCATCTTCCACATCAATTTGACAACTTGGTGCCAGAGCCCTCTGCAAATCCTGCTCCTCCTCCTCATCTAACATTCCCAACTCATCATTTTCTTCAAAGACTTGTTCCAGGTTTGATTAAAGGACTCTCTGCTCTTTTCATTGTGCTGATTCTTCTCCATTAAGTTTTGGTCAATTCATCTGCTGAACCCTGATCATCTGCAGAATGAATCAGTCACTTCATGGCAGATCACCCTGTAAAAATGTGCACTAGTCTTCACTAGTAATTCCTCCTTCTGTCATTCTCAATCTTTCTTCTTCATCTAGCTGATGTGCAAATGAGGATAATTCCACAAGGCTAAAATATTCTCCTTGCATAGATTATTCAGGCAATGTTGACACAAAGTGATCCTTCTCGTTTCTCGTGAAGATGGATTCCATGTTTATCTTCCTATAGTATCATTTGATGCACAAAATTTTTAAATTTTGTTGTAGTCCAATTTATCTATTTTTAACCTTTGTTGCTTGTGCTTTTGGTGTCACCTCCCCCCCCCGCCCCCGCCAAATTAAACCAAATCCAATGTCATAAAGCTCTTCATCTGTTTTCCTCTAGAATTTCATAGTTTTAGGCCTTTGGTCCATTTGGAGTAATTTTTGCATATGGTGTAAAATAGGGGTCAAAATTCTTTCTTCATTGGAAGTATTCTTCCTTGAGTGTAAATAACCAGATATAACCAAATAAAATAAGTTTCTTAAACTTGGCTGACTACCTGGCTCACCTTTTGAAGTGGGTTAGAAAAATAAAATAACAAGTTTTCCCAACATCATTTATTGACTGTCCTTTTTTCATTGAATGATCTTGGAAACCTTGTTAAAAACTATTGACTATATAACTTTAAATGTATGTTTGCATTTGAAATAGGAACATATTTAAAACTCTATAGCATGAAAATCATGTTATACAGGAAAAATATTTGATATAGGAATAGAATAGGAAGACAGGAAACAAATTTTAATCATAAGATTTTCTTACCAAAGTATAAAAGCTGATAAACATTTAAATATAAGGTTAATCACTAATTAGCTTTGGATAATTAATTCCTGCTTCACCCCCCCCCACCTCCACCCCCAGGGATCAAACTCAGGACCTTGTGCTTGCAAAGCAGGCGAGGCACCACTGAGCTAAATCCCCAGCCCCTCCTGCTTCACTTTTATGGATAGATTTCCAGGATTCAGCACCAACATCTGATCTCTATTTTAAATATTTGTATATTTTGTTAGTATTGTATACATCTAAAGTCTTGGCCAGGATTTAGCTCAGTGGTTCCACCGTCTGCCACACAGGCACAAGGACCCGAGTTTGATCCCCAGTACCAAAAAGAAAAAAAAATCTCATATCACAGATAACAATGAGCTCATCTTTCTTTTCATAATAAAGCAAATTATTTTTTCTTGTGTATTTTTCTCTTACAAATTTTACTTGGTTTTATTTTAAAAGGGCTATAAAAGGACTGTGATAAACTTCTCCATTCCCTACCCAAAGTATTGATCACAAACTCTACAAATTATGTTTTTAAGATTTTTAAAGTATTCATATTTGTTACATTCTCTTTTTTTGCCATTTCTCTCATTCTAAAGAACCAATCACAAGATAATGTCTCCTTATTCATGAATTATAATTTTAAAAACAGGGAAAGAAAACCAATAAGGCTGCATTGTTTGTGCTGAGATAGTCTTAAGCATCAAACCTGCCAGGTTCTTTATATGCTTAAAGGCAGAGGTCCTGTCTTGATTACTTTCTATTTCCCAGAGAACAAGAGCACCATAATGTTATGCTCAATAAAGGAATGCAGTCACAATGCAGTGTCATATTTAAATGGAGTTAGAAATTTGCTTAGCTTCCCTCAGTCTACTTTTCCCCTGCCTAAACCAGCTTCTCTCTGATAAGCACTTAGCAAAGAAAATGGGGAGAACTCTTCCTTGATTGTAAAGTACCAGGTAAAACCAAAGAAAGCACTTTTTAAAAAGTTGCTTAGCTTCCCACGGTCTACTCTTTGTGGCTCAAGTTTTTTGGGAGAGTGAGAAAATTTAAATATTCTAAAAGCTTTCATTACCTGTCCTGCATACTGCTAAATGGCATGTAAAGAAAAAGCAAGCATATTAAGACTATGTATATTTGAATGTGGACATAAGAACATCAATAGAAACTTAAAGAGAGTACATGGCTAAACCACAGCCCAGTGTGAAGTTGATCACAGGGTTATTTATTCTAGTAAATGTATGTTATTAGCTGTGAAATGTTAATCAAGGCTCAAAGACACATGAAAAAATATAATGTTTCAATTAAAAGTAAAACTTTAAGAATTAGATCCACAATATCAAGCATACAATAGCACTAATTCTACTTCTGACAAAACTTGTAAAAAAAAAAAAGGTGTCTGGTGCACCGCAGACACTCAAGCACACGTTGAGCAGGACCTACTTTGTTCTTGAACTGGATCTGGGCTCTATTTCAAACCTTCAGGTACGGTATTAATTTCAAAGAGACTGCCTAGGTTTGAATTTTGGCTCTGCCACTGTGTATCTGGGGGCAAATTCCTTAACCTCTCTACTTCGGTCTCCTCATAAGTAACAGAAGACCCAAATGAAACCAATACAAGAGCGGCTAATTATACTAAGGTACTCAAACCATAAAAGAAAAAAAAATGAGAGAGTGGATTTCATCTAAAGTAAGAACTGTTGTTCCTGAAAGGTGGATTAAGAAATGAGAAGGCTCACAAGAGAGGTGGAGAGCATACTTGCCAAACAAGTAAATGACAAAATGCTTGTCTTGTTGAGTACAACCCAGGGAGAGGAAAAATAACTGATTTTTTAAAAGTGGGGAAAAAACAATACAATAAAAACAAAAAAAATAAGAAGTGGACAAAAGATTTGGACAGACATTTCACAAAAGAAAATATACAAGCCAGGTGTGGAGGCAAACACCAATAACCCCAGTAATGCAGTTGCTTTTAGGTACCGGGGATCGAACTCGGGTCCTTGCGCTTGTGAGGCAGGCGGCGGAACCACTGAGCTAAATCCCCAGCCCATTAATAACCCCAGTATTAGGGAGGCTGAGGCCAGAGGATTTTGAGTTTGAAGCCAGCCTGGATTAGATGATAACACTCTGTTTAAACAAAAAAGACAACTCTGTGGTGGACTAACCAATGGTCAACTTGTAACGCCCAGCTGAACTGAATCAGCGTGATCTGGGCCTGGAGGATCCACCTGAGGATTGTTACCACAGCCACAGAAAAAGAGCCGGAGGGGAAGATCTTGGCCTGTTGATTTTCTAGGAGAAACTTGCTGCGGATGGTTTTCCTGATGCAAACTAGGCTGTTCTCATCAGAGGAGGAGCTTGGGGACTCGCTGTGGCTGGGAATGGCTACTGGCTGCTGTTTTCATCAGGGGAGCTCTGATCTTCACCGTGAGGATCACTTCCTGGCTCCAATGTGGATCCCTCAGCTTGGTGGCACAAATCCTTCATTTCACCAGAGTAGATTTTCTGGCTTCTACCACTGGCCTTTCGGCCTTCCAGGTGCAGATCCTCAATATGGACAAGCATGAGACATTGCTGTGGGCTCTAGGGCACTGGCTGGACTGGTGGAGGACACTGCCTTGGGCTCTAAGCCTTTAGCTGGACTTGTATGGGAGACTGCTGGGATCTAGGCCCTCGGCTGGATTCTTTGGGCCCCTAGTGTGTGGTTAATCTCTTGCACTCCTTTGCATTTGAGCTTTTTGGGTAATTATCATAAAATAGTCCTATAAATTATGTGCCCTGTATTTAATGTATTCCCTTGCCAAAACCCTGACTGCAACACACTCCAAAACACAAACAACAAAATCAAAGAGAGGAAGGAAGGAAATATACCAATGTCCACACATCACCTAAGCAGAAAAAAAGATACCCTCAATATCACTAATAATTAAGGAAATGAGAGTTGAAACCAAAATGAAATACCACTTCATACTTTTTAGAATAGCTAAAGTTAAAAAGACTGACAATGCTGTTAGTAAGGATGTGAAAAACTCATCCATTCCTGGTACAAAATTGCACTATCATTTTGAAAATCAGTATGGCAGTAAAAACATATACTTGCTTTATAACCAGCAGGGCACCACGCCTGGCTTATATTTTTTTTCCATATATCCCAACAGGCTAATGCCTCGCTAAATTAATAGGTATGTTTACAAATGACCACTGATCATAATGCAACAAAATCAAATTGATGTTAAAGGCAGATCCCTGATAGTACTTCATCATGGCTTAATCTCAATATTAAAAGGGAAGCATAAGTAGGTGAAATCTAAAATTATTGGTTTGCTTTTCTTCTTAAATTTAGGGGTAGAATGTCATAGACAGGAATTTTGTTTTTTTCCACTTTTGGCAGTACTGGGGTTTGAATTCAGCGAGTGCTGACCTATATCCTCTTCCCTTTTCGAGACAAAATCTCACTAAATTGTTCAGACTGGTCTCAAACTTGAGATCCTCCTACCTCAGCCTTCCTAGTAGCTGGAATTACAGGCGGTGCCACTATCCCTGGCTGATAAAATTTTTACTGTAATAATTCCTAGCCATGTTACAAAGAGCATTAAAAACAACTTCAATGAAGCAGGCATCACTCAGAATGCAACCCATATTCACCAGACCTTTATAGGGGTGAGTGGAGTGAAACTTTAGTACTTAGGAGTAGAAGTAATTCTTTCATCTCCAAAATCTATCTCCCTCCTTCATTTTACTGATAATATATTTGCTTGGGGGAGAAGAGACAACAGAATTCCTTTTATAGAAGTATATATGAAAATCTTAAGCTATGTTCATTTTAGCTTTTTAAAAAGAGGTTATGGATACAATTCTAGGAATTCAGAACATGTAGTATTTGGTTAAAACCTAGTGATGAAATCATCACCTCTTTATTCTAATCTCTCTAACACATTCCATAGTGGTAATAATCAATTCTCTTAAATTAATTTAGTTTTTATCTTTCTCTACTTCCGGGGGCCAAAAAAGAGGAATAAAGCATTATTTCAAAAGACTTGCATGTATGCAGTAAATAGTTAGGATCTAAACTACTATAAAACAATTTCTACCAAGCCTATAAAGCCAGTCAATAATCCTAATACTGTAACATCAATTTTAAGCATCCGAGTGTTTACTGTGTGTTAGGCTCAATGCCTAACAATCAATGGTGTGCCTTATCTTACCTAATCTCAACACTATAAAATAATATTTTACATAGCAACATACAGTAAGAGCATACACAATCATCACTTTAGGTGAGGAAAGTAAAACAGAGTTCAAAAGATAGTACAGAAGAAGCAATGAGTATGTACTGCATGTAAATATAGCTCAAATGTGTGTATATACCTTATGGTATGTTATTTCTTCATTGTGAGCAGTATAAACAGGTTTAATTCTATTTAAAATTTTACTAAAGTCACAGTAGAATCCCAAGACTAGCATGGAACTTTCCTTTAAAGTATTTCTATGTATCCCCTTGGGAGAAGTACCATATAAAGGATCAAGGAAGTTCAACATATAGCATTTATGCTGTTGCCCGTTTATATTATTTTTCTTCATTTTGATGAAGTAGCTTCTGCTATGTAACTATCTGAAACTATCCACTGCCTAACTAATCTTTCTTATTTCATAGCCAATTTGAACAGAGACTTTATAAGAGATAAATTGCTTTTTCCTAGTATTTCTTATTAGGATAGATAGGCAACCATGAGGAGGCCTCTGAAGGTCCCTGTTACTGTGTTACCATTAGTCTTCTATGATGTGTGTGTGTGTGTGTGTGTGTGTGTGTGTGTGTGTGTGAGTGTGTGGTACTGGGTTACTAGGTATTGAACCCAGGGCCTTCTCACTAAGCTATATCACCAGTTCTGGGTTTTTTGGTCTGTTTTTTAATTTTGAGACAGGGTCTTGCTAAGTTGCCCAGACTTGGCTTGAACTTGCAATCCTCCTGCTTCAGCCTCCGAGAGTGCTGGGACTATTGGCATGTGCTATCATGCCCAGATTTGTGCCTGCATTCTTTATAGAGGTACAAGAATGGAGCCACAAACTCAGGACTAATCTGACCACTCTCCAGACTCCTCCTTCTTAGAGGAGCAGGGAAAGCCAAGTGGCTTATTTACACCCACACAGGACAGTGAGGACAGGAACACTGGCTTCCCAACATCTTACTGGACACTCTTCCCTCGGGCCCACACTGACTCTAGATAGGGTGTCACAGGTAGGACGTCAAGTGAAGGCTGCCTCTTTTCTCTCTCATGCTGTGTTTTTTTTTTTTTTTGGTACCAGGATCGAACTCAGGACCTCGTGCTTTCGAGGCAGGTGCTGGAACCACTGAGCTAAATCCCTGGCCCTCTCACGCTGTGTTTTAAAGAAAGACTCAGAAAATCCTTTCACTCTGCTTAAAATTCTGGGAAACATGAAAGACTCATTCAACGTAGTATTTTATTAGATAATCTGGGAGCAGAAAGTCTTAGCAATTGTTAATTCCATTTTCCAAGATAACTGCTGACAGGTGACTTCTTATCTTTAAGTTTCAACTTCCTTGAAACAGAATTTCTAAAGGTAGAACAAAGGACAGCAGGAACATGGAGTTCTGATGAGGCAGTCACTCTGAGGTCACTGAAATTAAATAACGATGCTGTTGCCATTCTAATAGCCCAAGAAGTTCACATCCCTAAATTACTACAAGGAAAAAAACCTCTAAAATGACGTTATAATTGTCTCCTATGTCAAGAAAGAGACTTTGCATTTGACTTTGATTGCTCTCTATTCAAACACAAGTTAACATCACAGGAGCCATTAACTCACTAAGGACCTGAGGTGAAAGGGGCAGTGGCACAGCCAGCACTGAAGGTTGGCAAGAGCACAGGTGGACAGGAAGTGGATGTCACCACGACACACAAACAACAGGTACCAGGGAAGGCAGAGTGGCAGAGTTTCTCATTTGCTATCTTCTTTCCAGACCCACCTTTAGTTAGCAATTCAACTAGACATGGAGTGAGAAAGAGAAAGGAATCGTGGTCAATCCTGAGCCACGGTGTAGACACGAGGATTGTCCCCTTCTTACCTCCCACATTTAGTCTAGGAACGAAGTAGAACTGTTGCGACAAATATGAATACAATTCGGCCACTAACTTCCAACAAACCCATGGTCCACAAAGTTCAATTTGATGTATGTGATTAAAGAAAGTAAGAATTCCAAATTAGTTGAATTCTTTTTTAAAACATCTGAAAAGAACTTTAATCATATTTCATTCTTGAGAACAGCAGTCCTCAACCTTTTTCTCCACAGGACCCTTTTATGTCTTGAAAACTGAGGACTGCTACTGAGGCTGGGGTAGAGCTCAGAGGTAGAACCTGCACTTAGCACCCACTAGGCCTTAAGTTCAGTCCTCAGAATAAAAAAAAAATTTGAGAATTAAAAAGAGCTCTTGGGCCAGAGATTTAGCTCAGTGATTCTGCCGCCTGCCTTGCAAGCGTAAGGTCCTGAGTTTGATCCCTGGTACAAAAAAAAAAGAAAGAGCTCTTGTGGGCCAGGCATGGTGGCACATTCGGCCAGGAGTAGTGACACATGCCTGTAATCCCAGCACCTGGGAGGCTGAGGCAGGAGGATCACCGGGAGTTCAACTTAGCGAGACCTTGTCTCAAAAAAAAGAAAAGAGCTCTTATACATCTATTGAAACTTACCATACAAAAATTAAAATTCATTTTAAATTCACTGAAAAAGAAAAATCCCATGTTAAATCACTCAACTAGAAAAACTTAAAACTATATTCTTCAAAAAAATTTAAGAGCTGAAGGTGTAGCTCAGTGGTATAGCACTTGCTTACCATGCATGAGGCCCTGAGTTTGATTCCCAGCACCCCATACCAAAAGGAGTGAGAACAATGGCATCATTTTCTAGTTTCACAAATGCAAACTGTGACTGATTTAATAAGATAACGGGATTCTCAAATCTACTTCTACAGTTTATCTGTTCCATTTTTGGGAGTAAATAGAAAACAATCCAAACCCACAGAGATATTTGGAAAAGGAAGGAGCACTTTATTGGTACCAGGGATCGAACTCGGGTCCTTGGAAGGAGCACTTTATTTGTGAATATATAATTATCAAAAGCAGACACGTGGTAAGTTTCATAAAGGCCAGTTGCAGTGTGGAATCTAAAATCACACCAGTGAACCTTCCCTCTTGGGTTACCTGAAAAGCCTCTGGTCTAGCTTGTATTTTGAATGGATTGTTTATCTGCACATGGCCTCATACACCTTACAATGGTCATTGGGTAAATATTGGTTCACTGAGTTACACAGATCCTCTAAATTGTGATACATTTCCTTGTGTGATCTAGGAATTACATTCATTAGTACATACTGATATCACTAGAAAAGCCTTTTAAGTTTCAGAAGCCTGTTAAGATCACAGTGGCAGATAAATTTTTCAAAACTATAATTTTTAGTTAAAAATTCAACAAATACTGTCAGTAGTCTTCCTTGAAATGACAGGTTCAATTCATTTTCAGGAAAATACTTGCTAACTAGTGAATAATTAAGCCTGATAGTTTGCCTGTTCAAGTAAAAATAGTTTGTTTTTTAAATAAATTTTATTTTATTTTATCCCATTTTCCCCTCAAGCCTCCTTCCCTCCCTATGTAAAAAGCTTTGTTTCCATTTTTTCCTTCTCAAGTCAGCTAGTTCAAGTCTCAACTAAAACAAGTGTGCAAGTGATCTTTCTCAAGACAACTACAGTAATTGGCACACAAAAGTGCTCTACACATGCCTGCCTGTCTGTCACACAGCAACCAAACCACATGAAACCCAAGGACTGAGCCTTAATAAAATAACTTCTGCTAACTATTAAGGACATTCTTAAACTGAAATTAGTCTTTCACCTTCACTCATATATGAGAGGCAATGCAAATATCATGATTACTGGTATAAACAAGTGTTCCCGCCTGATGTGTTAAGGCACTAACATTTCCATTACTTCAGGTTTTGCATCACCAGTGCAAAAGCCAACACATTAAAAGGCTACAGAGATAAATTACATCTTGGTACTGTTATGAAAAGAACTGATACTGTGTAAATAGCCCCCAAAAAGGACCTGAGAGACCCCTCTAGCTTACTTTGAGCACTACTGCCCTAAAATACTTTTGGCAAGGATATGTTCTGTTACTCCTATATAGTACAAATAGTAATAAATCTAAGCAAAATACACTCAAAAAATACCCTCTTACCTTTGCCAAGACTAAAAACAAATGGTTCATTTCTATCGTGGCTGGAATCAAACTTCTTTCCATTTGACAATTTTCCTTTGTAATGGACGTAAACTTTGTCACCAATCATTGGTTTTTCCTCACTATTCCCCACTCTTTTGACAATCTAGAAAAAACAAACACCAAGGAAAGGGAGGTGGAACTTTTTACTCATAATCAGGAGAGAGAAAGGCAGCACAGTCTATTCCCAGTCACCAGGCAGACTTGCAAACATCCTCTAGTCCGACCTCACTACAGGCCTCCTTCAGTTCTTTCAATAACCCTCCCTGTTAGAAAACTGTCCTTTGGTAACCCTTTATATTACATATATATATATTTTATTTTATTTTATTTATTTATTCTTGGTACTGGTGATCGAACTCGGGTCCTTGTGCTTGCATAGCAGGTGGCAAAACCACTGAGCTAAATCCCTGTCCCCCTTTATATTGTATTTAATTGTATTGCTTTTTATTTATTACATTATTCCATCAAAAGAATTAACCAACACATCTTGCTTCATTGGTTTAAGGCTCTATATGTGTACACTAACATCTCTCAAAATGCAAACTTGTGCGTTAGTCCACCTACAAATTGAAATAGGCCAAAAAGACTGTTGGACTTGGAAAAATAGTCAATAAGAAATAAAGCCAATTTTCAGAAGTACAATTTTACTTACTTTCCTCCTTTGCTAACAACATTAGATTATGTCTACATTTTGCCAGTTTGGTTTAATTTCAAAAAGCCCAATATGGTGATATAACAGGTTACACTTATTATGTGAAAAATATTCAATCTGCAAAATACATCAGTATAACTGCACAGTTTGATATAACATGTTTTCTAGTAAAAGAAGTGCTAAAAAAAAAGGGTCCAAGCAGAAAAATATTTAGCTATCGTAAATCTAGTATTCAGCATTTATTTTGTTCTTGGCATAGCAAGCTGCTAATGCAGTTGGTCAGTTCGTGGAAAAGAAAATCAAATCCAAGCATGTGGTGGTGTAATTTATCCTGTCAATCATCTAGACCAAATCAATCTTTTTTTTTTTTTTTTTGGTACCAGGGATCGAACTCAGGACCTTGCGCTTGAAAGGCAGGCATTGTGCCACTGAGCTGAATCCCTGGCCCCAAATCAATCATTTTTAATAGATAACAGAAGATAATAGTGAACATCCAATGAACACCTTTTTTGGGGCAGGGTTTGAATTTTTATTTATGGAACTCAATTATTTGCTTTTAAATTCTTCTCTGAGATGTACTTCCCTTTCCACTCAATCCCTCCCCATATAAACACCATATAAACACTGTGAACTTAAGATTCCACAACTTTCTCACCTCAAAATCCCAGACATTCTTTAAAGGAAAAGGAACATTGCTGCCCTTCTTGAACTTCAAAAGAAAAAGAAAATTTCAGAAAACATTAATCTAACAGAAACCACATGACATTCTAAAAGTGTTCACGGTGATGGGCATGTGTGTGATGTTTGGGAACCCTGTGCTTGGTCATCAGCAAGAATCCTGCACCTAAAAGACTGTAAACACACCAGTGAGGATACAGGATGAATGGCCACCAGGGAGTCAGACGTCCATCAGCACAGCACCTGGTAGCACTGCAGGTGTCCCCAGCAAGACAAACATGTGCCTAAGTCTGGAGCTGATCCAAAGACAGAATCTAGCCTTGATTCATTGGAAAAATATAAATCCGGGGCCGGGGATTTAGCTCAGTGGTTCCGCCACCTGCCTCGAAAGCATAAGGACCTGAGTTTGATTCCCAGTACCAAAAAAAAAAAAAAGAAAAATATAAATCCAGAGAGTTACTGACTTTCCAAAACTGCTTTTGTTTTTGTGGTTTTTTTAAGGGTATAATATTAAGAGAGACTACTATAGGACAGACACTGCAGTAAGTGCTTTACCTTATCCTGATACTGGTAGTATTTCTCTAAAATTTACAGACAGGAAACAATCATAGAGAGGTTAACTGAACTGCTTTAGTGATGGCAAACCTTTTAGAGTCTTCAATGTATAAACCTATGGCAGCACATGAACCATAGGTTTGCCACCACTGCCTTAGGTCATATACTTACTAGGTCTATTTTTTATTGACTGATTGACTGAGACAGGGTCTTACTATGTAATCCAGGCAAGCCTTGAACTCACTAGCCCAGGATGGCCTTGAACTTGTGGCAACCCTACTGCATCAGCCTCCTAAGTGCTGACTAGGTCTATTTTTAATCTCAACCAAAAGCCTCATAGTGACCTGAGGCTCTAGACAGTGATAAGTAACATGATTTTTTAAAAAGGCTTCTAGGGCTGGGGATGTAGCTCAGTGGTGCCACAACTGCCTGGCAAGCGCAAGGTCCTGAGTTTGATCCCCAGTATCACAAAACAATTTTAAAAAAAAAAAGGCTTCTAATTGAAAAATTTCCTTATAAACCTAAAGCTCTTGTTATTAGATTTTTTCCCTAGAGCATCACAGGGTGCTATGGTTTGAATATGGTTTGTCCATGCTGAAACTCATACTGAAGTTTGATTGTCAACTATTGGAGTATCAAAAAGTGGGGCCTTTAAGAAGCAATTAGGTAGTTAGTGGGATTAATGTGTTTCTTGTTGGATTAATCATAGCAAGTTGCTATAACTAGTGCACTCTTTGTGTTTTGTCTTTCCTCACGTGCCTGCCTGCTCCTCTGCCTATCATGAACTGATGTCCCTACTAGAAGCAAAGAAGATGCACACAGACTCCAGAACTGTGGGCCAAAATAAACCTCTAGTCTTTATAACTCACCCTGCCTCAGGGATTTTATTACAGCAAAAGAAAACACACTAAGACCCAGAGTCTCAGGCAAGTTAGGGACCTTGTCCTTTGAATATGGGCACCCTGAAAAGATGAGATAGATGCTGAGGACAGCTACAGAATCTCCACTGTCTCTAGAAGCACCCTGGAGTTCAGAATGAATAATTATAGCTAAACGGTTAGAACCCTCCCCAAGAAGACAGCATGATATAAATCCATAGCACAAAAGCTCTTATTCTACACCCGCCAGTCCCTAGATTTGGCTTGGCACATAGCAAGCTAATAGGAATACATATATCTTCAAAGAGATCAGGCACTGAAGAAATGCTTTCACATAAGCAAGATTAGACAAAACAAACTCATACTGCTGACACAGGAGGCACTGAAACATAGCAGTAATACTTAGAATGTGTAAGATGATCTTTTCAAAAATAAAACAAAACAACTCTACGAAACTTGTTTCTATAATACTGATGTAGGAGAAATTACTTCGTGTGAAAGCATCTTGATCTCTCTCAGGTTCAGTGTACAGTATTATAAAATGGAAGAATCAAGAGGTGCTCTTATTGTATCACAACACCATTGAGAGATACCAATAAAAACAGGTGAAAGTGATTAACTATACAGTGAAAAACTACATGTAGGTTTGCCTGGCATGATGGTGCATGCTTGTAATCCCAGCATTTGGGAGGCTGAGGCAGGAGAATCACCACAAGTTTGAGGCCAGCCTGGGCTACATAGTGAGTTCATGGCCACCCTGAACTACATAGTGAAACTCTGTCTCAAAATAACCTCCCCCAAAAGTGCAAGTTTTAATAAGTAGGAAAGCAAGTTCGAAAGTAAGATATATTATCTGATAATGCCCCCATACTCACTGTGCACAGGAACACTATTAGTATGTTAAAATATCCTTTTGAACTTTACAATTTAACTTTTTCCCCCTCTAAAAAGTCTTTAAAATTATCACTAGCTAGCTTTAATATACTTTTAAAAAATGATATATTAAGTTAGTAACTCATTTGAATATTCTGAGACAAGGGAGACACAGCCTTTTGGAGCCAGATATAACTTGGACCTGAACCCAAGATCTGCACTTACTAAGCTGTATGATATCAGGGCAAGCTAATTTAGCTAGCCAGGGCTCAGTTTCAGCATCTACAATCTGAGATTAAAATAAAAACTCCAGCGTTAAGGAGAAGAAATAAGAATCTAGCTATGGTATTTGGCACTTAGTAAGCCTTAATAAATATTACCCGTCCCATCCACACAACTGATAAAACAGTCTTTCAGACAGTAGATTTCCTTGTATGTTACTCACTTTTGTGGCCTCACCTTTAATACCCCTCTGTCTTTTTTGGGGGTGACATCCTCTCCCTGTTCAGCAACAGTGGCTGCTGGGCTTTCTCCATTGTTCTTGGCACCTTCATCAGTAGTCATTGTCTTTTATAAGTAGGAAACCTGCCAGAAGAAACATATTTTAGCTAGGGAAAATACTACTACTTTATGCATATTAAATGCCCCTGGGAGCTGAGCTTCCCTCCACCTAAGATTTATTTAGGGCCAATACAGCTTAGACACTGAAAATGAAAAGAAAAGCATTTATGATCATCCATTGATGTCATGAGTGTGTAAATAAAACATTTGATTCCTCAACTTCTCATCATCCAAATGAAAGTGCAATATAAGTTAGTTTTGGCAGCGATTATATTCTTTAACATGATTATACAGAAGACAGCAGTCCTCTCAGAACTTTGAAAATATTCTTTTCTAACAGTCATATTCTTGTCAGAAAATTAAGAACTTATTGGGTGACCTGTTGAGAGAAGTGACACAGTATCACAATGGAAGCAGGACAGGCTCTAGAATCTGACAGACGGAGTCTGAGTCAAGCTCCAGCTACTGATGTTTTATGCTTAATCTTAGTGAGCCCTTAGTTTTTCATTTGTAAAACAGATACAGTACACTGCTGGCATTACAGTGAAGCATCAGTGACATACAATATGTACCTTAAAAATTAAGCATTCAACACCGTCGGGGAGTCTGCTGTGGGACATTTTTCATCTCCTGCAGAACAGCTTCTTCCCCATGGTGCTCAAGTGCTTCCCAGTTTGGCCCTAACCTATCTCTTAGGTCCAGCCCCTCTAGCCAAACCAGACCACTCCTCTTCTACACTAGGCCCTGACCTCTCCCATATCCATGTTGGTTACTCTCTTGTTCCCCTCCTCTCCACATGCTACCTTCATCATACTAACCCTGCATGTGTGAATTATTTTGGCTTTTTCTATACTTCCTTAATGCTTCCCTCAATTTGCTGTGCATAATCTATTTATAGAAGACAGGCCTGATAGATTTAAAGGCCCTTGAGAGCAAGGGCAAAGCTTTTATATTCAGATTCCCTAGAATGCCAGAGCAAGAAACTTAGAACTTCAAGGTTCTTCCGCCTCTGCTCCTTACAATGTTTGCTATTGGCTGCTTTAATTTCTTCAAATCTCTTTTCCCTACCTGTGTAATTACAATAAAAATATCTACTTTCTCAGGGTCATCTGAATTAAATGGTATATATTTTAAAGTACACTATTCAAAAGTTAGCTTGTATTGTCAGTCACCCAACAGACACATTTTCATGCAAAGCAAACAGGCTCCTCAGCGGGCTAAACAAACACACCTGGCCACTCCCATGATTAATTCCACACTGCTCCTTGGTGGAGCAGGGAAAATTGAGAATTAACCACTTCTATAGGTATTCCATATTAATCTAATAAAAGATTTAAGGTTCCCTTGAGTTACTCACCTAGGCACTCTGTCTACACAGTCAAAAAGAGCTATTTTGCACTTGTGAAAATTCTTACAGATATAACCAGTAGTTAAGACAATTAAAATATATGTTATAGTGTTTTAAGTCATTTTCAAATTATCTAAATTTACCTCAGTGTCAATAAAGACACAAATCGAACTGCTTGTACCCAAAAATCTCCAAAGAGATCACCATAATCCAGGGGCTAAGCCTTTTTGCTTGATTTTCTAGGACAGTTTATATCAAACATAAAAGACCCAAATGTTTGCCTTGAGATAAGTAAAAGGCCAGAACAAATTGTTCTCAAACAAACAACAAAAATTAAGTACCTGGCTCTACAGTGTGGGGCTAGGTGATAGGGAAAATTAGATGATCAGGACTGGTTCTCAGCTCCTAGAAACCCACCATTTATAGCACATTTTTCTAATGCACTGAAACTTGTAGAAGGCAACTCAACAATAGAGGGAAAGATCTTGTAAATATTTTGGGGGTCATGGAAAATGCATGCATGCAAAAACATTTCTCAGGGCTTCACAGATACACTGACATCCATCAAAAAACTCCTAGAGAAATTCAAAGCAATGAACAAGTTAAAGCCATCAGGTGAAAGTTTATGGGGAAAAAAAAGCCACACCTTCTCAAATTACCACCCCAAAGATTATGAAATTAACAAAAAAGAAAACGGAGGCTGGGCTCAGTGGTGTGTCTCTGCAACTCCAGCTGCTCATGAGGCTTAGGCTGGAGGATTGCCAAGTTTCAGGTCATCCTGAGCAAGATCCATCTAATAAAGGGAATGGAAAAGAGAAAAACAGACCTCTCCAGTGAAGTGATCTAATCAGTATCCCCTTAAGTGATTTGCATCATAACCATACTTCAACACCAATAATGAGACAAACTCATATTACTGTGCCTCTGGACTTGACATAATAGGAAATATGTATTGCGTACTTGGTGTATTCCTATCAAAAATGGTTCACTGGAAACTAATTAAGAAGAAAAAGCTGGGAGTCGTGGCACACTCCTGTAATCCAATCACTCAGGAGGCTGAGGCAGGAGGATCTCTACAAATTTGAGGCCAGCCTAGGCTATGTAGTGAGTTCAAGACCAGCCTAAACTACATAACAAAACCCTGTCTCAAAAAAAGCCAACCCCGAAAAGACAAGACAAGATAATATTAGATTATGGAGCATTCTACAACTGGTCTAGACTCCTCAAAAAATGTTAATATTATAAAGGAACAAGAGGAGAGGAGATATTGTTTGTTCCAGATTAAAGTAATCAAGTATAATGGGTAATCCTTGGCTGGATCCAGGATTAGGGAGACAAAATGTTATAAAACAATATTGTGGGTTGAACCGGAAAAATTAGAAAAACAGGCTGTATATTAACTTACTATTGTTGTATGATATTAGCTTTCTAGAGTGTCCAAATAGTATTGTGACTTTATATAGAATAATATTCTTGGGGGTTTTTTGTAGCAGGGATTGAACTCAGGACTTGTGCTTGTGAGGTAGGTGGCGGAACCACTGAGCTAAATCCCTGGTCCTAATATTCTTGTTTTTACAGGACACATGCTGAAGTATTTAGGGGTGAGGTGTTATTAATGTCTGCCACTTCTTTTTAACTTTTTTGTTTTAATTTCTTAACCGATACATAAAAACATAAAAGTTGTGCTGTCACTTATTCCTAAATTATATAGGCAATGCTTTCTTTTGAATGGTCACCATTTGGAGTTCAGCAAAATTTTTGAATGAAAAAAACTATCAAATTCTTTTGGTTCTAACTTGCTGCTCTACAAACAATGAACTTGCTTAAATTCAAATCAAGAGGGAATTTGTGCTGGGGATTTAGCTCAGTGGTTCTGGCGCCTGCCTCACAAGCACAAGGTCCCATGTTCGATCCCTGGTACCAAAAAAAAAAAAAGAGGGAATTTGTATAAACTGATCTAGCTTTGTAAGTCCTACCTGATAAAGGAACCTACTCTTCATTTTTGGCTCCAACATTTCAAGGGATGCAAGTAATCTGCAAGGATGACTCTTGTCAGTACTACTGGGCTGGTATGAAGAAAAGGACTATGAATAATTAATACAAGAAAACACATTTTTTTCTGAGCTTTCAAAGGTAAATCTGAGAATAAAGAAACTGAATTTTCAACATATTTCCTCTTAATTATATTGAGGTCATTAGGAATGTAGGTTTTTATAAAGAAAACAAAAATTCTTTTTACTTTTAAATGAGCACTATATAAAAAGACAGTAAAAACAGACAATTCTTAAAAACCTTTAAGATGAATAAGAAAGTTTCACTGCTTTTATGAGACTTTTCTTTTTTCCTCCATCCTAGATTTATTGTGGATTTAAAATCACTACGTAGCTATGGATAATAATCTATGACAAAGCTTACTATGCTGGACTGTCCAAAGCAGGGAGATTGGTCTCCGGTACGTAGGAAAGGGAACACACAGTTCATTCTGTTATGGACTTGCCAGCTAAGCATGCACTCTCCAAAGTGCTAGTCAGTAAACACCTGAGACATCACAGAAAAATGAAAATGCGCTCAGTGTTTCACCAACAGTGTGCTGAAAACTTCAGTTAACATAAACTAAATTATTAGGTTTCCTAAAATGAGAAGTTACTTTAACACCTTGCCCCTTATTTCCTCATATATTTACTGTGTTGTTCTAATGGAAGAGTCTGGAGAAAGAAGACAAAAATATAGGAACTAGGTACTTTGTTAGAAGCACTGAAAATGCTATCAGCATTCTTTCTAAATACTACGGATATCTTTCAGCTTCCTATCACTAAAACACTAAAGAAAGAAAGAGAAGACCTAGGGAAGAAGTTTAACCTAGGCCTCTTAATGAAATGCAATGCAACTGAACCTTAAACTTTTGAAAAGTTCTATAAGGCTGGACTGGAAAGCCATCAAATAAATTGCAACCACAGGTTTCTCTCAAACATTCTAGTCCAGTAACAAAGAGTATCAGGAATAGTTATCTATTTGTAGATAAGACATACATATAAAAAAGAAATAAATACTGTATTCATGCAGAGAAAACAAGATCATAAACATACTGTGCATCACAAGAACCATGCACTTTATTTATCCAAGTACTTTTCCCTGGAAAGTTTCTTTCCTCCACACTGGGGTGGGGTCAGGAAGATAAGGAACAATACTCCTATGCACACTCATACACATTATTTTTAAGGTAAAGCATGAAATGTTATACACATAGCCAATCAGCAAATGACAAAAAGCTCATCATCATCGGGAAATACAAAATAAAAGCACAATACAATACCACCTCACACCTATTAGGATACTATTATAAATAGGGTGGAGGTTGCTTGTAGCTTGCTACTTCATTGCTTTGATGCCTTCTGCTTGCCACGGACTGTTTCTCCTCTGCCATGCCACCCTGCCCTGGAGACAGCCAACTATGGACTAAACCTCTACAAATTGTGAGTCAATTAAACCTTTCTGTGTTTAAAAAAGGGGGGCGGTGGATAAAACATTTGGTGAGAATGTGGAAATGAGAAATCCTTGTGCACTGCTGATGGTCATGTAAAATGGTGCACCCTCTATGGAAAAAACTCTGGTGGTTCTTCAAGTTAAACACAAAATTACCATGGGATCCATCTACTCTACTTCTGGGTACATACCCAAGAGAAAGCAGGCCCTGAAACAGATTCTTGCACCTCACTGTTCACAGCAGCACTATTAACAATAGCCAAATGGTGGAAACAATCCTAGTAGCCACTATCAGATGAATGGATAAACAAAATATGGTACATATGTGTGAACATATATCACATAATGAATATTATCAAGCCATAAAAAGGGGAGAAATTCTGATACAGGCTACAACATGGATGAACCTTCGAAACTTTCTCCTTAATGTGAAATAATCCAAACACAGAAGGGCAAATATTATAGGACCCTACTTATGCGGGAGACCTAGAATAGTTTTTAGAGTCAGAAAGTAGAATACAGGTTACCAGGGGCAGGAGGGAGGAGGGCATGGGGAATTGTTCCATGGGTCCAGAGTTTCTGTTTGATGAAAAAGTTCTGGAAATAGTGGTGATGGTTACACAACATTGTGAATGTACTTAATGCCAATGAATCATACATTTAAAATGGTTAAAATAATAGATTTTATTTTATGCATATTTATTAGAATTAAAAAAGAAACAAACAAATCCGAGGCCAGAACAGACAGAAAAAAGGAGAATGTCAGCCAGACTTCTTTGTCCTTCTCCTCTCCTTAATCCTCCTGCCTTCCTCTCCCATTTCCAGTACACATTACTTTCTAGTTGTAAAATAGGGCCTCTAGCAGTGATTATAACATCAGATCTTCAGGGGCCAAAGGCTCTGAGACAGCTAGTAAAGAAGACAGGTGAGGAAAGAGAATTCTAAATGATGTGCCATCTCAAAGCTGCAAATTATTTCTTCCTTTATCTCTTTAAACACATACAATGCTTTGACAAACTTGGTTTTCTTATCACTGCAAGTAATTGCTGAAGAAAGCAAAGCTAATAGACCACATTTACTGTCTCTGACTAGTTAGAAAATTTATTATTTTTAAATAAGTAAGGTAACCTTTAAATAAGGTAAGCCAGGTATGGAGGCACATGCATGTGAGTCCTGATACTCAGAAGGCTGAGGCAAGAGAACTGCAAATTCAAGGCCAGCCTAGGCAACTTAGCAAGACTCTGTCTCAAAATAAAAGTAAAAAGGACTGGGATGTATCTCAAAGGTAAAGTGTCCCTGGGTTTCATCCCCAGTATCACAAAAATAAATTATATTAATGGTAAACAAACAAAAAACCCCCAAAATATTAGATTATCCAAACACTACTATTATACTATAATAAAGAGAAAACCTGAATCTAGTATTTTTCCTCTTAATATGAATTTACCCTATTGGACTCAAAAAGACTGAAAAAGTTTTAGATCCTCAACTTTTCCCAAGATAACAATAGAAAGATTTGTTCTAAGTTTGTAAAAGTCTAACTTAGCTGGAAAAAAAGAAAAAGTATCACTAAACTACAACTTTGAGGGAAATTCCTGAAAACTAGAAAGCAGATGAGATTATTACAGGCAGCTAAGTTAGGTAGAAATATTCTAGGCAGTCAGAAGAACTAGGCCCTTGAGGGAGCCAGTGCAGAAGATGAGAACACATCGCAACTGTGGCTGGAGGCGCACCTGTCAAAGGCCAGGCCTCAAGATAAAGATAGAATGACCAGGCTTATATGCTTCCCTGAGGGATAAGCAATAAATTAAAGACTATATTATAATTGGTATCACTTGGTAAGTCTAGCTAGCTATCAATCATCCAGGTGGAGACCAGGCCCTCCTGATCCATCCCTTCCTTAAAAGGTCTCTGTTCTTTCCATGTACACTTGCTACATGACCTACTTCCCCACTGGATCAATATTAGTTAAGCAGCTATACTTGTAATCTTATTGGCTGATCACAGTTTTGACCCAATGTTGTACCCACCTCCTGATTTTGCTCTATAAAATTTCCTCTGTGAAGTAGGGTCCTCTCCTGTCTCTCAGGAGCTATATTTCTCAATAAATTTTTCCTACTCCATTGCTCCTTAGAATTCATTCTTCGATTCTGGGGAACATGAACTCAGCATATCTGACATCCAGCAGGTTGGGAGTTACATTATGTCCTCTATGTCAAGATTACACTGAGGAAGAAAGAAAGGAAAATCAAAGTGCCTTCCCAACCTCAACTGTGGGCACAGCTCAAAGGGGCCTGGAAAAGGCGCAAGGCTGGGGTGGTGGTGGTCAGAAAGCAGCAGGCCAGGCCCTGCGCACAGGGCTGGGAGGGGCAGGAGCTGTGTCTGTGTTTGAATCAGGTGGCCCAGGGAAGTTTCTTTTCCTCCAGAGGGCACAGTGTGGCTTCCACCATTTTTCCTCAGGGAGACATAATCTTTACTCTTCAGAGCCACTGGGCTTTGCTCTCATTTTCCATCTTTGTCTTTTTGCTCTCTATCTAGACTCTCTTTGATGGAATTTTTAGATCATTTGACTATTAGCAATGTTCAATATTTCATTTAACCTGTCCAAGGGATTTAAAAATTTGTAATGATTATTTTACTTCTACCTACTCATTATTCAGTTGCTCACATTTCTTAGCATTTTTAATTTTGTGGGTGCAATTTTCTCTCAAATCTTTCTGAGGATATTACTTAGAATAAAATGAGACATTTCTGATGAATAAGTATTTGGCTAAATAATTTTTTAGTGAAAAAATAATCCTGATTTTGTATAATCCGTAGCGACTTTCCCAAAGGCAATGATAAAGGCTGAGAAGGTAAGAACTGGAAATAAAAGAAAGGTAGTATGAAAGTTAACCAGGAGAATGTAAAAAGATGTTAAAAGAGTGGCAAGTCAGATCTCTGATACTTCCGCTAGGGTTATAAAGTCCAAAAAAAAAAAAGGCTTTGGGTAAAAGAGGAATGCAGGACAAAGGCTTAAGAGGAAAGAACCAGACATGTCTAGATGCACAGGAGAAAGAATCAAGGAGAGGGGCCGGGGATTTAGCTCTGTGGTGCTGCACCTTCCTCACAAGTGCAAGGTCCTGAGTTGGATCCATGGTACAAAAAAAAAAAAGACAAGAATCAAGGAGAAATGAAAAAGCAGTGATCCAAGAAAGGGAAGAGCAGAAATATAGATCTGCTCACCAATTAAACATTTACAGATTACTTAAATTACAGCTAAATTAATTGCATGGGTAAATAAAAAGTATTTCTGAGTTCTTCCTGGAGAGGATAGTCATGGGAATGTTTAAATGAAATTGGGCAAATGGATATTTAAAAATATTATGCAGTCTTGAAAAAGGATGAAACAAATCTATATAGTGAAGAATTATTTAACTGAGAGTCTAAGCCCTAAAAACATCCGAACAACTGAACTGGGAAAGGAGTCTGTAAAGGTTCATCCATTACAAACTTACAATACTACTGTGATAAATGAAATATACTTATAATGCATGGTGCCCAGTGATGATTTGGTCCTCTGGGGCATTAAAAAAAAAATCAACTGATGATGTCATAATGATATGTTATATTTGATATAAACATGGTATATTGTAATTTTCAGAAACCAACCACAATTCCCAGTTTGTAGATTTCAGTGGGCACAATCATCTTAGAGCACTAGATGAGTTATGCAAATATTACATAAGCCATACCAAAATGACTTTTTCATAATTGTCTTCCCTTCCGGTTAAAAGACAGCTAGACTGAAACTATCAATAATATGAAACAAGTGAGGTCTTAGCTATTCCAGATAAACAATCTTCTAATACATAAAAAAGAGAAAGATGTCCAAGATATAATATTAAGTGCATGGGAGTTGCAGAACAACTTGTAATATGATCCAATTTTTAGGAGGGAAAGTAGATGTGTATATATTCGTTTATATGTAGTACAGGAAGTTTCCAGAGATATTCACCAAACAGATCACCACTGCTAAAACAGTGTTACCTCTGAAGAATAAGATTTGGGAGGTGCAGGGATAAGAAAGAATTTTTACTTCCTAATAATTGTATTCTTGTAATTAGTTTAATAATATTGTTATATTACTTTCATGATGTTTTCAAATTTAGGAAAAAAAGATCAAACATTTATGAGTCCACTTATCAGGACTTTTGTTCTCCCTTTTCAATTTAATTCAACATTTTGGAGTGCCTTCTAAGGAGAGCAAAAGAGCTCTGGCTGGGGCATGTAGAGCAAGGCATGCTTGTAGGACACCCAGAAGGAACCAGGGATAAGGCCTGACCTCAGGAGAGAGGTGTGGGTGGCAATCACACACTGGGAAATTACACACAATTCTACATGGTAATTGAGAAAAAAGTACTGCTGCAATTACAATTAAACAAATAAAATGGTGATTCTCAAACTTTTAATGTCCAAGTCTCACTTCTGATTATTATTACTTTTGACACCAGCACTGGCAGTTTTAAAAACTCAAATATGAACCAACCATGGTGGTAGACACCCGTAATCTGGGAGGATGAAACAGGAGGACTCCAAGTTTGAGCCCTACTGAGTAATTTAACAAGGCTCTGTCTCAAAATAAAAATTTTAAAAAGTCTGCAGATGTAGTTCAGTCCAAAAGCCCTAGGTTCAATCTAGTACACAAAACAAAAACAGCAAAACATCAAACACCATCACTAAAGAAACCAATAATAGAGCTGGGGATTTAGCTCAATGGTTCCGCTGCCTGCCTCGCAAGCACAAGGTCCTGAGTTCAATCCACAGTACCAAAAAAAAAGAAACCAATAATATTTCTGTGATAGACTAATAAGATCTATATTAATTTAGAAAATATCTAAGTTACTGCACGGTTCCATTCTTCAAATAAAACCCTTTCCTGTTGAAATACCATCAAAAATTGACTATATTACTTCTCTAAATTTAATCTGAAAAATCTAATCTAGAAAAGTATACTGTGCCTGTGCTAACCATAAAAGTAAAAATAGTATCTGTTTTGCTTTTTTTTTTTTTTTGGTACCAGGGAATCGAACTCTGGTCCTTGAGCTTATGCAGCAGGCAGCGAAACCACTTAGCTAAATCCCCAGCCCCTAAGTAGAAATAGTATCTGGTTCTAATCAGAAATGGTAATCAATGAAGAGCATTATATATCTGTGCATATATAAAACACAGATCTATCTTATTAATTAGTTAGATTAAACATGGATAGTCAAGAACAGAGGACCACGCCTCACTGTCAACCTCTGAGAATACATTACCTAACAACTAGAGGAATACATGGTTCAATATCAGGATGCAGAGAGAAAAAAACCTAGGCTCAAAGTTTTGTATAATATTGCATCCTCTTATAGTATAGTATTGTCTCACTAAAACACTATAAATTAAGCTGATTTTAAAACATGGCTTTCCTGAACATTTCCCAAACTCTATTATATATCAAAGAAGAAAACTGTACAAGAATAGCACTTTGGGATGGGTGGAATGGCGCACACTTGTAATCCCAGCTACTTAAGAGGCTGAGGCAGGAGGACTGCAAGTTTGAGGCTAGCTTAGGCAACTTAATGAGACTCTGGCCCAAAATAAAAAATAAAAAAGGGATGGAATGTAGCTCATTGGTAGAGCACTCCTGGGTTTGATCTTCAGTACTCCCCCCAAAGAAAAAAAGGATAGCATTTTATAACAAAAAGAGAGTTAAAGATGCTGAATAATGATTTCCTTATAGCATATTTAAAATATATTAAAAATAAAATTTGAATTATCTTCAAAGAATAAGTTTCTGTAAAAAAGAATTAAACAATATGTAATGTGTAACATCTATTTGCAGTTTGTATACATTTGTAATTAGAAAGTTTGTGAGCACATGGAAAAAAAAAAAAGAATAGTATTTTTGGCTTGTGAACCAACCCTTACATAGAAAGAAGAAAAATCCTGGCCACCTTAAATCCCCACTGTAAGAGTACTGAAAGTCTAAGAAACTCAGATCCACTGGTAACTAGCTCTGGAATCTTTGGCTTTCATTCAGTTTCTCCATATGTAAATTTGAGGGGTTTAGACTAAAATGGTATTCCAATTCTGGTACTTAATTTAGAATTACTTTTAATGAATAAATAGCATTTTTCTAGAAATCATGGAGAACCATGTTATCTGTGAGTAAACAGTTTTATTTTTTCTTTGCCACTTTAGATTTTTTTTTTCCTTGTCTTATTGCACTAGCTAGATTTCCAGTGTGCTATTGAACAGAAATGGTGATAGTGGACAACCTACCTTGTTTCTGATCTTAAGAGGGAAAATGTGTGATCTTTTCAGCAATAATTATTCAGCTATTGGTTTCTCATGGATACTCTTTATCAGACTGAGAAAGTTCCCATGTTTTCCCAGTTGGCTGATATTTTATTAGCAAAGCATGCTGTATTTCATAATGTCTTTTTTACTTTTTAGTGTGCCATGTGACATTGGCTTTCAAATGTTAAACCAATCTTGCATACCCAGGACAAAACCCATTTGGTTATTTGTATTTTATTGTTTTTATATGTTGTTGGATTCGACTTGCTGAAATTTTGTTAAGAATTTTACAGCTATGTTCATAAGGGATATTGGTCTATAATTTTCTTTTCTTGCAATGAAATTGTCTGGTTGGGGTATGAGGGTAATGCTAGTGTCATAGAATGAGTTCAAAAGTATTCCTTCCTCAACAATTTTATGGAAGAGCTTGAGTAAAACTGATGTTATGACTTCCTAAAATGTTTGGCACATTCCTCAGGAGAGCCACTCAGGCCTATGGTTTTCTTTGTGAGAATTCAATTTCTTTAAAAGTGTTTTTATCTATTAAAGAAATTGAATTCTCACTTTTCAGTGCTTTATCCATTTCTTCCAAGTAAGCTGTGATATTTTATATCTTTCAAGGAATTTCATTCTATAAAGGTGCCTAATATACTGGCATAATGTAATTCAAATTATTCTTTTTTTTGTTTTTTTGTTTGTTTTTTTTGGTACCGGGGATCGAACTCGAGTCCTTGAGCTTGTGCAGCAGGCAGTGAAACCACTGTGCTAAATCCCCGGCCCCAAATTATTCTTTTTTAAATCCTTCTAATTACAAGATCTGTAGCTTTGTTACCTATTTCATTCCTGATAATGATAATTTGTGTTCCTTTTTTTTCCTGATCAGTCAGCCTGAGCTAGACCTTGATAGTTTGGCGGGGGGAGGGTACCGGGGATAGAACTCTGGACCTTGCACTTGTGAAGCAGGTGGCGGCACCACTGAGCTAAATCCCTGGCTCACAGACCCTGATAATTTTATCAGTCATCTCAAAGGGCCAATTATTTCTTTATTACTATTTTCCTGTTTTCTAGTTCACTGACTTAGGCTTTCATCTTTATCTTATTTCTTCTGTATACTTTGAGTTTCATTTTTTCTTGTTTTTCTAGCCCCTACCCCATACCCCACACAAGGGATTGAGTCCAGGAGAATTCTACCACCAAGCTACACCCCAACCTCTTTTTATTTTGACAAAGTTCTTGTTAAGCTTCCTGGGCTGGCCTCAATCTTGTAATTCTCCTGCCTCAGCCTCCTGAGTTTCTTAAGGTAGAAGCTGAGGACACTGATCAACGACTTTACTTCTCCAATACAGACATTTATTGCTATGAATTTTCCTTTGAGCACTGCATTAACTACAACCCGCAAATTCCATGATTTTCATTCAGTACAAAATACTTTCTAAAGTCGTATTCATTTTTTCTTCAACCTATAGGTTCCTTAGAGATATGTTACTTTCTTTTTTGGTACTGGGGATCAAACTTGGGACCTTATGCTTGCAAAGCAGGCAGTGGAACCACTGAGCTAAATCCCTGGCATATTACTTTCTAAATACAGTAAAACCTTGGATTGTAAGTAACTTCTGTGAATATTCTACAAGACAAGCTAACATTTCTAAAAAGTTTTAACTTGATAAACAGGCGATGTCTTTCAATATGAGTAGTATGTGATGCCAAACATCACATGATACAACTGAGCCAATGGTTCCTCTCTCTCTCTCTCTTCTTCCCCCTCCCTCTCCCCTCCCCCTTCCCCTCTGGGATTGTAGGTGACTGTCTCTTCAACAGCAAGAAGTTGTGGAGGAGATCTCTTCTGCAGAGGAGAAAAAGGCAGAGGAATTCTTCACTTCAAATGAGATTAGGGAGATGTGTAAAATGTGGAAAACAGTGCAAAATTCTCTAGAAAAGCACTACCCAAATAAGGCTGTAATAGTGTGAGTGATGAATCTGTGTCACATGAATGCAATGTTACATTTCTGAGAAATCCTCAAAAAGAGGCAAAAGCAAATGTCATTGGATAGGTTGCTTGTTAAAGCTGCACAAAATGAAAAAGATTCCATTGAGCCAAGAGAGCAGTGATTCCGTTAATGATAGTGTAAGTCATGCTCACAATAACCCTCCTCTCTCTTGTCTCCCTCACACCAGCCTGAATCCATGACAGAGCCCAGGCTGGCTTCAAACTAATGGCAATCCTCCTGCCTCAACCTCCTGAGTGCTGGGATTACAGGCCACCATGCCTAGCTCCACAAAGGTTTTCAAAGGTAAATGCAGGTTAATTTGTTTTTCTTTATATTTTATTATTTTATATTGTATTACAGTATTATATATATGTGTGTATATATATATGTGTGTGTATATGTGTGTGTGTGTGTATTTTTTTTTAACCCCAGTACCAGGGATCAAACTCGGGACCTTGCACTTGTGAGGCAGGTGGTGGTACCACTGAGCTAAATCCCCAGCCCACCCAAAATATTCATATAAAAATGACTATAAAGGCCAAGGATTTAGGTCAGTGGTGCCACCACCTGCCTCACAAGCGCAAGATCCCGAGTTTGACCCCCGGTACCAAAACAAGAGAGTATTTTGGGGTTGTGGAATGAACGTCTGAGTTTTCATTATTTCTTATGGGGAAATTCACTTTGATATGCCAGTGCTTTAGATTACAAGCATGTTTCAAGAATGAATTATGGGCCGGGGATTTAGCTCAGTGGTTTTGCCGCCTGCTGCGCAAGCGCAAGGACCCAAGATCGATCCCCGGTACCAAAAAAAAAAAACAAAAAAAACACCAAAGAATGAATTATGTTCACAAACCAAATACTACTGTATTTAGAATTTTCCCAGGTATTTTTCTGTGATTGATTTTTAATTATTTTTGGTTGGAGTAAATAATTTATGATTCAAGTCATTTTAAACTTACTGACATTGTTTTAGGAACAAACTGGTCTATCTTAATAGATGCCCTGTGTGCAACTGAAAAGTATGTATATATGTGTATTTGGTCTGTTTTGGATAAAATATAAAAATGTAAATTCAGTTGGTTGGTAGCACTGTTCAAATCTTCTACATCATATACATATATAGATGCTTTTTCTCAGATTTAGAAAGCTGTATATCATCTGTATATGACAATGTATGTATAAATCACACACACACACACACACACACACACACAAAATTGTCCCACAGCTCACTGGTACTCTATTCATTGTTTTCCAAGTCTTTCTTCCTGAGTTTATTCTAGATAGTTTATAATGTCATGGATTCAAGTTTTCTAAGCTTTTCTCCCATACTGTCTAATTTGCTATTAAACCCATGCAGTATACAGTATTTTTTGTCTCACACACTAGTTTTCACCTCTAGATGTTCAATTCAGGCCCTATCTTCCACAACTGTCTTTAATACTCAATCTTTCCTCTATTTTGATTGTATGGAATACAGATATATGAATTGTATCAATGTCTTTTGCCTACTAATTCCATCATTGTGTCATTTTGAGTCAGTTTTTATTGATTGATTTTCCTCCTGAGTTATATTTTCCTTTCTTTGTAAGACTGGTAATTTTCGACTAGAGGCCAAACGTGAATTTTATCTTGGTGACTGTTAGATATTTTTGTATTCCTATAATTATTGAGCTTCATTCTGGGATCCAGTTAAGTTACTACTTGGAAACAGTTCGGTCCTTTTAGAGGCCTGCTTTGTAGGGAGGACCACAGCAGCCTTCAGTCTAGGGCCACGTTTGCCCCACTGGTAAGACAACTCCTTTTGAGGACTCTTCCTCATTCCTGTGACTTGGGAGGTTATCCTGGTCCAGTTAGTTGAGAGCACAAACTATTCTTCACCCTGAAAGACAAGCAGGGATTGTTGCCTCTAAGGCTTTTGTGTAGTTCTTTCTCTGGCTGTGGGGATTTTCCATACATGTTCACTGACCAATACCCATGTGAACTCTTAAGGGGGACTGCAGACTTTTGGAGCTCTCTCCTTGTGCAGCTCTCTTCTCTCCAAAATGCAGCCATCTTGCCCTTCCTGGACTCTTCAACTGAAAGAGATCACTGGACTCTGCCTGGGGTCCCCTTTCTTACCCTGCAGACTGGAACCCCTTCTCAGCAGCAAGATAGCATAATTGTAGGCTTAACCTGTTTGTTGTTTTTACTTTCTCAAAGATCACTGCCCTGTGCTGTCTGTTGTTCTTCATTTGAAACTACTGCTTCATATGTTTTGTCTGAGGTTTTTATTTGTTTTGTGATTACAACCAGGAGGGGAAATCCAATCTTTATTAACGCCATCATGGACAGAAGCACAAGGTCATGAGTACATTTTTTAAGCCAGAAAAAGGAGACACAATAAAAAGACACAGGTACCATAAATGGAGTTTCAACAGGGAAAAATGTGTCTTATAAAATAAATACCATTGCACAAATTCTGAAATTTGCAGGAAATAAGTTTTTCCATGATCCTACAAAGTCGCAGCCTGTAAGTACTAATAAGAAATTCTCTATCCTAAAATAGCAGGTACTTTACTTTAAAAAGGCAGTCAAAATTAAGATTTTTATGCATATTTCTAGAAAACTGGGTAACTATACTATCTTTTTTGTGGATTTACATTTCCAAGAGAACATTAATAAATAAGCATCACAATTTATGCCAAAAACTATAGAGCATGCCAACATACTGAAATTTCAACACTCTGTAAACTGGAAAGAAAAGCCCCACACCATTTAGAACACAAATACTCTTCAATGGCACTTGAAAACAACCCAGGAACAACATCTGTCACCAAACCACAGAATTTGCTTCTCTGTGTGCCTATCTAAACTTTTAACTAGCCCTAGTACCCTTTGCAGGTCTCTGCCCTTACAAAAAACATAATTTCCTACCTATCCAATCCTATCCTAATTGTGTCGTTTTATTGCCAGACTATTTTGGTTTGGACCTATGTTTCAAAGTTTAGCGGACAGATAAAGAGTAAGCATATCTCCCCTTGGTTCCCCACCTTAAGGAGAAAGCATTGTATTGTCTCCATTCATATAAGGCGTTTTTGCTGGAAGTATGGAGTACACGTCTTTGATCTGTTGAGAAGGTTCTGTTCTACTTCCAATCTCCTGATAGCTTTTACCATGAACAGCTGTAGAATTTAGACCAATACTTTTTCTCTAACTACTGACAGGATCATACGGCTTTTTCCTTTCCTCTGTTAAAATGATGACTTTTGGGGTGGATCTTCCAATGCTGAACCAACACTGCCATCCCTATAATAAAACTACTTTCTACATA
>NW_004624754.1:21831378-21853649 GCF_000247695.1 Heterocephalus glaber | reverse complement strand
CTGCTTTAAATGTTTGATATAATTTATCAGTTAAAATGTATATGAGCCTGGTGTTGTCATATAGGTAGGTTTTCAAGCTAGGAATATACTTTAATAGGTGCTATTCAAATTTTATATTTCCTCCAGAGTAAGTTTCATTAATTTGTCTTCCAAGGTACTTCTTAGAAGTTGTCAATTTATTTCAAAAAATATTTTTGTAATATGCTCTCCATATTCTTTTAAATTCTGTAAAATCTGTGGTAATGTCTTCTAGATCTTGATATTGTAATTTAAATAATGTTTAATTGATACTGTGTAATAGGAAGAAAAGGTCTAAAGGAGTAGGGGAAGTGGGAGGGGTAGGGGAAAGGAAAGAAGGGAAAAGAAAAAATACGAGAAAAGGAAAATAATGGAAACAAAGTCTGTGAAAATAAGGAAGGGTGGAGGGGGTGAAGGAAAAAATAAGAACCAAGATACTTATGTAAAGGTACAAGATCCCAATGATGAATGTAACTGTATTTTATACCTAAAATGTACCAATAAACTTAATGGGGAAAAAAACATAATTTCCTAAGAAAACAATATATACAGATGCAAAGAAACTGACAAGACACAAATCGGGACAAAGAAGGCAGTAAAGAGCTCTGCTTGGATGACTTCCTTTCCCCTTCCCAAAACTACTTTCCAACAAAGTGGGTTCTGTGGCTCAGACTACATGGTCTGGCTCTTTGTCTTTATGCTACTCTGTCACTATTCATTCCACCTATCAACAGCCATCATGCAAACTACGTAGCTATACTCCCAAAGTTTCAGATTAAGGTTCTGAGGAAAGTCCTAAACTAGAGTATAAGGGAGAAGCTTTTCACTGGGATTGAGAAGGCAGATGAGAAACTGAATGAAATGGATTGAACAGAGAATAGAGAAACCGGAGAGTATTAAATCTCAGACTGGCTCTTCTAACCATACCTTAGTATCCCAGCTCCTTACCTTCACACATTCTTCCTGGAAAGTCTGATAACTCTGGGATATTTTTTGGTTTTGGGGGGATTTTTTGGTACCAGGGATCAAACTCAGGTCCTTGTGCTTGCAAAGCAGGTGGCAGAACCACTGAGCTAAATCCCCAGCCCCTCTGGTTTTTCATTTGTTTTTGAGACAGGGTCTCACTAAGTCACTAAGCTTGAACTTGTGATCCTCCTAGCTCAGCCTACCAGAGTACTGGGATTCCAGATGGGCGCCACCAACTCTGATTTCTATCTATAGAAATAAGGGTTGTGGGGCCAGGGATTTAGCTCAGTGGTTTCACCGCCTGCTGCGCAAGCACAGGGACCCGAGTTCGATCCCCGGTACCAAAAAAAAAAATAAGGGTTGCATCTTAAGTTAAATTATTCTATTAGCCAAAACTTACAGACTTAAATTTTTTTTTTGGTACCAGGGATCCAACTCGGGTCCTTGTGCTTGCGCAGCAAGCAGCGAAACCACTGAGCATTTAAATCCCCAGCCCCTACAGACTTAAATTTTAAGAATACTTTAGGTTCATAGATAACAAAAGTAGGCAGCAGAGTAACAGGAAACTCCCCAAAGCCTGTTGTTTGCCCTGAGTTTCCTGGACTATCAATATCAGGCACCAGAGCGGTAACGTTTGTTACAAGTGATGAACCTTCGCTGACAATCATAACCAACGAACCTGTATCTTTGTTACCAATGCCCACAGTGTACATTGGAGCTCAGTCTTGGGCTGTACATTCTAAGTTGGGAAAATGTATAATGATGTATTTCCAGCTATACAGCATCATAGAGAGTAATTTTACTACCATAAAAATCTCCTGTGCTCTACTTATTCATCCCTCCCTCTCATCCAGCTCCCAGCAAATCACTATCTTTGTACTGCTGCCATAGTTTTTCCTTTTCCAGACTGTCCAACAGTGGGAAGCACACGGTATGTAGCCTCTTCAGATTGGCTTCTTTCATTCAGGGATATGCATTTAAGGGCTCTTTCGTGTCTTTTCATGGCTTCATAGCACATTTGTTTTTAGTACTGAATAATATTTCATTTTCTAGATGTACTATGGTGTATTTACCCTGACGGACATCTTGCTTCCAAGTTTTGGCAATTATAAATAAGCTTGCAATAAACATCTGGGTGAACATACTTGTGTGAATATATGTTTTCAGCTCATATGAGTAAATACCAAGGAGCATGACTGCTGGATTATATGGCAAGAATATTTTTAGTCTTATAAGAAACTGCCAAGCTGTCTTCCAAAATGGCTGTACCATTTTGCATTCCCACCAGCAGTAAATGAAAATTCCTATTCTTCTACATGCTGAGCAACATTTGGTGTTGCTAGTACTTTGAACTTTAGTCATTTTATTAAGTTTATAGTGGTATCTCACTTTTATTTTAACTTGGAATTCCCTAATGGCATATGATGTCGATCATCTTTTTATATGCTTGCTTGCCATCCACATGCCTTCTGTGGTGAGGTGTTCAAATTTTCATTTTTTAATTGGGTTACTTCCTTACTGTTGAGTTTTAAGAGTTTTTTGCATATTTTGGATAATAGAGATCAGAGATGTCTTTGGCAGGTATTTTTTTCCTGGTCTATAGTTTGTCTTCATTCTCTGGATAAGGGTTCTTTTCAATAATATTTTTCATACACATTTTCTATATAGTCAGAGTGTATATATATATATATTTTTTGTTTTTTATTGAGACAGGGTCTCACTATGTAATTCAGGCTGGCCCTGAACTTACTATGGAGTCCAGGCTGGTCTTGAATTTGTGGTGATTCTCCTACCTCAGCCTCCCAAGTGCTGGGATTACAGGTGTGTGCCACCACATCTGGCATAATGTATATATTTTACTATGGTTACCAAAGGTTTTTTTGTTTTGTTTTTTTATTGGTACCAGGGATCGAACTCAGGTCCTTGCGCTTGCATAGCAGGCGGCGAAACCACTGAGCTAAATCCCCGGCCCCTGGTTACCATAGTTTTAAATGATTATTCTACTGAATGCTCCCCAAAATGACCAATGAAATTCTTGCCAAAAGCTGAGCCAACTTTGTTGCAGAAATTAGCAGGCCAATTCTAAAATTCATATGGTTTTGTAAGACACTCAGAGTAATAAAAGCTACCTTGAAAGTTGTAGGACTCATAGTTCATGGTTTCAAAACTTAATAGGGGCTGGAGATGTAGCTCAGTGGCACTATGCCTGCCTCACAAGCGCAAGGTCCTGAGTTTGATTCCTGGTAACAAAAAAAAGAAAAAATTCAATACACAGAGCAATCAAGACCATGCAGGGCTGAGGATTTAGCTCAGTGGTGCCACCACCTACTTTGCAAGCACAAGGTCCCCAGTTCAATCCCTGGTACAAAAAAAAAAAAAACCCAGTAAGAATGAAGGGGCAGGGAGGAGAGGAAAGAGGAAGAAAGGAAGGAAAGAAAGAAGAGCGAGAGAGAGGGAGGCAAGGGGGGAAAGGCAAGGCAAGAAGAGAGGGAGGAAAGGGGAGGAAAAAGAAAAAGAGGGAGGGAAAAGGGAAAGAAAATGAAAGAAAGTGAAAGGATAAAGTATAGAATGAGAAAAAAATTTGCAAATCACACTTTTGTTTTGTTTTTAAGAAAGGGTCTCCCTATGTAGTTCAGGCTGGCTTTGAACTCACTGTGTACCATAGGCTGGCCTTAAACTCGTGGAAATTCTCCTGTCTCAGCCTCCAAAGTGCTGGGATAAAAAGCATGTGCCACCAGGCCTGGCTTCACACCATACTTCTGATAATGGAATCAGTATCTAAAATATATTACGAACTCCAACTCCATAATAAAAATACAGTGCAATTTAAAAATGAGCAAAGGACTTAAACAGACAATTCTCCAGAGAAGATATACAAATGGCCATAAGCACGTGTGCTCAACATCACTAGGACATGCACATAAAAATCACAGTGAGGCCAGGGGATTTAGCTCAATGGTTTCACTGCCTGCTGCACAAACGCAAGGACCCGAGTTCGATCCCTGGTAACAAACCCCCCCCCCAAAAACAAAAATCACAGTGAGACACCACTACACACTCACTAGAATGGCTATTTTTTTTTTTTTGGTACCGGGGATTGAACTCGGGTCCCTTCACTTGTGAGGCAGGAGGCAGAACCACTGAGCTAAATCCCTGGCCCATAGAATGGCTATTTTTAAGACAATAGTAAATTATTGAGAAAGATGCTAAGAACGTAGAATGCTTATTCATTTCTAGCAGGAACATAGAATGGTGCAGCTGTTTGGAAAATGTTGGTACTTCTTCAAAAAGTTAAACTGGGGCCAGGGATTTAGCTCAGTGGTTCTGCCACCTGCTTCACAAGCGCAAGGACCTGAGTTCAATCCCCGGTACCAAAAAAAAAGTTAAACTGACATTGTGGTTACCCCTGTGATCTCAGCTACTTGGGAGGCTGAGGCAAGAGGATTGTGAGTTCCAGGCCAGCTTGGGCAACTCAGCAAGGCTCCATCTCCCAAAAAAGGGGACAACTAGAGAGCACTTAGACTTAGAGTACTTGCCTAACATGTGCAAGGCTGTAGGTTCAAACCCCAGAACTGATAATAACAATGATGATAATATTACCATTTGATACAACAATTCCATTCTTAAGTGTAGCCCCAAGAAAAAAATGAAAACATATGCCCACTCAAAAACATACACAAAAGTTCATGAGAACAATACAATAACCAAAGAGTAGAAAACAACCCAAATGTCCATTAACTGACAATGGATAAACAGAATGTGGCAGACCCATACAATGAAGTATTACTCAGCAACAAAGTACCACTACCATGAGTGAACATTACCCTAGATGAAAGAAGACAGCGAGAAAGACCATACACTGTATCTGTCAGCTGATCGAAAGGCCTGGAACAGGCAAATTCAGAGAAGGAAAGGAACCCATGTTGTCCAGGGCTCAGGGGTGCGGGGGGTGAGAGTGACTGCAGATGGGCACCGATCAAACGCTGAGAACTGGGGTAGTCGTAACAGCTGTACAAATCTGTGAGTACACTGGAAACTCTAAACTGTATACTTTTACAGGGTGAATGTTATCTAGAGAAAGCTGTTATAGAATGGATGCACCACAATTCACAATACACATCACTTCCAATTTCATACTGTACTACCTAACGTGCCATGAAGATTTTTGTGTCTATGCTTTAATCATACACATAATTAAGAGTAAGCTCTTGATTGGGGGTGGGTACCAGGGATTGAACTCAGGATCTTAAGCTTTAGAGGCAGGCACGGTGCCACTGAGCTAAATCCCTGACCCAAGAGTAAGCTCTTGAAATAATCTGCTTAAGTTAGAATTTTGGCTTGACACAACATAGCAGCTATATGATCTTCAACAAGTCCCTTAACTACACTGGGCCTCAGTTTCCCATCTAAAACACGAAGTTGAACATTATTACAACTCAGGATTCTGAGCATTAAAATGAGTAACACATGTAAAGCACTTTGCACAGTGCCTTCACAAAGATGTCTAACCTGAGTAGAGGAGCTGTGTAATTTGCATTACTTTCTTTTAAAAATATTTACTTTCTGGGGCCAGGGATTTAGCGCAGTGGCACCATGCCTGCCTCCCAAGTGCAAGGTCCTGAGTTGGATCCCCAGTACCAAAAACAAAAAATTTATTTACTTTCTGCTTTTGTGTTTTTGTTGTGGGGTTTGTTTGTTTGTTTGTTTTGAGACAGGGTTTTGCCATGTAGGCCTTGAACTTACTGTGTGACCCAGGCTGGCCTCAAACTCATGGCGATCTTCCTGCCTCAGCCTCCCAAAGTGCTGGGATTATAGCCACGCACCACCATGCTCACCTAAAACATAGTATTTATTTGTTTGTCTGTGGTACTGGGGTCTGAAGCCAGGGCCTTTGCACTGAGTTACATCCCCAAACTTTTTTTTTTAAACAGGCTCTCACTGAGTTGTGAAGTTGCCTGGGTTGGGCTAAAACTTATGATTCTCCTGTCAGCCTCCCAGTGCTAAGATCACAAGTGTACACCACAGCATGCCAGCCCTGGTTTTGTTTTTTCTAATATGATTTCCAAAAGTGGTATAACTGGTCAGAACTCATGAACATCTTATGATGTGAATCTGGAGCGGCCCCAAAGGCCTGTGTGTTAAAGGTCTGGTCACAGCTGTGGTGCTATGGGGAGGTGGTGGAGCCCAGGAGGTAAGGCCCGGAGGAAGCCAGGTCACTGGGTGGTATTGGGGCCTGTGATCTTCCTCTCTGTCTCTGCTTTGCAGCCACTTGAGGTGAGCAGCTCTGTCCCACCATGTGCTCCCTGCCAGGACCTCTCCCTCGCCACAGGCCCAAAAGCAAAGGAGCCAAGTGCCCACAGACGGAGACCTCTAAAAACATAAGCCAAAAGAAAACTTTTCTCCTTATAATTATCTCAGAGATCTGATCACAGCCAAGGAATGCTAACACAAATATTTATGTGTCTCAATATATTTCACCAAACTACATCTCAAAATGGGTACACTAATTTCTGGTGCTATAGTTGTAAGTATATGAAAGAAAACTGATGTTACTGCCAACATTACAGTAAATTTGTTAATGGAGTAAGTATCTTGTTTAAATTGTTTATTCATTTTAATTTTTGCTCTCAGCAGTTTGAAAGCCAATAGTTTTCTAATTATTCTATTGATTCTGCACAACATGAAACTTACTGAACAGGAAATGTGCACAAAATCCACAAGAGGCTACAAAGAAAATGGAAATAAGGCAGGTCAAGGATTTTCTGTGAGGTAAGGCAAAGAAATATTTTAATTCAAGGTAACAATAATGAGGAATAAGGAAGCTACAAAGTGCTTATAAGTGTCCAAAGAGGGAATGGATAGCAGTGTTTGAGGTGGGATTTAAAGGATAGACATAATTTCAACTGGCAAGAGTGTGGCAAGGTAAAATCAAAGCTGGTAAAAGAATACGGCACACTCTAAGGCTGTCGCTTGAGGACAAAGGGACCAGCAGATGGAATGCGAAGAGAACAAGAACACAGAGCAGACCCTCTAAAACTGAGCTAGTGACCATGTCAGCAGCGGGGGGAGAGTTTCTCACAGGGCAAAAATGTGCAGAAAAACACGAAGCCATGAATCACCATGACCCATCAAGGGAACTGTATGTGATCCAACTGGCTGAAGTGAAGGGTACATGTGGGAAAGAGGCAGATGATGCTAAATAAACAGGCAGAGGCCCGACAGTAAAGAACCTTGTGTGCCAGAATAAAGCATCTGAACTTTATTCCAAAGGAAATAGAAAAGTGAATCATTTGTGACAATCAAACTGGTTTTTAAAAAAATGATTCTGGCAACACTCCAATGGCTTCCCACTCACACAGAATAAAGTCTGAAGTTTGTCTTACGCTTAAAGCCCCACAAGCTGGTCACTGGCCATCTCTGAAAGCGCTCTCAGCACCCTCCGCCCCCTTGCTCTGCTTAGCTACACTGGCATTCTCGCTGTTCTCTTCAAAATGCCCCTCCTCAGGGTCTTGCACTTGTTCCTTCTTCCTGGACAGCTACACAGGGGTGCCTTCCTTTCCTTCAGTCTCTGATCAAATACTTACTTTCTTTTTTTTTTTGGTACTGGGGATTGAACTCAGGTCCTTGTGTTTGAACAGCAGGTGGCGAAACCACTGAGCTAAATCCCCAGCCCTTAAATACTTTCTTATCTGGCAGGCTTCCTCTATTGGTTGATAGAAAAGAGCATGAAACTACTTTAATTAGTGCCATTTTCTTCCTCCACTCAGCACCTGCACAAGTATTTATTTGTACATTGTTTGCTCCCCCTTACTAGAAGGAAGGCTGCATGATAGATCCTCTCAATAACCCTGCCACATGGGAACTGTTGATACTGCTATTTTCAGACAGTGACACTAAGGAGCAGAGAAGAAATTTATCAAAGGACATGTTGCTGATGAACGGTGCAAGCACACAGAAAGGCTCCTGAGCCTGCACTCTGATATTTCACACACTGATTCTTTACTAGGGTCACAAGTCCCTGACTCTATCAACAAATGAAAATGTAAATGTATCAGAAATCATATCACTAGTGAGAGGGCAAACTGGCATAATATTTTTAAGAGGAAATTTGCCAATATCTACAAAAAAGTTAAATACCTTTTACCCCAGCAACACCACTTCCAGAAAACCACCTATAGATATTCTCACAAAAATAAGCAAAAATACATGAAAAGGGTATTAAACATAACACTATTGTAATAGGAAAAAAGTGGGAAATTTCCATAAAAGACTGTTATTACATATCTGTGTAATGGAATATTATGTAGCAATTAAAAATTAACAAACAGCTATACATGAATTAATAGGGAAAGATGTTCAAGAATAGCATGAAGGCCAGTGATTTAGCTCAGTGATGCCATGCCTGCCTCACAAGTGCAAGGTCCTGAGTTTAATCCCCGGTATAAAAAAAGAAAAAAAAAAAAAAAGCACAAAGGAAAAAAATTTATAGAACAGAATATAAATATCCTATTTGTATAAAGAATGCATATGCATTTGTAAATGTAGAAAAAAATGTCAAGAAAGAAAAATACTAAACTATTAATTTTTTTGTTCTGTTTTTGAGATAGGGTCTCACCATGGAGTATAGGCTGGTCTTGAACTCACTATGGAGCCCAAGCTGGCCTCAAACTTGCAGCAATCCTCCTGCCTCAGCCTGCTCAGCATTGGGATTACAGACGTCCGCAACTACGCCTAGCCTAAACCATTAATTCTTGAGAATGGGATTTGGAGAAAAAAGAAATTTTTACTTTTTGCTTTTTGTGTATACATACATCTACCTATTAAAAATCAGTTTAGCGGGCCAGGGATTTAGCTCAGTGGTTTCACCACCTGCTGCACAAGCGCAAGGATCTGAGTTCGATCCCCAGTACCAAAAAAAAAAAATCAGTTTATTAAATTTTCACTAATGAATAAAGAAAATGGCTGAGCACAACAAAGGCTCTTAACTTCAGATGAACATAACTGATCTTGACTATCCACAGTTCAGGAAATGCAAGCTACTAAATGTACTTAAAGAAATTCATCCATCCATTCAACTATTTATGGAACACTTACTATGTGTCAGCACTGTGCCTGATGATACTGACATAATGGTGAGCAGGAAAGACCTAGTCCTTGGTTCTGAAGAGCTTACAGAAAGACCTGTTGGTCTCCATTTTTTCTGTTTCCTGTGTAAGAACCACTTACTGGTCTGTGTTTTTCATTATGCCTATTACGCTATAGTGTCTCGTGAAATAGTAATTAACAGGATCATATCAAACAAAAATGAAGACTTTAAAAATTTTTAATGCCTATTTCTTTCATGATTCATAGTTATTAGAAGCACGATTTGTGGAAAGAACAATTCAAAAAGTAACTTTTCAATTATAGTAGACAAAAAAGTAACCTAGATGCTAAGCGAAGTTTAGGGGAAATTAGGTAAAAATATTCAAAAGGGAAAAACGTTACAGGAAATCTTTACTTTCTTCACTGATTTATGTTCCCCAAATTTTTCTACAATGAATATGTAATAGAAGAAGCAAGGGAAGCCTCCAAGGCAACAACAGGTCAGCTACTGCCCGACTCCTTCCCCATTGCACCAGTTCCCTCATGGCCTGGACTGGCCGACACTCCCTGGCCATTCCCCTTTCTGCTAGAAACAGTACACTAGGCCTTTCCTCTGGGAAACCACTGCTTCTGTCTCCTGGGCCAGGCCAGGCCCTGCCACTCAGCTCCTCCATCCCTCGGTCACTTGTGTTCAGGGGTGAACACATGGCCCTCCTAACAGATTCAAATCAAAATCAATCCTGACAAGAGATTAAACTTTAATGAAGACATTATAATTGCTAATGTATAATACAGCTAAAATTCCTACAGAAAACTCTGTAATAAAACTTTCACTTAATCTGGTCCCTAAATATTTTGTGTGGCTCAAGTCACAAAAGTGCAGTGAAAGTCATAAGCTACATATTTTGTTAAAACATACACAATGAAATGGCAACAAAAATACAAGATTATAAAATTTCCACTTCAAAGAAGCTATTAAAACCTCATATTAGGGCCAGGGATTTAGCTCAGTGGTTTCGCCGCCTGCTGTGCAAGTGCAAGGACCCGAGTTCAATCCCCAGTACCAAAAAAAAAAAACCAAAAAAACTCGTACTTGTCTCAAAGAGTAAGAATGTTAAGCCCGGGCCAGGAATTTAGCTCAGTGGTTCTGCTGCCTACCTCACAAGCACAAGGACCTGAGTTTGATCTCTGGTACCAAAAAAAAAAAAAAGGATGTTAAGCCCATTTACACAGTATCCTGTTAAAATAGCTAAGCCTAGAAACAATAAGAAAATTTAGGTCTACCAGGCATATACATTAATCACATCTCCTCTAACAGAAATATTTTTTAACTTTAAAAATAAAGACATACAAGCAGTATTTTGAGGCTCCTAAAATGTAATAACTAAGAAAATATCTGAAATACATTTAACTTTTTACATAATTCTGATCAATTAATAATCTTCTCAATACTAAGAAAACAGCAGAGTACTATATATTAATAAACTACAGGAAAACAAAGTTCAAGTCAATATAAGGAAACAAACAAGCAAACCATCAGAACGTCCTAAGACTGAAAGGGACTATCTTGTAAGACAGAGGCCTCCCTTTCCTTGAAACTAAACTAAAACAAAAACTGTAATTCTCTGAAAATAAAACATCCTTGAAAAATTCAAGTGATGTGCCAACTGTTTTATTTCCTGAAAGAATATAGCTGAACACATATAATAATCTGTTGCATCTTTTTCACTGTTGCACAATGTCCCTGGCCTAGAATGCACATACTGTATCTATTATCATATTTAAGCAGCTGACAGCAGTGGTTTAAGAATCCTTAACATTCATCTTTGAATACTTAGTTTTCAGTCTTGAAATGGTCATGGATTTCAGCAGTTAAGTATCATATATATTTTTCCATACACTCCAAATACAATACATTTCCTGAACTTTTAGCTTTCAGTTTCCTGTTCGTCAGTGGCTAGAATTCTAGAGGCAATACATAAATACACCACAGCCATGGTATTTCCACTTTTGACAACAGTGAACGTGAACTTAATATGAACATATATAATTATAATGCATATGACTACACACAACAGCTAAGACAGCAATAGCAGATGTTTAATAATTTATAAAAATGGAAATACAAATTACATTCTTTACACAAGAATTCATGTAACTTCTTTTATAACTCAGAACTCAGAAAAGGTTTCTCTCTTCTGAAAGACTGATAAGCTTTCTTTTTCAGACAATAACTATGAACCCATCCTGTTTCCTTTTTTCTCTTGCTTGCCAGGAAGCTCGGAGCTAAACTTAATGTTCAAACAAAGAAACTATCTTGCCTCAGATAATTGGTGTAAAGATGTCTTCTTCCCATTTCCTCATCCTGCTCATTATTTCTCAAGTGACTTATGCCTATTTGCTGACTTTGTTTTTAATGGTCTTTGCCTTTTTCTGTATTAATTACACGCTATCTTCAGTGACTAGAATATAAATTTAAAGAAAATTAATGACTTAAAGTTTCTACTTTCACATCATTACATAACCTGTTAACCCCATTTATAGAAAATATAGGTTCTAAAGTAGATCTTTTTTGCTCTTTCAGAAAAAATAATATTTTTAAATTAAAGAATAATGAAATGGGGCTGGAGGGCTAGGGATTTAGCTCAGTGGTTCTACCACCTGCCTCGAAAGCAGACGGTCCCAAGTTCAATCCCCAGTACCAAAACAATAAAATGGGGCTGGAGATTTAGCTCATTGGTGCCGCCGCCTGCCTCGCAAGCACAAGGTCCTGAGTTCAATCCCGGTACCAAAAAGAAAAAAAGAATTGCTTGATTAATATCTAAAGAAGTCAAATTACAAAAAACTTAATATTCTAAAAGTAGAGTTAACAAAATTTATTATATTACTATATAAATTAAAAGGCTAGCAGCATCTACATATATTTAATAGACTTTCTTTACAAACAATAAAATGGTTCAACATTAAGAAAATATTTTAAGGGGCCGGGGATTTAGCTCAGTGGTTTCGCTGCCTGCTGTGCAAGTACAAGGACCCGAGTTCGATCCCCGGTACCAAAAAAAAAAAAAGAAAATATTTTAAAAAGTAAAACAGAAGTTCCTATAAATTACACAAAGAGGTTAAGACAAACCTACACACACGCGCACACACACATTTCAAAAAACTCTAAGCATATTTTTTCTCTTAGTAGAATAATTAAAAGATAAAATGTGTTACAAGGGGTAACCATCTATATACAAAACAAATGGCAGGTCAGAAGAAGAAAAAAAAATCCCCTTTCCCTTCCAGAAAAATGAAGTTAGTAAAAAGAAAGCAAACTGGGAAATATAAGTGGTCTGATACAAGCTATTGAAGACATGAAAAAACTTGTATAGACATTTGTGAATCATACAATTCAACTTCACAGTGTGTAAAAAATGATAAAAGAAAATCAGTATTTCCATAAAAATAAATCTGATCCAGAAGTCTGCTTTTGAGGGAAGGAATGTGGTAGAATTTGCAGAGGTCTGGGGCATCTTTATATAACCTAGGCCACTTTTTCTTTCTTTTATAATGGGAAAGAATACAGAACAGGATTTTTATCATGACTTCATGATAAAATTATGCTTATAGTGACTAGAAAGTATCTGTATACTGTGCATATTCTCAAAATGCACAGAGATTATCATGCCACGGTTAAAACAATACACTTTAAGGGAAAAAAAGGAAGTGATGCATGCGACAGTGAGTTAGTGATTAGGAACTGACATTATTTATGTATGAGGAAAAAAATACCTGCTCTGTATAAAGGGAAGGGAATAGTTTTGAGCAACTGGTGTGACCACACACTAAGCTTTGGGCTTTATATACACATATTTTATCACACTGCATCTAAGAAGGAAAACAGTATAGCTGAAAACAATTCTTAAATAAGGTTTTCACCATTACGGGTGGTGCACATTAACATGTGAGAGACTGAAGACAGCTGATGCAAGCTTGCAGACGATTGCAATAGAAGTGCAGACTCAGGGGCTGTGAAGTTGAAATTAAAATGGCTCCCAACTTTTCATGCTATGATACCAATAGCTCTGGAAGAGAACTTGTGTTCTACCATGATGGAAACCAAAGGTCTACCTTTTTTACAAGGCTATTTATGTTTAAAACAGTATTATGTTTATAATTTATAACTAAAATAAAAGGAAGAAACCTTTTTCTTCTCAAAGCTGATTTCTGAGCTGTGGTTTTTTTAAATTCATTTTTATTCATACATATTTGCCACACATAATGATCACATCCATCATAGGAAATCTGTACCTGTACATAGCTTAGCTCTTTTTTTTCCATTCCCCTCCCCTCCCTTCAACCCTTCTCCTCTCCATTTACAAAAGCTTTGTTCCCATTTTCCCTTCCATTCTCCTTTTTTAAATCCCTTTTCCCTTCCCCCTCCTCCTCTCCCTTATTCTTCCCATTTGAACATGTTCTTCCTACTTTCCACATCTATCTTCCATTTTGCTCTTTATTTACCCTTTGAGTTCCTCACACAAGAGAAACAATGTGATGTTTAAGTTTGTGTGTCTGATTTATTTCGCTTAACATTATGGTCTTTTTTTTTTTTTTTTTTGGTACCGGGGATCGAACTCAGGTCCTTGTGCAGCAGGCGGCGAAACCACTGAGCTAAATCCCCTGCCCAACATTATGGTCTTGACCTGCCATTCATTTACCTAAAAATGACTCAAGTTTATCCTTTTTTACAGCAGAGTAGTACACTCCACTATATATAAAAACTACATTTTCTTTATCCAGTCGCCTGTTGATGGGCATATGGGCTGTTTCCAAGATTTAGCTATTATAAATTGTGCTGCTAGAAACATGAGTAGGCATTTATCACTGTGGTATGATGCTTTTAACTCTTTGGAAAGATACTAGAAGGGGCACAGCGGGGTCAAAAGGAACCTCCAGTTTTAGTTTTTTGAGGAATCTCCACACTGATTTCCATAGTGGTTCTACCAATTTACACTCCCACCAACAATAGAGAAGGGTTCCTTTTTCCCCACAGCTGCACCAGCATTTGTTATTGGCTGATTTCTTGATGATAGCCATTCTTTCTGGAGTGTGAGCTGGGTTTTGAAACATTACCTTAAGGAACAGTGGTGCTCATCCAACAAGTGCAATCACGGGCTTTTCGTTCATAGGGGCAAATTATTAGCACATTGTCCCTGGTAGTAAAATTATTTTTTATTTAATAAAAATTTTTTAAAAATTATTTTTTATCTTGGTGTTTAAGTTTCAGAAGAAAAAGTATGATAATATTTGCATAATTCCCACTCAGAGGGTTGAGAATTATACAAAGATGACCATAAAAATAGCCCTGAAACCTGCAGAGCTGGTCAGTAATGACTGTGGCTCTTAAGCATGACTTCCTCTGACCCCCAAATTTCCTCACCCCCTCCTCTGTAAAACAAGATGGCCGGACTAGAAGCCATTTCCCTTCCTTCCTCCCTTTCTCCCTCTCCCTGGTCCTTTCCACTGTGTGGCTTTGTGATTTAGGAACCAGACTGTATCTAGAGAGCAGAAAAGACAACAGTAGCAAAACTTTGGAGAAAGTTAGTAATGCTTTTATGTAAACAACTAGAATATTAGGAAAATGAGAAAGGTAGCCAAAAACAATTTTACTATGAGAAATGAACAAATTAAAGAGGCATGATGATTCAGGATAGATGATTATGAGCTTCATTGTTAAAATTAATTTGAATACAAGTTTCAGGGTTTTGTTATTGTTGTTGTCTGTGGAACTTGGAGCTGAACTCAGAGCTTTCACATTAAGCTACAACCCCAGCCCCCTTTTAAAAAAATTTTTTGCGACACAGATCACTAAGTCGCCCAGGCTGGCCTTGAACTTGGGATTCTTCTGCCTCAGTCTCCCAGGGTGCTAGGTATGTGCCACCACATCTGGCTAAATTTCAGTTATTGTTAAATCAATAAAGATAACAAGAAATGTTAGAAATGCAGACAGAAGTGTGATCTAAAACACTTAAGAACCCTTGCCAGATAGCCCAAGAAACTTTCTCTAGTTCCCTCATTGTATATGGAAGAGATGTCATACCCCTTAATCACCTCTAACTCTGCTCCGATATAATCACACGCAATCTTCCAATAGGCTAAGTCCGCACCACCACTTCTAATGAATCTAGGCTGTCTACCCCTCCTTATCACTGAATTTTCTCTCTATCTGAAATGTACTCTCCTTTCTCTCAACTTAGTAATAATTTATCAAGCTCTAATAGTGTTTGAGGCATAGTTCCAAAGATTTCATGTACTAACTCATTAATTCTCTCAAAAATCCTGAGAGGTTAACTAATTTAAGATTACTCAGTACAGTGCTAAGATTCAACACAGAATGACTACAAGAAGCCTGTCAACTTGCTCAATTAGTCCAACACTCAAGTCAGACTCTGACACCTTCTTGAAATTCTCATCTTCTTAGCATTTATTCCTGCCTCTTAAGCCGTTAAGTAAAACAGACTCTGGCCATTCACCATAGAACTTGGTTATTTATCCTGTGCACATGTTCAATCTTTCTGAGAACAAGGCCGTAGCTTATACAGTATTTTTGTAGTACTACTTAGAAACTAACAATTTAATAAATATCTGGTACACAGTGGTGCTTATTATTGAAACTATAATAGTATTTGATAGTTACTAAAGATATACCAGCAAACAGAGCTGAGTACTTTACATCGATTGGTTCACTTGAGGCTCACAACCTGGAAGTAATCTTGTCCCTTTCCCATTTTACAGATGAGGAAACTGAGGCTTACAGAAACTAAACATCTTGTGCAATACTGCATATAGTAGTGGTAAGATTTCAATTCCAACAGTACAATGTTAAGAGTCCAAGCAATATACTTAATCCTCAGCAGACCACAAAACGCCTTAAAAAGAGGCGTCAATCCCAACACCACATCTTTCATTACTCAGCAGCAGTCCTTCTGCACCACTGAATACTGAAGATTCAGAATTAGAGGTGCAGTTGCTCCCTCCTAGAAACTCAAGTCCATTACGACTTCAGGACCAAACTTTGATATCACTGGCAGAGTCCCCATCTTTATAACTTAAATTTTTACCTTATGGCTTAGGAGCATAATTTTTTAGAACTCCTTGGAAATTCTTTTGCATCCCATTCCTTTGACCCTGAAGCCTGCCCACTCCCTGCACCCTACAATTCATCTCTTGGTCGCTGTATTATAGAGTAAAAGAGTCCCATTACTCCTAGCAACTGTCGGGACAATTTGAACTCAAGGGTCTACTTGATGAACTCTACACCTATAATGAAATGAGTAATGAAAGAGCATTGGAAAAAGCCCATGCCAAGAGGCAGCAGAAATAAGGGAGCTTTAAACTCACATTGTAGGGCCGGGTATTTAGCTCAGTGGCTCTGCCGCCTGCCTCAAAAGCACAAGGTCCTGAGTCCGATCACTGGTACCAAAAAAAAAAAAAAAGTCACACTGTAAAGCAAAGATGAAGAAGAAAACTCAGAAAAAGTAGGACTAGAAATACAAATAGAAGGTAAAAGTAAGAGTTCAGAGTAAATTCAGTGGAGGGACACAGACAAATGAAAACACTGAAATCTAATCCATTTTATGAATTTTGACCCCTTTATCTATTTTTCTATTTTTGTAGTGCTGAGGACTGAATCTAGGGCCTCAGGCAAACACTCTACCAGTGAGCTACATTCTCATCCCTTTTTATTTTGAAACAGGATCTCACTAACTTATCCAGGCTGGCCTCAAACTTGAGATTGACCTGCCTCTGCCTCCTGAGTAGCTGGGATTACAGGCATGAACCACCACACCCAGCTCATTTCTTTTCCTAATCTCTAATGAAAATGGAAAAATGTGTATATGAAACATTCACTGAGCAATCATTAACTAGGAACAAAATATAAATTAGGAATTGTTTTTTTTCCTGAGAAACGACTCATCTTAGAATATCAGAGCTTGCTGGAAAAGGACCTTAAAATACCAGCTAATCTCACCCATTCATTTTACAGTTAAAGTAAACTCAGAAAGGTTGAGTAACTTTAATGTGCCCAAGGGTATACAGCTACTTAGTTGCAACAGTTCTGAATCTCATTCCAGTGTCTATTCCACCATACCAGGAGTCCTAGGGGTAGTGTGTTTTCTCCCACCCTTTACAATAACCACTAAATTAATTTCGCATAAGCATTTCAGAATCCTCATATTACTTACTCATAGTTCCTTTAGAAGAAAACAACCAAATAATCTTGATGCTCCAGAACAATATATGCAATATTTCATTTTCTTATCCCCAAAGTCAGTAATCTTAATTGGGTTTTGGTTTCTACCAGAAGGAAATTCAAACATTTCCTAAAAGAGTAGAAAGATCTCCAGAAGCTGACCAAATTCAAGTCAGAAGGATGAACTACAATCTGTCTGGAAAGGAATCAGGTCCAAGACCCTGGAAGCTACACAACTGCTAGTGGGAATACAATGGTATCTTTTCTTTACCCTTTTTATTTTATATCTTCCTGACTAACCTCAGGCTCCCATCTTTCTGACATACTTTAATTCCAGGAGTGTCTGAAGAGATGACAAGTTAGAGAATTGATATGATGTCGTTTTCAGCAAAGGTGGAGTTTTTTGTGTCTTTTTTTTTGGGTACCGGGGATCAAACTCAGGACTTTGCACTTGCAAGGCAGGCAGCTGTACCACTGAGCTAACCCCCCCCCCCAGCAAAGGTGGAGTTTTAATAGGAATAGTCTTAGTCAGGATACAAGGGACAAGAGTCAGGAGCAGAGTCTCAGAGAAGGCAACAGACCTGTACTTTTAGCCATAAAAACCTTAGCCCTGAAAATGTGCTATGAACACACAGTTCAGCATTTCCCCTAGGCTCCAGAGTACTCGAGGATATCTAGGACCCAAAGGAAGTCATCCTGGGCCACACCTGTGGTCTAAAGCAGTCTGCTGTTCAAACTCCTTGAAAAACTGTGGCCCTGCCAGCCACCAACCATCAGATGATTTGAGCCAAGTGGCTTGGCAATCTGCCACATCACCTGTGGATAAATGTAGTACCCAAGCCTTAAAAATGATGGGTCTGCCTAGAAGGCTGACGGAAGCCTTCTATGGAAAGGAAGGAAATGTCCTATTTTACTTCAGGAACATAGCTTAATTTTGATATGTGTGAAGTTCACTAAAGATTAGTGATAATTTCTTGCTTTAGAACATTAATTAAATTAGGACAAGTACAGTGGAAAGGAAAGGGACAAAAACATAAAAAGAAACATAAAATTAGTAAAAAGGGGTATTGTTTAGCTTAAGAAGCAAAGGGCCAGGGATTTAGCTCAGTGGTTCCAGTGCCTGCCTGTCAAGTGCTAGGTCCCGAGTTTGATCCCCAGTACCAAAAAAAAAAAAAAAAAGCAGCAGCAGCAAAGTAAGAGGAAAACAATGACCAGAAAGAATAAGAGTCATTAACAGCTTAGGAGGGAAGTTGGGATGCTGGTATGCAGCTGCTATAGAGCGACTACTGAAACATATTTTGTTTCAAGACATAGATGAAAATTTAGACTTCAAGTTTAGATAGACAACAATATAGATATGGGGCCTAAAAAGAGGTGGCAGTAAAGAGCGCTGTAATGATTGAGGTTTTAAAGAAAGAGGTTAACAAAAGAACATGTAGCCGGGCATGGTGGTGCACGCCTGTCGTAACAGCACTTGAGAGGCAAAGGCAGGAGGATCACTGTGAGCTCTAGGCCAGCCTGGGCTACAGAGGGAGACCCTGTCTTAAAAAACCAAAACCAAAAAAAAAAAAGAACACGTAGACAACTGCATTCCTCAGACACTCCACATCCATCCACAACAACCTAACTTTGTAGATGAATAGTACCTTTTTGCACAGATATAATGGAATATTTGGACTAATTTATTCTAGTGGGAAGCTTAAAAATTAATCTTTCTTTTCCAGGCTATGAACCTGAAGATAATAATAGTTTCATAACTACCATTTGTTTAAAGTCAAATCTCTAAGCTAAAACAGTGATTTTAAATTTATAACAAATTTTCTGAAGAAGAATAAAAACAGAAAACTCTTGTACGCCACTACTACTATTACTTTACAATACTTGTGATAATTTCATAGGTGTTTTTTTTTTGTTTTTTGGTACTGGAGATCGAACTCGGGTCCTTCCGCTTGCGCAGCAGGCAGCGAAACCACGGAGCTAAATCCCCGGCCCTACCCCCTCATAGTTTTAAAAAGCACTTTAAACTGGGAGGGGTGCTACATGGCTGTAACCCCAGCACTCCAGGCAGGAAGATCGAAAGTTTTGAGCCTAGCCTGGGCAAACTGGTGACTTTGCAAGACTCTGTCTCAAAAATAAAATATTAGGGCCGGGGATTTAGCTCAGTGGTTATGCCACCTGCCTCATATGTGCAAAAGGTCCCGAGTTTGATCCCTGGTGAGAAAATTTAAAAAAAGAAAAGAAAAAAAAAATTTAAAGGACGGGGGTGTGGCTCAGTGCAAAAGACCTGGATTCAAACTTTAGTACTGCCAAAAACAAAAAGAAAAGGCACCTCAACCAAGATGTTGAAAATGTATGAGCCTGGGGAACATGCATGTGGACAGCAGTCCACTGCTATACATCTAGGGAACTGTCATCATATGAAGGGCTACCTACAGATGTTTCCATTCTATTTAGTTGAGGGTGACAATTCAAAATAAAATTCCAGCAGATAAATATTTTCAAATAATGTCTTCCTCATATTCAACAACCAATAAAATGTAGTATAGGACTGGGAGTTTAGCTCAGTGGTTCTGCCACCTGCCTCGCAAGTGCAAGGTCCTGAGTTCGATCTCCGTACCAAAAAAAAAAAAAGTAGTGTATAGCAGACAGACAAGGCCTAGTCTGCCATTTCAGAGGAACGCAAACTTGTTCATTCAATTGAAAAAGTCCTTTGATCTGTGTTGACTGATCTGTCATTCTTCTCCTCAGTGAACTTATGCTTGTGCTGAAAAATATATAGGCCATATAACAGTATGGTTTTGATTAATAAAGGCAAAATGTTTATTTTAAATATCAATGATTATATGTTGATGTAAATGGTTAGCCCTCTAGTTACTTCAAACACCTTCTACCTTAGCAAAAAAATAAGCTTTTCTTATACGTAAAAGATTATTTTTAAAAATGAACCAATATTCATAAATTATACCTAATCCTAAATTGTAATAAGCACATATTAAAACCGAGCCAGGCATGGTAGCACACACCTGTAATCCCAGGACTTGGAAGGCTGAGGCAGGAGGATCTCGAGTCCAAGGCCACCTGGGTTGTGAGAAAGCTGAGGGAAGCCTCAGCTAGGTAGCAAATCCTGTCTCAAAAAAATCAAAATAATAATAATGATAATAATAATAATAATAATAGTGGGCCAGGGATTTAGCTCAATGGTTTCGCCACCTGTGCTTTGGACCCGAGTTCGATATCCGGTACCAAAAAAAAAAATTAATAATAATAGAGGAGGGGCCGGGGATTTAGCTCAGTGGTTCCACCGCCTGCCGTGCAAGTGCAAGGTCCAGAGTTCGATCCCCGGTACCAAAAAATAAAATAAAATAAATAATAATAATAATAATAATAGAGGTAAAGTTGATTTTTAAAAACAATTTCATTGCTTAAACTATGATTTAAATAAATTTTAACTTAAATGAAATCACTCTGAGGGTACAGTGCATTAAAATCAATGAAAGAGAGCAGATTCACCACTTGGAACTCATGAATAGTTTATGAGGCTTGCAAGCACAAACCTTTCCCTCTGTGATAAACAGCACCACCCAGTAACGACACTGAGATTACTTTGCCAAGTAAGCTCTGGGACAGCAGAAACAGTACATGTCCCTGCACAGCCCAGCACACTGTAGGAGTGCAACTCTCGTAACAGCTGTAACATCACCTTCCATTCCCAGAAGGCCAATGCTAGGTAGTGGCCTTACTTCCCAGGTCCCACGCATAGGATAACAAAGTGAAGCAGGGTTTCCTTGCTGGCAGTTCTGTCCTCAATCATTTTCAGGACCCTGTTTCTTCCAACCAACATTTGCTGTCAGAAAAACTCAGTGAAAAGGGCTGGGGATTTAGCTCAGTGGTTCTGGTGCCTGCCTCACAAGCACAAGTTCCCAAGTTCGATCCCCAGTACCAAAAAAAAAAAAAAAGATTTGTTAAAACTCAGTGAAAAGCAGTGTGTGTATGAGATAAAAGACAGCAAGCAATTCTCTCGCTGATCATTAAGTAAATGATGGATTAATTCCTAATTGAGGTATTTCACTTTCTTCAGATAACAAGATCATTCTCATCTAAACACATATTTTAGCTTTTTTCCTTTACTAAAGATTTACATACTGAAAGATTTACATACTGTAAAATGCACAGAATTTAAATATTCAGCCTAATAAGTCTGAACAAATGTATACAATTAGTGAGTCTGGCTACAGGTAAACAGAAGTTCTTTGTATAGTCTTACACTCTTCTCTACAATAAAAATGACATGAAAAATAGTTACCCAAAGAATATACACTTGAATTTCCAATACCCAAATGAAGTTATCAAATAGCTCCACTACCCCAGGAAGTTCTCTGGTGCCCTTTTCCAGTCATCACAACCCCTACCCAGAGGTAACCACTGTCCTGATCTCTATGATCCTACCTTAGTTTTGGCTGTTCTTGTATTCTTCATAAATGGCATCACACAGTACACACTCATCTCTGTTTGGCTTCTCTTACTCTGAACAGTATTTCTGAGAGTCTTCTCTTGTGTAAATCAGTAATTCATTCCTATTATGAGAAAGCTACTATGAACATTTTTATATGGTCTTTTCATCCACATATACTTTATTCTTCTTGGTGCAGAAAGATTTCATGGAAAAGAAACACGTAAGAGTTTCACATATAGGGCTGAAGATTTAGCCCAATGATGCCACACCTGCCTCGCAAGCACAAGGTCCTGAGTTCAATCCCCCGTACCAAAAAAAGTTTCACATATAAAAATGGGAAATAAGGCAGTACTGAGAGCTATAAGCATACACACACACATACACACACACACACACACACACACACACACGGAGGTATATCAACTATATGTGCATATGTTATATAATGCAAAAAGTAGATATTTGGTATTTATATTTACATATGTGCATATGAACTTGAATAATTACAAGAAA
>NW_004624754.1:21801926-21815450 GCF_000247695.1 Heterocephalus glaber | reverse complement strand
AGATTTAAAAATATTTGCCTCGGGCTAGGGATTTAGCTCAGTGGTTCTGGTGCCTGCCTGGCAAGCGCAAGGTCCCGAGTTTGATCCCCGGTACCAAAAAAATAAAAAATAAAAATATTTGCCTGGCATATGTATGGTAGACCCTTGACTTACGAACTCAATTCATTCCCGAGGGCTGGTTGTAACTCAGGTTGATCAATTGAAGGCTCAGGCTCCTCTACACAGCCTTCAAAGTGTCTCTCCTGTACAAAGGCAGATCTCAGTGTCCTTAGAGAGACACTGGCCCAGAATTTCTCCATTAACCCCACACAGGAAAGGATGCTGTCATGTTCCTTCCAGAACTATTTAAGGGTTACATCTGTATCTGAGACCATTTGGAAGCACAAGTGGCTGGCATTCAGGTTGTAACTCAAGACTTTGGTTATAAGTTAAAACTAAAATTTCGGTCATAACCCAAGTTGTTTGTATGTCAGGCCGGTCGTAACTCAAGGGCCCACTGTAGTTGTCCTTGACAGGAAGATTGTTCCAGTTCTAAGTGACCTTTCTATACTTGGGGAAATTCCCCTGCATTTTGCTCCTTGACTTAGAAGTCAGAACCCAAATTCACAGCCTCCCTTGCAGTTAGAACATAGCTGTGACTTAGCCAGTCACACACCCGAGGGAGACTGCAATCCAGAACGGCACAGCACGGGGCTTGGTGGTCACAATGGGAATAGAGGTGGTTTCTCAGCAGATTCTGGATTCTTCGGGTCAAGTTCTTGAAGCAGAATTTGGCACTGGGCAGGAGTGACTATACTAATGTCAAATTTGCATCATTAGCAATGGTACTAGCTGTCATCTGGTCATTATGATTTTAGGCATTGCCCGTGGAAGCTGAGCCTGGAATCTGTTTCTCATCCTCCCCAGTGATTCTGGGACTTACCTAATAATTTGAAAGAAACCCCCCCTTGCTGCTGAGTGGTGTCAGAAAGGATTCTGTTGCTTGCCACTAAAATCTACCATGATATACCTGGATTCTTGGCTCTGGTCTTTCATTAAATAGCTGACTGAACTCAGCAGCATGTAGAAAGTCTCTCAGGCTTGCAGAGTCTGCAGTTCAAGGACCAACACCTGGGGCCCAGCAAGGCCCATTGGTCACTGTGGTTTCCCACGTGCCAGATCAGAACGCTGCTTCCTTTTCTCCCTGACCCACTCCATGCCGATGCAGTGCACTCTGCCTTCACTCCTTAAATTTTAAGGCCCACAGACTCCCTGACCCAGTACCTTCTAGGTTTCTATGGCTCTGCAGCACTCCTACATGTTGGCAAAACAATATACACAAAGATGTTTGCTGCAGTAGCTGTCACTGCTTCTTCTCTACTCACTTTCCCCACCATTAGTCCCTACCCCAAAGTGAGCAAAGCAAAGTTGTCCAGAATTTCCAACATTTGGGCTGACTCTCACCTCAGCCCTCACCACAGAGATGTTTATCTGCATTTGATAGGGCTCTATCTGGACCGAGAGTGTTAGGAGAAAGACCCAGAGGTAAGAAGGACAGGATGGGGGGAAAGGGAAGGTGAACCTGCTTGTTCAAAGAGAATCCCCCAGGCCCTCAGGGTTGGCTAAGGAGCCACTCGCTGGTTCCAGGAGAAAGTCAGGCTCTGTTTTGTTTTCCAGGGCTGGCATTGAACCTAGGGCCTTCACACTAAGCTACATCCCCAGCTCTTTTTTTTTTTTTTTTTGAGATAGGATCTCACTAAATGGCTAACTTGCCCAGGATAGGCTTGAACTTGTAAGCCTCCTGCCTCAGCCTCCCATAGTGCTGGGATTATGGACATACACCACCACACCTGCCTTGTTTTGTTTAGTTTTTTTGTGACAGGATTTTACTGTGTTGCCCAGGCTGGCTCTAAACTCCTGGGCTCAGGCCATCTTCAAGCTTTTTAGATCCCTCCTGGGGAGCCAGGGCTATGTGTGTGGCCATCACGTTGCCTCCAGGCTCTGTTTTGTGAGCCAGTCCCTGCTCCACCTGCCCCTTCACCACAAGAAGCCCACTCTGTATTCTGTCCCAGCCTGGCTCCAGAGACCGTGGGGCTGTTCCTATGCTGTCATGCATTCCCCAATCTTGGCAACACCAGGGCTGCACGCTACCCCCAGGACCCAGCCCTAAAATCAGCACCTGGCTCCGCTCACATTGAACTGGCCCTGGGCCATGTGCACGCCCAGCAGCACTCAGCCAGGCCCTGTGGGCACAGGGCAAAGCCAATCTCCTGCCAAGAGTCCAGTTTCAGTTTACTGGGTATACGTGGGCAGGGGAAAGAGAGCAGGTGGAGCCAGGCAGGGTGGTGCACATCTGGAGGAGGATGGAAAGTTCAAGTCCAGCCTGGGCAACTTAGCAAGACCTGTCTCAAAATAAACAATAAAAAAGGGCCCGGAGGCTGGGGTTTTAGCCCAGTGGCGCCGCACCTGCCTCGCAAGTGTAAGGTCCTGAGTTCAGTGCCTGGTACTGGGAAAAAGAAAGGGGCCTGGGGATGTAGCTCAGGGCAAAGGTCCTGGGTTCAATCCCTAGTACCCTACCACCACCACCACTACACATAAAAAGCAAAAAGATACATAGGATTTTAATCTCAAATTTTATTTTCTTTAACATATTATATGTTCTAGGAAAAAAACATAGTGTTGACATAGCAGATATCTTACACAAGCGAAGATAAGCCCTACTTCTTTATTCTATTACATTTTATGAATTCACTCAGTTACCAGACATTATCTGATGCTGCTTTCTCAGAGGTATGTAAATTGGTAAAAGCTCCTAACAGCTAGAGGCCGTGCAGTGCAGTGGTTAGCTACCCAGACCTTTCCACTGAGCTGGTTGTGCGGAAACCCGGCTTACTTGACCTGTCCCCCTATGTCAATGGTAACCCCACTCTCGGTGTATCAATTTTCCTCTCTGTCAGATGGAGATGATAACAATAGTGCCCATTAGGGTTGTTATGACAGTTAAATAAGCTGACAAAAATGTAATGGGTGCACACGCGCGCGCGCACACACACACACACACACACACACACACAGAGCAGTCGGAACAGCATGTGGTGTGCCTGCAGAATGTTGGCTTTTAGTCATTACTGTAAGCACTACTATAAAATGTGCGCACATCGAGACCAAGAAAAGCCTCTCACCTGGAAAGTGACAAGGTCCTTGCTGGGTCAATGGGGGAAGGGCATTCCCGGCGCCAGGAAAGCAGGTACAAAGGCCCAGGGGATAACCGCGTGGCGAGGCAGGAACGTGACTCGCAGGTGGGGCCGGCTGAGAGGAGCTCGGTGTGGCTCGGAATTCCGTGCTGGTAGGAGTGCAGCGGGCGAAGGCACAAAGTTCCGGGCCGGGGGTGCAGGACGGGGCAGGTGAGAGGAGGCCAGTCTTCGCACAGTGGTGTCCTCCTCAGTCCTGTACCCACCGCAGCTCTCCCTGCTGGGCCCAGGCTTGGCTCCCGCTTGGGCTGAACTTCCTCTCAAGCCTGGAGATGGATGATGGTGTCAACAGCAGAACCCCTCTCCCTGGCTGGCCTCTGGGCTGCTACCATGGTCCCCTGAGGAACTGAGACGTGTCACCTTCCCTTTGAAGGGGCTACCCGGCTGGGATGCTGCTGCCAGCCCCAGATCTACCACTTCCTCAGTGTGCATGAACTCCATATTCGGGGGGCTGCCATGGCATGTGGCGTATGCACGGCTGACCACGTCTGGGCTGCCCCTCCTGTGCCCGCATGTCTCTGTGTGCCCGTGGGTGTCCCTCCTATGACTGTACATGCATGGGTGATGCCTGCCCAGGGGAGGGGCAGGGGAAGAGGGGTTGCATTTTTGCAAACTGGCTGGGCTGTTTGTGGGCAGCAGGTGGGAGTGGGCTTGGGTGTGGCTGTGGAGCAGCGGATCTGCATTTGCTGAGGGAGGGATCTGCCCAGGGTTTGAGAGAAGACCCATGAGAAGGAGAGGTGGGGCAGCCCTCCTTCTGGCCCAGGCCCTACCAATGCTTCTCAGCCTTCCTGGGGTCCCTTCCCAGGGCGGCCATCTTTGCCCAGAGCACCCCAGCAGGAAGGCACCCTGTCCCAGAGGGCCGGGGGAAGGGGGAGAGCAGTCCCTGGCAGCCAAGTTCGAGGCCGGCGTGGGAATTCGCTTCAACTGCGCCCACAGTGGTGGGCAGAACAGAGACCCCTGCTTCCCTGTGGAAGGCCTTGCCTTGGGGTGAGAGGGCTACAAAATGGGAGAGACTGTCTGCCCTGCCAGTGGACACTTGATCCCCAAAGATGGAGGTGGGGGATGGGGTGGGGGTCTCCCCGGGGAGCATTTGAATTAGGTCTTAAACAGTGAGGGGAATAGCAGAAAACGGAAGTGGGAGGGAGGGGGCGCCCCAGACGGCAGAAATGACCTAAGCAAAGGCCTCAGGCAGGAAAATGCAGGCTACTTTGGGCAGAGGTAGTGCTAATGGTAGCCTTCGAGGTCCTCTTGAGACTTCCTTCATGTTCAGGGGAAGAGCGGATGTGCTTCTGAGACCTTCCCCACTCCACTGCCCAGGGGGCCTGCAGCAGAAAGCCAAGGAGGCACTGGCTGTCTGCTTCAGGTGACTTTCTCATCCCCTGCACGGGCTGCACCCTGGGCTTTGCCTCCTTTCGACAGCCCTAGCAGTTGGTTGCTGAATGAGCCACCCCTCTGGGTTCGCATCACCCCTGGGAAGGAGGTAGAAGGCTTTGCCTTCCCTGAAGCCAGGGTGTATCCCTGGCACCGTCTGCACCCAGCACTACGTAGGGGCTCAAGGGCCCACTTTGGAAAGAAGATGGGCAGAGCTGGTGTCTCCTCTCCATGCTGGGAGCCTCTGCCAGCCCCTCCCCTGGCAGGCAGGGGGTGAAGGAGCCCAGAACCATGAAGATCCTGAAAGACAGGCCAGGAAAGATAAATAACCTCTGCCTCTGGGCAGAAGCCCTTCAGAGTGCTCCTCCTCTGGCCTTGGCCTTGGGGAAACCTGTGGCAGGTGGTGCGGGAGGAGGAGGGTGAGGACCTCTTATCAGGAGCAGAGGGAGCCCGCCTGGCTCCCTCACGCCTGCTGCATCCACAGCCTCTCTACTCCAGGAAGTGTAACCTCTGATCTCACAGCACTAAGATCAGGCTGGACCCCAAAACTCCTGTTTCCCTGGCTGACAATTCCATTTTTCCCCCCTGCCATACTGATGCCTGAACCCAGGACCTTCACCCTGAGCTACAACCCCCAGTCCTTTTCTATTTTGAGATAAGATCTCTCTAAGCCACCAAGTGGCCTCAGCTGGGATCCAACTTGCAGTCCTCCTGCCTCAGCCTCCCAGGGTGCTGGGATTACAGTGGTGCACCACACTCAACTGGGAGTTTTTGCAAGTTCAGATAACCCTCCTTTATTGAGGCACGCTTTTCACATTAAGAATTTTACCATGACGTCCCTCTTCTATGATAGGAGCTGTATTTCTAACTTATAAAATACATGTGTGCCTGTAATCCTATGAAACTAATCTGTGGTGATAGAAATCAGAATCATGGTCACTTCTGGGGTATAGGCTGACTTGCAGGAAGCATGAGGGAGCTCTAGGGTGATGAAAATGTGCGGAATCTTCACCTAGATGATGGTTATATAGATTTGTCAAAAGTCGTCATGTTGTGTACTTAATATTTGTGCATTTGATGAAAGTTCAAGCCCAGCCTGGGCAACATAGCAAGACTCTGTCTCGAAAGAATAAAGAAGAGCTAGAAAGGGCCGGGGATTTAGCTCAGTGGTTCTACCACCTGCCCCGAAAGCGCAAGGACCCAAGCTTGATCCCTGGTACAAAAAAAAAAAGAAGAAGAAGAGCTGGAGATGTATTTCAGATCAAAGGGCCTGGGTTCAATCTCCAGGACCACCAAGCACACACACAAAGGATTTGTTCATTTGACTGTGTACAAAATGTATTTCGATTATACCTGAATAAAGAACTGGTAGCAATGCAAATGATACACATACAGAAATACACAGAACAGGCATGCTCAGCTTATGGATTACAAAGCCGGTACCCCTGAAACACCCCCACAGTGTAAGCACTTCATGCAGTCCGCAGTGCCTGGCGATAACCAAACAGCTCTCCTGGGACCCCACCACACACAGTCCCAGCACCCCGCCTCTAGACACCATGCTTCTTGGTCCCTGGATTTGTGGGGAGACAGAGAGCATGGATCAGATGGAGTCCACAGAGTTTGGGAACCCAGAATTTTCCATCAGTGCAATCCCAAGCTTGACTCTGACTCCCTCACCCTCACCCCGGTACTGGGATTGAACTCAAGGCCTTCATACTGAGCTACATCCCTGTCCTTTTTTGGGGATCAAACTCGGGACCTTGTGCTTGCCAGGCAGGCGCCGGAACCACTGAGCTAAGTCCCCGGCCTCCTATCCCTTTTTTATTTTTAAAGATTAATTAATTTATTTTTTTGGTACCAGGGATTGAACTTAGGTCCTTGTGCCCACGGGGCAGGCAGCGTAACCACTGAGCTAAATCTCTGAGCCCCTACCCCTTTTTATAAAAAAGTTTTTTTTTTTTTTGAGGCTGGGCATGGTGGAGGATGCCTGTAATTTTAGCACTTAGGAAGCTGAGACAGGAGGATTGCCTGAGTTTGAGCCCAGCCTGGGCTACATAGTGAGTTCAAGGCCAGCCTGAGTTATAGAGTGAGACTCTGTCTCAAAAAAAAAAAAAATTTTTTTTTTTTTTTTTTAATTTTTAGACAGGGTCTTGCTAAGTCACTAAACTGCCCAGTGTGGGCTCAAAACTTGCCATCCTTCTGCCTCAGCCTCCCAGAGTGCTGAGATCACAGGCATGTACCATCACACTTGGCCATGTCTTGGTGAGTTGAAGGAACAGAAAACACACCAGCTTCCCCTTTCTGAGGGTGGATTTCGAACCGGGCTCCCCAGGTGAGTCTTGGCTGGGGCTGGGGGCTGTCCCCACTGAGACTAGAAGAGAAATGCGCTTTCCTGGCATCCCTGCTAAAAGACACACCGCGCTCTGCCAGCTGCCACTGAGCAGCAGGAAGGACAGGCAGAGCTGTTTTGCTTGAAACCTCCAAAGAGCTCAGCAGTTGGGGGCCAAGAATGGGGTGGAGGGGAAGCTGGGGATCTGAGAGGGAGCGGGCTCCGTGCACCCCTGGGCTGCAGCTGGTCGGCTGGGAGGGTCCCTGGGAGGGGCGTGTGTGGGCTCAGGGCCTCCCAGCAGCCAGAACAGGAAGCTGGGGCCGGCTGGGGACCTGGGGAGGGGTCTCTGTCCTGCTAACAAGAGCCACGTACAGCGCGCGCGCGGGGTCCTCACCTCCCTGGAGAAGCCTCTGTTGCAACCCACGCCTGGCTCTGGGGTGGGGAGAGCACCGTGGCCCCTCCCCCTCAGGGGCTCCTGGCCCACACAGGGCTGGGGATTGTCACTTCAGCGTCCCTGTCTGGGTCTGGCTTCCGCTCTGCCAGAAGAGCTCGGGAGGTCCTCTAGGGCGGGTGTGGCCCAACGGCCGGAGGAATTTCCCTGGAAACGGGAAGTACAAGATGTGTCAGTGTGGGGTCCCAGCAGAGCCGAGAGAGGCGGGGTGAAGGGAAGAGGTCCTTGTGGTGGAGACGTCAAGCTCTCTCCTCCGCAGTTCCTGGGCTGTCTCCTACCTCCAAGTCCCTGCGTGTTCTCTTCTCCCTGCTTGTCTTGGTCCCTGGCAGCTTGGGAGCAGGAACATCCTGCAGCTGGCCTCTAAGGGGACAAGAACTATTAGTTGAATGTGCACCATGTTCTAGGCACACAACCTCATCTCACCCTGCCCCAGCAAGTGGATGTTATGGGATCTATGCCTCTCCCTGTTTGCAGACTAGGAACCTGGGGCTTTTTGTTTGTTTTCTGAGACAAGGTCTCACTATGTATAGTCTGGGCTGGCCCTGAACTGACTATGCAGCCCAGGCTGGCCCGGAACGCCAGGCGGTCCTTCAGTCAGCCTCCCCTGCGCTGGGATGACAGCCGTTCACCACCTCGCCCGGTCAAACTGAAGCTTATGATGGTACAAAGTGGTTGTTAGTCTAGGGTCCCAGTGGTAGTTCATGACAAGCACAGGACTTGATTTGGAGTCCTGATTTGGAACACAGAGCATATCCAAGACGACTGTCTAGGGGATGGTGAGTCAGACTTTTAGAGAATTCAGGGCATATAGTTGCTATACTACTTCATACTTTGGTAGAAAAATGAGCAGTGGCTTTAGAGCCAACACTGACACTGCCAGTGTTGGTTTCTGGCCAAGGAACTTAACCATTTCAAGCCTCAGTTACCATCTCTACAAAATGGGCTCTGATAATTCTTGTATAGCATTGCCAGAGAGTACTGGATTTGTACTGCCTTTCTTTTAACCTAAAAAACCCCAAGCTGCTCCATGCCTCAGGGCCTTTGCATGTGCTGTTTCTTATGCCTGGAACCCTCAGCCTCCAGATGGTCACGGGGGCGGGGGGGGGGCGCTGCTGGTGTCTTCTAGGCCTCAGCTTCCCTGAGCAGCCTTTTCTGCCACTCTTTTATTTTCTCCTTTGCACTGAGCATGATCTGAAATTATCTTGCTAATTTGTTTCATCTTTTTGTTTATAGCCTGTCCCCAGCAAGGATGTGTGTTTCTTGAGCACCGGGACCTTCCCCCAGAGCTCGCTGCCTGGACTCAGCTCTTGGAGCAGCACCTGGCAAATATCAGAGCTTGCTAAACACTTCCGAATGAATGAATGACCGAGCTTTGGAAGCAGTATTAGATTTAAGTGACTGCCTCTCCCACAGGCCTCCCCAAGCCAAAGGGCAGTAAATGCGTGTTAATGGAGGCTTGGAGAACACTTCGGGCCTGGCCCACGACCAGCCCCAAAGCTCCTGGCTGCAGGGAGCCATGAGGCTGCCTGGGCTTCCGGCTGCTGCAGGATAAAGGTCAACCCCTTGCTGGAACACGAAGTACTGCACCATCTGGGCCTGCTTGCCTCTGCCCTCCTCTCCCCCGGCTCTCCAACCTGGACTCCATGTCCAGCCAGACTAAACAACTCCCAGTACCCGCTGGGGAGCAGGGGCTGTCTCACACCTCTGTGCCTTTATATACACAGCTCCTTCTACTCGGAACACCCTGAACCTTCAGTGTGCCTAACTCCCTGCAGACCTCAGAGGAGGCCCCCCGGAACCCTCTGTTGGGGCCACACCCAGTCCCCAACTTCCAAAAGAGCCATCCTGATCTGCTTCCAGGTTTTACACCCTTAGGTTGAAGCCCAATGCCTGATACACAGTGGGCCCTAATAAATGCTGAGGCACAGCTTTTGGATTTAGGTGCCAAGGCATTCAATTAACATAATTCCTGAGGCACACAGTAGGTGCTGAATAAGTGCCCACTGAACTCACACACGGAGGGTCTGGTGGGCAGAGGCATGGGGCAAGGTGAGGCACGAGGGGAAGGTGGGGATGGAAGGTTCTTCCTCAGAAACAAGATGGTGTCAGGAAAGAAGGCAGAGGGACACTGGGAACTTTTCAGGGGACTGGGAATACAAAAAACAAAAATAAAAGTAAACACAGATGGGTGGCGGCATATAAACAGAACTCTGAGGCAGTGAGGAGAGAGAGAGAGAAGGAAGGATAAAAGAGGAAGAAGAAAGAACTCACAGGAAGCAGCAGCAGCTCGGAGGGGACATGGTGTACCAGAAGGGCCACAGAGGACAGGAAGCTGAGACCAGGATGGGGGTGAGTAAACACGGGGTGTCTGGGGTGGAGGAGCCTGATCCCCCAGAGGAGACAGGCCGGGTGAAAGGCCACTGTCACCAGGTTCAGGGGCACCTTGGGAAATTTTTCCTCTCTGGCCAGAGGGCAGTCACCAGCCCTACTTCTTGCCCTTGGCTCCGTTCTCCCAGCAGGGGAGGGGTGCTGTCCCCAGAGGGGCACTAAGCTCATAATGAGGCAGGACAGGTAATTAACCTAGGGTTGACTGTTCTCAAAGCCTGCTGTGGAGAGTCCTGAAAGGGGCCACGTCACTGCTGTGTCACTGGGTGCCACAGATGGAGCTGACGCCACAGCCCCGGAACCCAGGCTCGGTTCCTGGTTTTGGATTGGGGCTGATGCAACAGGAGGTGATTTATCCCTGGGAGAAGGGTGAAGGGCGGTGGGTGGGCCAGCTGGCCAAGAGTCAAAAGAGCCCATAGCCATCGGGCCTGGCCACCCAGCTCCACTGCTGGGTCTTTGTGAGTCTCTGGGCTTCAGTAACGCTATCACCTGCTTCCTGTGGGAGCAAGGCCAGACCCAAAGATGAAACTGATCACAACTCAGGACACCCCTAAGAAATCACCAAGTGTCAAAATCCATCTGCAGCTCCTGTTAGGAGTGAGTGACTCCTGGGAGTGGGTAGGTGGGGAGTTCCCTGCCCCTCGCTAGGCCCCCACCTCTGCCCTGTTCCCTGGGACTGAGGAGGAAAATCACGGATGACCTGCTCTGCCCAGCTCCTGGAGGTGGCTTCCAAGGAGGAGCCTTCGCTGGTCTCGCTGGGCTCAGGAGTATTGCTCAAGTGCTGGGCAAACAAGGTAGCAAGGAGACAAGGACCAACCTCCTAGGTCCAGAGAAACTTCAGTCCCAGGCTGCAGACTCCTGTGATGGGAGAAAGAAAGGGAACTGGGGCCTTCTCTTTCTGGAATCCACCTTCTCCCCTCTGGGGCTCTCTCTGCACCCCCTTCCTCCCACAGGGACTGTGGGGACAGAGACTCACTTCATAATCTGCTGGGGGCGTTCAGGAGGTGGGCAGATGAGAGCAGGGGTGACTGACAGCAGGATGCCACAGCTGGAGCAGGAAGTATAAATATAAAGCGGCCAGTGTAGGACTGGACAGAGGCCATATGAAACACGGTACATTCCGGCCCCAGCGTAACAAACTGTACCAGCCTTTTAGAGGGCTGGGAGCACCGAGGAGGGAGGGAAGAGAGCAGAGGTTCCTTGGAGGTTGGCCCTCTTCTCCCCCAGCCCAGGCACTGCAGGGAAAGTCCCGCTGCTCCCTCTGCAACCACAGGAAGCCATCCCTGTTCACACTCTGTACCCAGTGTTCCTCTCGGGGGCTCTAGGCTGGGAGGACACAGAGGGTGTGTGGAGAGGGCAGGCAGTTGCACCAGCCCAGGTACTATCCGGGGAGGTGCCAAGCCTCACACTGATGCCCAGAGTCACAGCCTGTACCGGTGAGGACGAGGAAGTGCCTTGCCCGAGGTCACACGGGCCAGTTGTTAGCCAGGGTGGGACCGCAGTGCATCCAGAACTGGGCAGAGCTGGGCCCTCTTGGGTGTGGCAGGTAGGAGTGGCGGGCCAGGGAACAGGCAGTGCCAGTGCCCAGGGACATTCAAGGCTGTCCCCTGTGCTCTGGTTGCCTCTGGGTGGGCCAGGCTTGGCCACTGTCCCCTGCCCCCCTCTCAAACCTCCCGCCCCAAATATCAGAGATAATGCATGTAAAGTACCCAGCAGGAAGGCTGTTTTGTGGTGATGTCAACCCCCATGAGTCACCTCCACCCGGCCCCTCCCCATCCTCCTACACAGTCAGCTCAAGACCTAGAACCTCCTGGGAACTTGCTCCCCAATCACCACCTCCTTCCCTCTGAGTCCCCATAGCTGTCACCCACAGTTTGGGGGGGTGGTGCTGGGGATCAAACTCGGGTTCTTGTACTTGTGCAGCAGGCGGCGAAACCACTGAGCTAAATCCCTGGCCCCAAAATTATTTTTCCATGCCAATAGTCAGGGAACTTGCATACTTATTATTTTGTTTGTTTGGTACCGGGGATCAAACTCGGGACCTTGTGCTTTCAAGGCAGGCGCCAGAACCACTGAGCTAAATCCTCGGCCCTTGTCACCCACATTTGATACTCCCCACCTGCTGGCTTCGGTTATTATTTAACCCCACACACCCTGTGTTTGTCTCTGCAACTGGCCTGACAACTACCAGAGGGCAGGAAATCATTTCAATACACCCAATATTTATTGAACATCAGCTCGGGTGCCAGGCGCGGCCTGGGTGAGATGAATTGGAGGGGCAGGGAAGAGGCCTCAAAGAAGCAGCAGACTTTGTTTCTGCCTCAAGGACCTTCTAATCTGGCTAGGACAAGACTAGTAAACAGACAGCTAGAATAGGAGACAGGGCACACACTGTGCGTGGGAAAGGTACAAACTGATTGTGCTGGGCCTGGGAGGAGAGAGGAATCCGATTCGGCTGGCCCTGTTTCAAGGGCGCTTGGTGAACAGGAGCTGGACAGGCGGCCAGGCACGGAGGAGGGCGCTCCTGGCGGGGATGTGGCGGCAGATGGGAAGCTGGGCCGGTCGGAGAAGCAAGGCTTTCGGGGAGCGCGTCCCACTACAGAGCCTTCCCTGGCATGTAAAGCCTTTGTCCCCCTCGGAGTTCGGAGGGCATGGACCCTTAGGACCAGCGCTGCGGAAGGATGGGCAGGAGAAATCTCGGCTCCGAATAAGTCTCGGGGTTTGTGGCTATACGAAGGGAAGGGTCAGACTCTGGAGGGAGTCTGGGGTCGTCCTTCCCCACCCTACCAGTGTCTGGACCCTCCCTGCTCCCAGCGTTCTGCCGGGGTTTCCCAAGCTGTACCAAAGGGCTTGGCTCGGGTTGCCAGCGCTGGGAACCCCTGGAGTCTCCGCGCCCCGGCTTCAGTGAAGGTTCAGGGAGGGGGGAGACGCTCCCTGGGGACCGCTGGAGTCGGCCCCTCAACTGCGGCTTCCGTTGCCACGTGACTGAACCCCCCCCCCCCGCGCGCCCGTCTGCGACTGGCGGGTCCCCAGCTTGCCTCCTCCAGACTCCTGCACCGAGAGTTTGGGAGCCTCGTCGGCAGCAGCCTGGGCGAGGGGTCGCTTCTCCCTAGCGGAGCCCCCCACACCTGCCCCCACAACGGCGCCAAGCCGGGGCCTCCGCGACCAGCGGAGGTCTAAGGGCCCCGAGTCTGGTGAGTGCGCAGCCTTGAGGGGACCCCCGCGTCCCCAGGCTCGGGGCCGCGGGACCGAGGGCCGCGACCTCGGGGACGCGGCGCACAGATCTCAAGCCGCGAGCACCAACAGGGCGAGGAGGCTGGTGTGAGCGCCTGGGCCGGCTGCCAGCGCGCCGGGGCTGGAACACAATGTCCCGGGCGGGCGGGCGCGAGCGAGAACAGCCTGACTCAGCAGCTGGGCAAGTGGGTGTGCTCGCTCACCAGCCCAACCGCTTCTGCAGCCTGCGGTCGGCGACGGCCGACACTCGGCGGTTCCGCGGGCGGGCGGGGCGGCGGGACCTCCACGCGGCCCAGCCGCGCTGCCCTCTGCCTCCTGGAGTGCGTGTCTCGTTCCGCCGGAGCGGAGCGGGCTCTGCCCACCTGGGAGGGGCACTGTCCCAGCCGCATCCAACAGGTGTGGCCCAGCACCTCCCAAGCTCTGGGTCGCTGCCCTCTGGAGGTCTTAGCGGGGAGGGAGGGAGAGAGACAGAGGGAGAGAGAGGGAGAGAGACAGAGGGAGAGAGAGGGAGAGAGAGGGAG
>NW_004624754.1:21699039-21801434 GCF_000247695.1 Heterocephalus glaber | reverse complement strand
TAGGTCGGAGTTTTGGGGGGAGGGGGGTGTGCGGTGGGGTAGTGTCCTGGAATAAAAAGGATTTAGGGCAACAGCTCTCCCCTGTCTCTGTCCTCAGCTGACCCAGAGTTCACAGTCTCTTCCTGTCCCCTCCCCTCAAAACCACTAGGCCCCTGAAGATTTCCTCCTGGGAGGGAAGAAGAGAGGGAGGGGAAGCAGGTGGTGTAGGGCTCTGAACCCTGAGACTGTTTCTGCCACCATTACCTACTCTCCCACCTGAATCTACAGCAAAGCCCCACAAAGCTGCCACCCAGCCTAAATTCCTCCTCCTCCATGTGCCAGCTGTCTCCCGTGGTCGGGTGAGAGCACTGCTGGGTGACAGTGGCCCAGAGGGTGGAGGCCTGTCTCACGCCTGGCCTCCTGAGATGTCTGCAAGGTGCCTGGAGGGACGTCCTGTGCCTGGCGTGTGCCAGCGCAGGCAGGGAGGGATGTTGTCCTCTGCCAGGTTCCAGGAAGGCCTTGGCAGGCAGCACAGGCCTGGGCTGCAGGGTGTTGGAGGGTGGGAATGGGAGAGACATGGCTGCAAAGCACCTCATCTGGGCTCCATGCCCCCAGGCCCATGTGATGGCACTGCTGCCATGCTGTGCTGCCAGAGATTCGGAGATGGATGCCAACATGGGCCTGAGCCACAGACCACCTTCTAGCACCCTCCCTGCACGTGCTGTCGCCCAGCCAGCCCTCACCAACCTCTACTCCGACCTCCAACCTGATGCATGACATCTGTCCTTGGTGTCTGGGGTCAGTGACTGCTCTGAAGCGTGACCAGGACACTCCTGGAAGGCGGCCACCTACCACCCTCCAAGTCCTGTCCCCTGCAGGACACCTTCCCTCCCAGCCCAGACATGACTGAGCTCCTCCCCACTGTCCACGGTGACCCTCCGTTTCCCCCAAACTCACTCCACCACGGGTGGGTTAAAATTTAACTGCTTCCTCTCCCTCCCTGTTCTCGCTTTCTTCTGCTTCCAAATTCTGCACACCCTCCCCTTGGTTGCTTTTATTTTAAAATGCATTGGGTGTTCATTACTTTTCTCATGTGCTCCTTTCTCCCCAGCCCCCTACATGCCACCTTCGGCCCAAATTACCACACTCTCTTTCTCATTCAGGTTTTTCCTTTCTCCTACACACCCTGCTGGAATCGGTCTCAAACACCATTACGCGTGCGTGATCTTCAGACGCACCAGCTGCTAACCTGTGTGCCCCTATGAAGTGACCTGGGTTTATTCATGGTGTGCCCCGACCACTCGGTCTGGCACAGTGCCTGCTGCCCAGCAGGCGGCAGCGAATATTCCTCAAGTGACTGATTCCGTTGGTCACATTCCCTTCTCAGGCATCCAATTCTGTCTTCTGACTTGCTCTCCCCTTTGTCACCAAACCTGTTGCCCTCCTGATGTTCACTTGGCCTCTATTCATTTTCTCAAAAATTTCAGAGTGGGCTGGGGAAAGCAGTGAGCCTGGCTCCACGACCCAGAACGAAATTCGCCTCCCACAGGAAGGCTCTGGTAATCTCCGCTTCATTTTGATCGGTTTGTCAACTTCCCCCTGAGCCTGATGTGCGGCCTCCAATCTTTTTTGTTTTATTGTTTTAATTATGTCCCGTAGTATTTCCAACCCTCCCTTCATAGGTCACAAGCTCCTTCATGGAAGGGACAATTTATATCCTATTTTATCTTAACAAGGAGGCACCAGGTAGGGTACTCAGGCCCACAGAATGCTGGCCCGGATCCTGGTTCTAACACTTAGCTGCTGGGCCTGGGCTTAGCCTCTTAACTTCTCTGGGAGCCAGTTTTCTCCTCCATCTGTAAAAGGTGCTAGGGATATTTTGCCTTGCAGAATCAGCAACAAAGAACACGAAGACTACAAAGTGCAGAGAAAGTGCCTGTTGCAGGAGGAGCAAACCTTTGTTTTGCTTCCAAGGCCCGGGTCTTCCCTCAATTGGGGGATCAAGTCTTTCTTGAACCACTGCCCATTCCAGGATGCTTCACGCACGAGAAGTGTTATTAATAACTGCGCCGGTTCCAAGGATACAGCCTGGGATCCAAGGCCACTTACCCCGGGTCACGAAAACCCGCGAGGGCGCGCGGTATCCTGGTGCCTGAGCGTGGTGCCCAGCTTAAACGCCGAATGAAAGGGCGAAAGACGCTGTCCCTCGTTGCGTTTCTCGGATATCAAAGCGCGAAGAAGCGGATTGAAAAGCCCTCCCCCCCCCCCGCCGCCGCCGCCGCCGCCGCCGCCGCCGCCGCCGCACCCAACCCCACGTGGTGCGAGAGCCACGGGCGCCCCTCCCCCGTGTCCTTGGAAACAGTGACGTGTGCGAGGGGCGTGGCCCCTCCATCCTTCCCGCCGCCCCGGCCGCTCCTCCGCCGAGCCTGGGGGAGGGAAGACGAGGTTGGAGGTCTCGGGACCCTCCCCTCCCGAGGGCCCCAGCTGCAGGCGCCGCCCCGGCAGCTCGCTGCTCCCTGGGGTGCCCGCACCCCACCTTGCCCTGGCGCTCCAGCGTGGGGGGGCGGGGGAGTGCGGGCGTCGGTCTCGGTGAGCCCTCGCCATCCTCCGGCCCCGAGGCGTGTGCTCTGGCCCCCCGCGCCCCGGGCAGCCCCGCTCCGCGCCGGGGACGCGCGGGATCGTGGGGTTCTCGGAGGCGCACAGTGCCCGCGGAAAGCTGTAAGCCAGGAGTTAAGTAAGGTACGGGCGGCGAGCGTGGAAGAAGGGAGCGCAGAAAGTGAGCGGGGGCGGGGAGGACGGAGCGGGAACGTCCTGTGCCCGCCGCGGGAGGCTCCGCCCCACGCCCGCCTCGGCTGGGGGCGCGGGCCGCCCACCTAGCGCACTAACCTCGTCAGTCTCAGTGCCTTAGCCGGAGTGAGAGCCACCCGGAGGCCTCCGACTCTGGTTCCCGGGCCGGGGTAAGCGGGTCCGGGAGGGGATGGTGTCGGAGAGGGTGGGATGCGCCGCAGGGCACGGGCGCCCCTCGCTGGGCCTTCTGCCGCGTCAAGTGTCCCCAGCGCCCCGCGGGAACAGCACGTTCCCTCGGTCAGCCCCGACGGCTGCGCTTTCCAGGTTCGTGCGCGGGAGAAGGAAACGGACTGCGATGACGGAATTTGTCCAAAGCCCACACAGCCGTGATTTGAACCCAAGCCTTCAGCGGAGTCCAGTGTCTCCTTAGCTTTGGCGCATACAGGGCCGTCCTCAGTAATGGCCTAGCTGGATGTTTCCCATCCCCGCCCCCACCCCCAGCATCTGGAGCTCTGCAGTGAACCAGGCTGAAGCACCTGCCAGGGTCAGGGTGTAAGGAACGAGGAAGTAGCCTCAGGGTTTCACAGGTGGTTAGGTGGTTTTAGGAGCAAAGCATCTCAGGGGAATGGGCTGTGTGCCTGGTTTAGGAATTTGTGGGGGCTTCAGAGAGGGCTCTGGAGTCCCTGAAGGTGGTGAGATGGGTTCCAGGAGTTGGGATTCAGTAGCCTGGAAGGGGCAGTGGTGATGCGAGGGCTGAAGGGTTTGCTTCTCAGACCTGACACTGCGAGGTGCCCTCCCACCGGTCCCACAGCCTGAGTTCCCCAGCATTTTGCCCAGGTGAAACTTCCGGATTGTCATAAAACCGACGTTTATTGAAGTCTGTGTGCTGGGCACAGTTCCAAGAGCTCCGCTAAATCCTTCACAGAAAGTGGGTCTTACTAGTCCCATTTTACAGGTGGGGAAAATGAGGTGTAAGGATTGCTAAGTCAGTGGCTGAAGTGGTTTCGAACACGGCTGTCTGGTCAGGGCCCGGCCTGTCACCCACCCTGATATTCTGCACTGAGCTTGGGGGATCGGGCCCTGGAGGTAAAATTCTGGCACAGATGGCACAGAGGTGGGTGCCAGGGCAGCCCGAGACCTTGCTGAGGCCAGGTGAGGACCTCAGGCCACCTCTGTGTATGTTGGCTCTCAACTTCCCTCTGGACAGCTGTGCCGGATTTCTAGATTGGACAGAAAAACAAAACAAAATAAAAGCCAAGTTCCCAGAAAGAGTTGCTGCTTTTAATGTTTCCCAAGAACATTCAAGACACACCTACCGTCTATTATCACCCTTCTGTAAAATAAATTTTAACCCCTTCAAAATAAAAACAACATCATCTGAGTGGAAAACAGTCATTCTTGCTGGGTATGAAGGCATGCACCTGTAGTCTCAACTGCTGGGAGGCTGAGGCAGGAGAATCTATTGAGACCAACCTGGGAAAAATAGCAAGACCCTGTCTCTAAAAATAAAAGCTACTGCCAGTCATTTCTAAGAAAGGAGCCATTATTGACTTTACACTGAGAAATAGGCATTCCTCTGTCTTTAATTTTTTATTGTGCTGTGGACTGGTGAAAATGTCACTGTGGAGATGCGGGCCTCCAGTCCCTCTGAGTCATGTGAGGGCAGAACCAGAAGAAATGGGGTTTAGAGTGGGTTGTGGAGGTGCATGACAGTCATCCCAGCACTCTGAGAGGCTGAGGCAGGAAGATTTAAAGTTTGAGCCCAGACTGGGCCACTCAATGATAGAGACCCTATCTCAAAATAAAAAATATAGAAAGTCTAGGGGTGTAATTCAATATGAGGTCCCTGAATTCAATCCCCAATTTTAAAAAAAAAAAATTAGGTATAGAAGGAGGGAGTTAGGGTACAGTGGAGAAAGAACTCTTTGGACATCTTTAAAGAATGAGTGAGCACGTTTGCTCAGGATGCTGGGCTGCAGAATCAACTCCGGAGGATGGTGGGCCATAGCTTTCCATGTCACTCCGGGGGACACAGGGGACCTTGTTCTGAAGGATCTGATCTGAGCTCTGCCAAGGCAGCCTTTCAACCCAAAATGACAGTCGCTGCCTGGCAGCTGTCACCCCTGCTCAGTGCTGGCCAGAGCTGGAGGGTGGGTTTCACCTACCTGGTCCCAGCATAGACATCAGAGCGTCTGTCCCGTGGGCTGGCGGCATCTTCTGACTCCAGAGAACTCAGGCCTGCCTGCCGCTGGGGAGGGGCCCCCAGATGCAGGACCCGGTCTGGAAGGCGCAGGATGCCCACGTTTTCATCCTGCAGCTTTAGAAGGGAACGTCTGAATCTCTTCAGGTTATAGAGACAAAAACAGGCCCAGGCCAGGGCAGTTTCTTTCCCCTCCAGGGCCACTCAGAATGGCCCAATGGGCGTACCCCAGACTTCCTCCCAGGAAGGCCCCCAGCCCAGTAGTGGGCTTCTGCTGCCCCCTAATGGAAGAAGGCACAGGCTCTGGAGCTGCCAGCTGGGTCCCTCCGAGCAGGCTCCACAGCAAAGGGGTGTGAAGGGCTCTTCTGGTTTTGGTGGTGCAGGGGTTGAACCCATGGCCTCAATAGGTCTTTTTATACCCCTAGACTCTCCAGTTTCATCTCTGCAGCCCCCAAAGCTGAAGCCTCATTCAAGCACTCTTCCCTGGCTGCCCCATTTCCTGACTGCTGCCTCTGTCCTGTTGTCTTTCCCACTTTCCTTTGTTGCCCAGGTTCCAATTCTGGCACCATGGCTCCTTGTGCTGGCAGAGTTCTGGTTCCAGAAGGCTCCTTCCAGGAGCCGTGGGCCTGGGTCCCACCTGGGCATGGACAGTGCTGAAGACATGGGTAAGAGCATACCTCAGTGCCTGGGGCAGCTGGACATCCGAAAAAGTGTAGTGGGCCTGGCCACAGGCGCTGGGGCCATCTACCTGCTCTACAAGGCCATCAGGGCCGGCATGAAATGCAAACTGCCCCTCTGCACCACCTCGCCCATCTGCATTGCCCGTGAGTGTCCGGGCCCTGGGGAGAGGGCTGTGCCCCAGGAGGCAGCTGCTCCCGAGGCCACCCCTGTGGGAGAGCCTGAAGGTGACTCCTTCGAGTTTCTCTCTCCTCCCTCTCTTCCCCTCTCTCTCTCCTGCCACCTGTGGGACCCTACCTAGGCCAGGGCCCTGAAGAGTAGATCTCACTCAAGTGGGTCCCGGAGACTCCTCCCGTAGCTCTCTAAATCCTACATTCACTCTGGTTCCAGGGTTCCACCTCTTGGAACCTTGGCACCAGGAGCTTCTCCTATCCCACTCTTGCCCAGGAACTTGACTCCTTAATGAACTGGGAAGTCAGGGGATCTACCTGCCCCAAGGCTTCCATAGTCCAGCTGGGCTGTTTCTTTTTCTTTTTTTTTTTTTTGAGACAGGGTCTCACTATTGTGGTAATCCTGTGCTGGGATTACAGTCCTGTGCCTCTACACCTGGCTCCACTTTTCTGTGGAATTAGAAAAGGGGTGCCTTCTGTGAGATCCTGTATTGCCATCTGCTGGAATATTCTTGCCATATACTGGTTACACAAACACAGCTTGTTACTGCCATATGTCAGAAAAGTATGATAGTAAACAGACACATGGATGACATGAGACAGATGATACAATATTAGCTGTAGTGCCTTTGTGCAGTACACTCCCTGTTCAACTGTCCATGATGATCGTGCATATAGCAGGAAGGCTTCTCTTCAGAAAAGGCGAGGTTGCCTTGTCCGCAGGTCCCTCTCCCCACCACTTCCCAACCCCATTCATGTTTTACTTCTAAGTCCACGGCCTGAACTGGGCTGGGCTGGCTGGCTAGGCCTGGCAATACAGCGAGAGTGCCATGGGTGGGACTCGGGGGAGCTGCGGAGACTCCTCAACTCCTTGGAGTGCAAGCAGGACGAGTACAGCAAGAGCATGATCCTGCACAGCATCACCCGCTGTGTGTACTTGCTGGAAGCCGAGGTGAGGGCCGGGAAGGGAGGCCTGTAGCCCGTCTGTGCCCAGGCTCGGCTGTCCCTGCTGCTCTCTGGCTGCTGGCGGGAGGGCTGTGCCAAGGGTCTTAGTGACGGGAAGGGGCAGTGGGCCCAGACTCCGGCTTCTCCCGCCTCTTCCCCCCTCCCCACACTGCAGGCCTCCGCTGGTACCACCGATGACATCAGGTTGTTGGGTGACATGTTGGACGACAGCAACACCAGTGTCAAAATCCAAGCTCTGAATGCACTGAAAGCTTTTTCTGGCATCCGGAAATTCAGGCTCAAAATCCAGGTGCGTCCAGGGACAGAGTACACAGGACGTCCATGGTCTTAGGTCCTTTCATTGGCATAGAGTAAATGATCATGTCCCAGAAGTTTGCTTGGCTTCTGAGTTTGTAACCCAGAAATAAGTGAGAGTCCCAGGCAGTCATAAAAGCTATGGAGTCTCAGGATGAATCTGAGTCAGGGCCCTGGTGGGATCTCTGAGGCTCAAACTTGCAGTCCTCCTGCCTCAGCCTCCCAGCTCAGTCTGGGATATTTTTAGGCCTCGTGTACATGGTAATATGTGGTTTATGCTCTTCTGTAGTTTGCCTGCTCCAAACATTAACATCCATATGGGGCAGTCATGTTCCCTTCTATTGGTAGTGGGTAACTGGGCTCCAACACTGAGCCACACACCCCATCCTCTGGTTCCTTTTTTACTGCTGTGTAGTTTTCTGTTTCATGCATGCACTACCATTGGGCCATTGGTGGGCATTTGCATTGTTCCCAGGTGCGTGTTACACACATGTGCCATAGGCACGCCTGTACACGCCTCCCTTGCTGCCTTAGGAGCTTTGCTCTAGGTGTGTATATAGGAGTGGAAAAGGCCTGGCCCGAGTGAGTTCCCAGTTTTTCCGGAAGGGTCGTCCTGATGCACATCTTCCTGAGGTGCATACGAGTTAGTGTTCCTCTTGTGTCGTAACTTCACCGGCATTTGATAATGGCACACTTACATTTTTTGCATTGAATGCTTTTGGAATAAACTTGCTGGCTGCCATGACTTCATCCCCTGGCCTCTCAGTTTCCTAGTTTCCCAAGCGTCTCAGAACCGGCTGGGACAGGACTGGGAGCAAAGGTTTTGGGGTCCCCCTACTTGAGGTTCAGCTCAGCAGGGAAGCAGTGTTTCCCACAGGCCTCCCAGGACCTCCCTCAGGATGTTCAGGGGTCCCTAGCGCTGTACCCTGAGGACCGGAACCCGGTCTCCCGGTCAGAGCTCTCTGGTCTTGGTTTCTGTCTGGCCTGTTTTCCTGGGGCTCCCTGGCTGCTTCCCCATGGCTGGTCACTACTGGCCATGGCCTCTTACCCAGCATGCAAAGTGGAGCTCTCATTCCGTAAGCCCACCACCTTCAGATGCTTTGCATACTGTCCTGACTGCCCTCACTGGAGCCCTTCACACTGTAGGGTTCAGCTCTCCTACCCTCCACCCCAGCACCTGCAGCTTGTGTTTCTGAATCCCTGCCCCAGAGTACTGACTCCTTGCCCTATGGCTCTCTGCAGCTGGTGGGGAGGGGGCAGGGAATTCCACTTCTGTTCCAGGTTGCTGCTTCTGCTGTTGAGGCTGTTTGTCTTTGGTAATAATTCTTGGTCCAAGCACCTCAGAACAAAAGATCCAGCCATCCACAGTGGCACACACCTGTAATCCCAGGGCTCAGGGAGGCTGAGACAGAGGATCGAAAGTTTGAGCTCAGCCTGGGCAGCTTAGTGACTTGGAGAGAACCTGTCTCAAAATAAAAAATAAGAAAGACCAGTGTAGCTCAGTGTGAAGACCCTAACCTAGAGATGATCCCAGTAAGCAAAAACAATTCAAGACGCCTCCATTTATTGAACAACAACAACAACAACAACAACAACGACAACAAAATATATATATTTGGGGTGTTTTGAGACAGGGTCTCGCTATGTAGTTCAGGTTGGCCTTGAACACATAGTGATCTTCCTGCCTCAGCCGGGATTACAGGTGTGTACCACCATACACACCCGAACAAATGTATACTGAGCTGTTAGGCACTATAGTAGGCACTGAAGATAAAGCAGAGAAGGGAACAGCAAAGACCCCTGTCTTTGTGGAGTTTATATTCTAACAGAGCAAGTCAAGCATTGCACAAAGTATAGAATGTATTTCATGTGATCAGTGCTATGGAGAAAAAGGAGAAGGGAGGATAAGGAAGGGTAGATGGGATGGTGTTGCAGCTTTAAATCTTTCAGAGGGTGGGGGATATGCTTAGTGGCACAGCCCCTGTCTGGCAAGTGCAAAGTCTTGAGTTCTGGTACCACCAAAAAAAAAAAAATCTTTCAGAACCTCGGTGGTAAAGAGTTCGTGACACCAAAAGCACAATCTATACAAGAAAAAGTCAATACATTGGAGTTCATTAAACATTAAAAACGTCTGCTCCGTGAAAGGACTTTTAAAAGGATGGAAAGACAAGTTGCAGACTGGAAGAAAAGTATTTGTAAACCCCATACCTGACAAAAGGACTTGCCTAGATTACATAAAGACTTCTCAAAACTCAGTATTAAAACAAGCAATCCACCGGCAAAAGATATGAAGAGAGGTTCCAATGAGGAGGATATGCAGATTACAAGCCCAGGAATAAATGTTTAATACCACTAGCCATTAGGGAAATGCAAATGAAGACCATTAAAAGAGATTAACATAAACCTACTAGAAGATCTAAAATTAAAATTAATGATAATACCACGTGCTGGAGAAGACATGGAAAAACTGGAACTCTCCTCCATCGCTAATGAGAATGTAAAGCGGGAGGGTGGGCGCTCTGCTCCCGAAGGCAGCTTGGCGGTCAAGCATCTTTCTTGGGGCCCGGGGGGCGGAGCCAGTGCAGTGCGCATGCTCTTTTCGTGCTCTGGATGGAGCTGCGTTCCCAGCCCCAGCTTCTCCTCTTCATTTCCGGGGATGGAACTCGGGACCTTGAGCTTGCTTAAAAAACTCAGTGTGGGGCCGGGGATGTAGTTCAGTGGTTCCGGCGCCTGCCTCTCAAGTGCAAGGTCCCGAGTTCGATCCCTGGTACCCTCCCCCCGCAAAAAAACTACACAGTGTGCATTTAGTTGCCCTTTGGGGCTTTTATCTTAGAGAAGTGAAAACTTACGTGTGTATGAAAAGGTGTGCACAGTTGTTCACGGCAGCCTTATTTGAAATAACTCAAGACTAGAAACAACTAGAATGAGCTCTCAATAGGTGAATAGTTAAATAAACAGGTGATCCGTGGTGGAAAACACTCAGAAATAACAATGAAATATTGATACGTGTACCTTGATGGATCTCAAGGGCATTTCACTGAGTGGGGGAAAAAGAGCCAATCTCAGAAGGTTGCATGAAATCTGACTGCACACGTGCACCATTCTCGAAGAAGTTAGAGAAGGAAAACAGGTTGGCCTTTGCCAAGGATTTGGGCTGCCTAAGTGGGTGGCCATGAGCCCCCAGGAGGGAGCTCATTGTGGTGACGGGACAGTTGCCATGGGATAATCCATTGACTGTGATTACAGGAGTCTGTACAGGTAATAAAATGATAGAAACAGTCCAGGTATGGCGGCTCACGCCTGTAATCCCAGCACTCTGGGAGGCTGAGGCAGGAGGATCACAAGTTTGAGGATCACAATTTAGCAAGACACTATCTCAAAACGTGAAAAAAAGGGCTAGGGATACAGCTCAGTGCAAAGGCCCTGGGTTCAATCCCCAGTGCTGGCAAAATTTTAAAAAGAATTAGGCACACACATTACACCAACTCCAGTTTCTTAGTTTTTAAAAATAAGTATATATTTGTGATACATAATAAGATTCATCTTGGGGAATTGACACTCAGAAGTATGGCATCTTAATCATTTTTATTTCCCCTTTCTCTTTGGGCCTCCCATCAGTCTTGATGTATTATCATCATATAAGATATATCATCATATAAAATGTAACCATCCAGGGAGACTGAGTGACAAGCACAGGGGATCTCTCTGAAGTGTTCTGCAACTTCCTATGAATTTAGTTATTTCAAAATCAAAAGGAATCATAAATTGATCATTTACAGTCACTTAAAATAGCATGTTACATGTGAACAATACAAGGGAGAGAGAGAAAGACAGAGGGTAAGAGCCAGGGATTTAGCTCAGTGGCTCCGGTGCCTGCCTCGCAAGCAGCACGTCCTGAGTTTGATCCCTGGTACCAAAAAAAAAAAAGGGTAAGGGAGAGTGGGCTGGGGTGTCGGTCGCCTCTCAAGGTGACATGTGGGCAAGGTCTTCCGGGAGGCAGAGTTTAAGCACATTCCAGCGCAGGTGTGTAGCTGGTGTGGTCAAGGGAGAGCGAAGGAGCTTTCGTCCTGGGAGCAAAGGAGAAAACCGACCAGGTCAGAGACATAATGGGGGGAGAGGCGCTTGTCTGGTGCCCTCAGGACTTGAGCCTCTACCCTGACAAAGGGGCACCCAGCCTAGGGGCGCGGCTGCTGTTCTGTAAGCTGACACGGCGGGCTGGATGAAGGGGGGAGATGGGGCTGCTGCAGTATCCAGCTGAGAGATGACAGTGGCTCTGGAGAGCAGCTAGAAGTGGGCATGGTGAGAAATGGCGTGAGCTTTGGTAGATTTTGAAGGGAGACCCAAGAGGGTTTTCCGAAGAATTGGAAAGACAGGAGTCAGGATTGCCGTGGACTTTGGCTTGATCAGCGGGAAGGACGGCATCACCAGTAGCTGAGGCGGAGCAGCCAGTGGGGCAGAGGCTGTGAGCACCCAGAGGCCTGGGACAGCGGGGAGGAAGCGAAGCCCCAGTGCTGTTTAGGGAGGTCCGAGCTGCGTGCGGGTGGTGATTGATGCGGTGAGCCAGGGTGGTCTCAATCAGGGTGATAAAGAGGAGGCTGGGTGGGAGGACTAGGAGAGAAGACGGTGAAAGAGAAGGCAGGTGAAGAAAGAATTTCAGGGAGGGAGCTCGTGCAAGTCAAGTGGTGTTTAGGGTTCAAGTTAGGGAGAACGGATTGGCTGGATGCAGGGGTCCTGGGCAGGAGGTGAAGGGTGAGGGTCACCACTTGAAAGCAGAGCCCTCTCTCCCACCCAGGAGCACACCATTAAGGTGCTGGAGCTGATCTCCACCATCTGGGACACGGAGCTGCACATTGCCGGCCTCAGGCTCAACAACCTGGCGCTGCCTGACTTTGTGCACCCGCAGCTGCGGCGGGTGATGCCTACCCTGATGGAAATCGTGCAGTCGGACCACATCCTGCCGCAGGTGCCCTCGGTGGGCGGGCAGGGTTTCTGTGCTCCCTGCTGAGGCCCAGACTCACCTCTCGTGCCCTTCCCTGGTCTCCCCTTTATCCAGGTGCAAGCCATACGCCTGATGAGCTATCTGGTACAGAAGAACGATCTTCTCTATGACATTCTCAACTTCCAGGTGAGGGAAGCAACCCAGGAAGGTCTGATGGAGCCAACACAGGTGCAAGGGAGAGAAGAGCTGTGTTCTCCACACAGGTGTAGCCCCATTGTCTTCTCTTCCACCTCTGCACCAGAAGCACTGAAAACTACCCCTCTCCTATTCCCCCAAGAGAATGAGAATCCATTGTACTAGGAAATATGTTCTCCTTTGAGGAGCTTTTTGAACTCCTGAGAGTTCAAACACAGAAAATAAAAGTTAATGTAAGTATTTTAATATTAGAGATAAGTGACTCATGGCAAAAAGCATTATTAGGGACAGAAGGGGTTACCACATAATAAGTGGTTCACACCACCAGAAAGATAAAGCAACTCTAAACTTATATGCACCTAATAACATAATCTCAAAATATATATGGTAAAACTTGCTGGAATTGTAAGGAGAAATGAACAAATCTACTATTATGGTGGAAGATTTGGAAGATTTTAGTAACTCATCCATTAACACATAAATAAACTAGTCAGGATATATTTGCTGAACAAAACACAGGTAAGCTTGAGCCATTAGACATACCTAGAACACTCTGTAATTACAGTATTAAATGCACATTCCTCTCTGGTACACACAAAATATTTATGAAAATTAACCACACACTAAGCCTTAAAATTTGCCTCAACAAATTTCCCAGAATCCATATTATTGTCAAATCACTTGAGTTTTATAACCATAATGTTATTCAACTAGTAAATGTGAGTGAAAGGTAAATGAAAATTTCCTCTACAGTTCATCTGAAACCCAGGTACCTTGGTGATTTGAAACAATAGGAGGATGGAAAAAGAAGAATTTGGAACTTTCCTGGGATTTCATTTCCATTCTCTTTCCATTCCCATGTCACAGGTGCACTCCAACTTCCTGAACTTGTTCCAGTCCACTCAGCCAGGAAGTCTGCTGTTGGAGGTGCTGGTGTTTGCTGAGCGGCTGAGGGCCGAAATTCCCCCCACTACCGCGTGGTGAAATGGCATTACAATGAGCAGTCCCTGCACGAAGCCCTCTTTGGGAATGAGTCCCGATTGGCAGACCGCCTGCTGGCCCTGGTCATCCACCCCGAGGAGGACATTCAGATCCAGGCCTGCAAGGTCGTAGTCAGCCTGCAATGTCCCCAGGACTTGAGAGTCCGGTCCTCCTCCTGCCAACCCAGTAATTCCTACTTTAAAAGCGGGGAATAAAATTAAGAAGAACCAATAAATGAATATGGGAGAGAGGCCTGAGCATCTGTTGGCCCTCCAGGGCTGGGTGGAGGTGCCATTCAGCATGACCTCAGCCCCAGGATGCACAGCAAAGAGTGAGCTCCCCAACACACCCCACTTCCATGTTGGGAGACTGACTTCTATCTCCTCTTGCTGCTTGTCAGATTTGAATATGGAGCCCGAGTTTGGAGGGAGTTGGGGGAAGGCAGGTGCTGGAGTGTGGCTGTGGTTTGGATATGGCCTACATGTCCCCCTCCCCTACTAAGGTTCCTGTGTTGGAGTTTGGTCCCCAGGGTGATAGTGTTGGGAAATGGTGTGGGCCTTTAAAAGGTGGGGCCTCGGGAGGGATTGGGTACCTGATGCATTTATTTATTTATTTGTTTGTTTGTTTGTTTATTTATTGGTACCGGGGATCAAACTCGGGTCCTTGCACTTGTGCAGCAGGAGGCGAAACCACTGAGCTAAATCCCCGGCCCAAGCTACCTGATGCTTTTAAACACATGCACTTCAGCCATGATGGGGCACCATATGCCAGTGATGGTGAACCTTTTAGAGCTTTCAGTGATAACAAACATTCGGCTGCAGCACATGTGCCATAGTTTCGCCATATGCTGTTAGGTTCTCACCCAAGACTGAACCATTAGATCAGCCTGATCTTGGCCTTTGAACCTTAAAAACTATGAGCTTAATAAGTCTCTTTTCTTCATAGCTTGCCTTAGGTATTTTGTTTTGGTCACAAAATCTTGAGTAATACATCAGGCTTGGGGACCAGTGGTAAAGAAAATCAATAAGAGCCAGGTGTGGTGGTTCACACCTGTAATCCTAGCACTCAGGAGGCTGAGGCAGGAAGATCACCACGAGTTCAAAGCAAGCCTGGACTACATAATGAGATCCTGTCTCCAAAAACCAAAAAAGAAAGAAACAAAAGAAAATCAGGGCTGGGGATTTAGCTCAGTGGTTTCGCTGCCTATTGTGCAAGTGCAAGGACCTGAGTTCGATCCCTGATACCAAAAAAAAAAAATTGGGCCTGGGATTTAGCTCAGTGGTTCTGCCGCCTGCCTCGAAAGCAGAAGGACCTGAGTTTGATCCCCAGTACCAAACAAAACAAAACCAAAAAAAACCCCCCCAAAAACAAAAAGAAAATCCACAGCCACAGCGTTGGATTATTCAGAATGGGCTAGGCTATGCAACAGTGACAAACAGCCCCCAAATTTCAGAAAATGACAAAGGTTATTTCTACCCACACCACATGCCCAGTGCAGGTCAGCTGGGAGACAGAAGGGCAGGGATCTGGTCCACATTGTGTTCAGTGACATAAGTTCCTTCCTTTTTCTTCCTTTTCTTCTCCAACTAGTAAAGAAAGAAAAGGAATGTGGCTGTGATAATCGACTCTTAAAAGTTGCACCAGAAATGGTGCTTAGCCCTTCTGCCCATATTTCACTGGCCAAAGGAAGTAGGGAAAATCAATCTTACCAGGTGCCCTGGAAGAACTGAAAATATTTGGTGACAGCATTAAGGCTCAAAATGACAGGCATATTTTGTAGGTAAGAGCGAGAGCTCTGGAGTCCGACTGCTGGTGCGAGCCCAGCCCTGTCACTTATAGCTGTATGACCTGGGGTGAGCCATTAACCCTATTTGAGCCTCAGTTCCCTCATTTGTAAAATGAACAGAGGAACAGCAGTCAGGAGGCCGCTGGCTTCTGTGGAGACTGAATCAAGGTGAAACCCTGGTTCTCCATGCGTTCTTCAGGGGCTGGCCCGGCGGAGCTGGAATTTTTCATTGAGGAGGTGAAAGATTAGTACTGAAGGTCCTCAGAGTGTGTGAAGCTAGTGTTTTAGTCTTCAGCCTGCAGACACTGGGAGTTCCGGGGTCCTTTACGAAGCACCTTGAGATGCTGCCGTAACTGCACCTTGCAAACCAGAGCAAGAGTGTGAGTAACAGAAACCACGACCATGGAGACTCCGGAAGCAAGAAGATTGAACCCCAGGGTGGTTTCCGGTCTCTAGACTTTCCAGTTTATTCGCACTGTCCCTCTGTCTACTCACTGGGTTAGCTGGGAGGTGACGGTCAGCGGCCATTTCTGCAGAGGGAGCGAGCTCGACGCTGTCCCCCAGCGTTTGGCTGTCACCCCTGAGCGAGTAGTCTCACCAGAACTGAATCGTGTGCATTGTGTCTCCCCTGAGTTCAGACCTGAGGCTGCTCCTTCCTGATGCTCCATATGGAGCAGCCACCCCAACGGACGGCGCCAAACCCGGCACTGTCCCTCCCACCTGTTACAGTTTATATCTACATCACCGCCCAGAAGCCTTGTTTGCTCCTAGGCGGGGCTTTTGGAAAGTGACTGGATTGGGGGTTTAGAGCTGACCTGCCTTAGGAGTGGGGGCTGGTAGGAGGTGGGTCCCTGGGGGCGTGGCCTGGAAGGCTTCCTCTCCCGTCTGGGCTCCTCCTCCCACTCTCTCTATGAGCAGCTTGTGGCCCTCTGCCGTGCCACCCTGCCTTGGAGCTGGCTGTGGACTGAAATGTGAACCCAAAGAAACCTCTCCTCCCTTCAGTTGTGTGTGTGGGGGGTATTTTTGTCCCAGCAATGAGAGAAGTAACTAAGACAGCCAGCTCCCTGCACACCCATGTCCCCAGCAAGGTGCTGGATTTCACCTTTCAGTTCTCCAATTCCGCTGCTATGCCCCTGTCCCTGGCATCAGGACACTTATACTTCTGGTCTTCATCCTTCCCAGCCCCCCTCCCCCCCAGGTAACTTTAGAACCCTGTTTTCCACCACCCTCAAAAACCTCAGGGGCTTCAGATTTTCATGATGAACCTTTTCTCACCCTTGAAGTAAAGTCACATAATCTGATAGAAATGTACGCTCTGTGGCTGGGAGTGAAGCTCAGTGATACAGTGCTTGCCTGGCATGTGTGAGGCCCTGGCTTCCATCCCCAGCAGAGGGAGGAGGAGGGGAGAAGGAGGGGAGAGAGGGAGAGAAGGGAAGAAAGAGAGGCAGGGAAGAAAGCAAGCCGCAATACAGATAGTATAATTGGGGCCCACTACCCTCTACTCCCCTGAGCCTGGGCAGTGCCCCAAGGCCCACCCCCAACCCTTGTCCTAAGGGTTACTACAGGGAGGCAGAGGGCCGGGGATTTAGCTCAGTGGTTCCGCCACCTGCCTTGCAAGCTCAAGGACCCGAGTTCGATCCGTGGTACCAAAAAAAAAGTCTATTCTACAAGGAGGCAGAGAAAAGGGAAACCAAGACCCCCCCAACCTACCCTGGAGAATTCCAGAATTTCAAACCAGGGTGAATGCACACCAGACCCCCATACATACTTATAGCAGTGTTGGCAAACCTTTTAGGGACCGAGTGCCCAAACTGCAACCCAAAATCCACTTATCCATTGCAAAGTGCCAACACTGCAATTGAACCTGAACACTGTTTAGAAAAAACAACTGCTATCTGCTGCTCAGCTGCTAGGGTGACTGGGCTCGCGTGCCATAGGGTTGCCACCACTGACCTATAGTAACCTTTCTGCACTTGGAGCTCCCTGAGGTCCATGCATAGGGACTGCATCTCATACATCCAATTATGACAGTGAATTATGGGAAAGGACTTGTGCAGTAGACACAGCTGACGTGACTCAGCACCCTGTCAGTCATTCTCTGGAAGCCCCAGTGGGAGGTGCCCTAGAGTGGGTGTAATGCTTTAAACCCCTACACCCCTACCAAGTGCTTGGTACTTTGCTATTTTCCTCTCCCTGGCGTGAGCCTGCTCACTCTGAGCACGTGATCGCCTTAATACACTTTGCGGCTGTCTCCTTACCCTTGCATGCCACATCCAATTCTTTGTTCATTGCACACAAGAACCTGGGAATCCACTCTGGACCCCATCACCTAAGGTCATGTCTTGGTGAGCCAGCCAGGAGCTAAGCCACCCACCTGTCTTGGGGAAATTTTAGAAATTTTTATTTCCTCTCTCTCTTTCCTGTTTTTGTGTCCTTGGTCGCTCACCACAGGCACAGGTCAGACAGTTAAAGCCCATTAGGCTGTTGGCAGCTTAAAAATGCCCAGGAAAGGATAACTTGGTCACAGAATGGTGGAATAGAGCATTTTAGGTTCCACTGGGGATCAGAAAACTTCCATGCATTGCTCAGATTTATATTTGTGTGACTTCTTTTTTGCTATGAACCTCTGCAGCTTGGGGATTCCTTTTCCATAGCTAGAATTTCCTGAGCCCCTGGAAGATGAGTGCTTAAATATTGAAGCACCAAAGATCAACAGGCATTTGTTCCCTCTAACCAGAAATGGGAAGAGGTGTCCAGGGGTCCTCCAGGATGCAGCAGCCTGGCTAGGTATCCTGTAGGTCACCACCTCATCCTGTCCCTGGGTTAGATAAGACTGAAGATTTTGCTGGCCCAGGAAGACACAAATAGGGATGAGGCCCCTTCAAGCATCTTGAGCAAAGCTGCTCACATACACCTGGTGTGGGAGGCTTGATCCTGAGACACAGTGGAGAGACCAGGCCTCTGGATTACCCCAGAGAAAGCAGTCTCCAGAGGCACACACACACTCACACTTTAGCCGGAGGGAGGTCCTCTAGACTGCTTTTTCCATCCTGTCCCTTCGCCTCCCCCTCCCTCCCTCTTCTAAATGAAATGAGCAGGGTCATTTTAGCGCCTCTTAAACATCCTTACTCTCTCTCTGTGGAGTCTTCATCTGCCAGGAGACTCATATCCTTTTGTGAGCTTGAGAGAATGCAAGGGAAATGGGGACAGAGGAAACGGCTATGTAGGGGTGAAGGAAATGTAGGTGAGCTCCAGTTTTAAAGCTAGATCCCACCTGTGCTACTGGCAACAGTGAGGGCCAGAATCCCACCTTACCTAGACTAATAGCACCTTAGGTGGCCTTCTCAGTTTGTTCCCTAAGGACTCAGCCTATTCCAAGTACTTAGACTGCCACCTACTGGGCTCCTCACCCATTAGACTTTCCTCAGCCCTAGGCACGCAAGCAAACTCCGCTTGCCCTACCGGCAATGGTTGGGGCAAAACAGAGTGCCCCTCCCCCGAGAGTGAGTCACAGTCAAAGACGATTTGTTAAATTAGTCACCTGTCAGAGCCAGGGTTCCCAAGAGGCACCTATGCCAGAAAAATTTATTAGGGTTTTATTGAGGTCTCTCCGGAGAAAAGCACTTACTATCTTCCTTTGGCATACCATGGTGTTAGGAGATTCTAAATTGGCTAGGGCATCCAGCCACTATGGGACCCCACCCTGGACCCTTGTAAATTCCAACATGCTCAGAACTGTCAATCAGGGCTCAAAGACGCGCTTTGCAAATACACTAATTTAAACCTGGAGTCTAGAGAGAGTCAGATTATCCTGAGCCAGTATTTCATTAGCCAGTCAGCTCCAGACATTAAGAAGAAACTCCAAAAACTCCAACAGGGCCCACAAACAGGGTTTCATGTGGCTTGCAGTCTTTAACAACTGTGACCAAGAAGAGGGTAAACGCGATGTTGAGTAAGAATGAAAGGCAGCTAAAGCCATGTTGGCTCTCAGGGATAAGGCTCATAATAAGGATGGGCACCACAAGGAACTGAGGTAACCTGAAAGGCCATGGAGGCAGTTCTGGGTGCTGTAAGTGCAAGTGATAGAGGAAATGGGCAAAGGAGTGCCCTAAAAGGCCACCAAGTCCTTGCTGGGACTGAGTACAGATGAGGACCCTTGGCACTGGACAAGGGACTGCCCTCATTCCCACAAGGGGGTGAGGTCATCCACCACCATGGTGGCCAGGGAAGAATGCCTGGACAGTGGCTGACAGTGCCCAAGGTGGCCTATGGGGCCCCCACACAAGGAGACCCCTATCACCTTGCAGGAGCCTCAGATAACCTTGGAGTCACGGGTAAGTAAGTATCTTCCTTCTGGACACTGGGCCCTCTTACTCAATCCTAACCTCTTATGTAGGTAAATTATCATCCTGTTCCTCAGTTGTTGTGGGCCTTGAAGAAATTAACCAGTCAGTTTTTTCACCCTTACTCTGAAATGCTGGTTGGGAGGTTTCCTTTTCCAGGCTGCTTTTATGGTAATACAAAAGAGCTCCAGGGCTGGGGGTTTAGCTCAGTGGTTCTGCCGCCTGCCTTGCAAGCGTAAGGACCCGAGTTCGATCCCCGGTACCAAAACAAAACAAAAACAAAAACAAAAAAAGAGCTCCACACAAGTAATTGGTAGAGATATACTCTTCCTGTCAGGGCCATTCTATCACTCAAAGCTCTGGAGGTAAAGCCCATTATTGACAAACTTCTGGCCATAGGGTTGCTGGTGCCAAGCCAGTCCCTGTGCAACACACCTATTTTACCAGTAATCAAGCCATCAGGAGGATATTGCCTCATACAAGATCTCAGAATCATCAGTGAAGCAGTAGTACCTATTCATCCCCTAGTGGCAGACCATATAGCCTCTTTGCACAGATCTTTGGAGGCATTTATTGCTTCCCATCTTTGATCTTAAGGATGCCTCTGTTTCCATTCCCACACACCCTAACTCTCAATACTTGTTTGCCTTTGGATGGGAGGATCCCCAGTCTGGGCTCTGCCAACAGTATACTTGCACTGTCCTGCCTCAGGGTTTAGAGATAGGTCCCATCTGTTTGCTCAACCTTGGCTTGAGACCTTAGATACTTGAATCTTGAAAAGGGAGGCTTATTACAATATGTGGATGACTTTCTCATTTGTAGCCCCACCAAGGAGTTGGCTGTTAAAAACATCTTTAAGGGGGCCAGAGATTTAGCTCAGTGGTTCTGCTGCCTCCCTCAAAAGTGAAAGGTCTGGAATTTGATTCCCAGTACCCACAAGACAAAACAAAAAAACACCCTTAAAACCCTCAGTCTCACAGCAACAAGGGGTTACAAGGTATTCCAACATAAGGCCCAGATTCTCTCACCAAAGAAGTGACCTATCTGGGGTATTTTTTTTTTTTTTTGTACCAGGGATCGAACTCAGGACCTTGCACTTGTGAGGCAGGAGGCAGAACCACTGAGCTAAATCCCCAGCCCTGGAGTATGTTTTAACACCAGGACAGAGACAATTCTCAAGGAGAACAGAGGCAATTTACCGATTGGGTCCTCTGGGGTGTAAACAACACCTGAAGTCTCTCTTGGGAATGGCTGGCTTCTGCCACATATGGATACCCCATTTCAGAGTAATAGCCAAATCTTTATATGAGACAATCAGGGGACCAGAAACCCAACCCTTGGAATAGACCCCTTTCAGGAGGCTTTCAGGCACTAAAATGGGCCCTGATGCAGGCTCCAGCATTAGGAATCCCAGACCTAACTAAGCCTTTTTCTCTCTTTGTGGCTAAGAAGCAGGGAGTAGCAACTAGAGTACTAACCTAGCATACAGGTCTTGAAACCCAGCAAGTGGCCTACTTCTCTAAATAACTAGATGAGGGAGCACAGGGCTGGCCCAGCTACCTAAAAGCAATAGCTGCTATAGCACCCTTAGTCCAGGAAGCTTCTAAAATAACATTAGGACCAAAGCTCTCAGTTCTAATGCCTTACCACGTTAAGACTCTGTTGGAGCTTGGGCTGGGGATTTAGCTCAGTGGTTCTGCTGCCTGTCCCGAAAGCTCAAGGACCTGAGTTCAATCCCCAGTACCAAAAACAAAAAAACAAAAAAACAAAACAAAACTCCGTTGGAGCTCAAGGGACATTTGTGGATGACTAGAGAAAGGCTCACTAAATACCCAGCCACCATTATGGGAAACCCAGACATTACTCTTCAGTCTTTTACAGTTCTAAGCCCTCTTACCCTCCTCCCAACTAACAGGTAGCGCTTGAGGGCAAATAAGCCACTGCCAAAAATTATGCCAGCTACCCTGATCAGAGGGACCAGGCCTTGACACAGATGACAGGCACATGTTTCATGATGGCGGCAGTTTGGGAAAGGACAATGTTAGGAGGGAGGGGTATGCTACAGACCCTAGCCCAGGTCACTGAAGCAAGAGGACTCCTTCTTGGGACCTCAGCCCAAAAGCCAGAACTTATCCTCATTGGGCTCTTCAAATTGCCCAGGGCAAGAGGGTCAATACACATGCCAACTCCACGTGTGCCTTTCTGGTCTTGCATATACATGCTGCCATTTGGAAAGAAAAAGACTTTTGACTAGCCAATGGTCTCCAATAAAACATGAACCAGACACCCTCAACCTCCTCAAGGCTGTAAATCTCCCAAGCATGGTTGCAGTCGTCCATTTCCAGGGTCATCATACTTCCTTGGGCCCTGTCTCCCAAGGTAATTGAAAGGCAGATTTGGTTGCCAAATAAGGTGCCCTCCAAAATAATCCTGGCCTATTTAGAACTCTCCCTGAGGTTCCATTCCAAGATCTTAACTTGGAACCAGGGTACTCTCTAGGGAAGAGCTTCAAATGACTCATGATATGGAAGGGGTTCAAATGGACCAATGGTGGTATGTAGGACCCTGGCTGTTCATGCCATAGCACGTACACTAGAAAGTCATTAAGTCCCTACGTGAGGCCTTCCACCTAGGGTGGGATGCAACTTCCACTACGACACAGAAACTTTATGGGGCCCAGAGACCAGAACATTGTATCCCAGGTCTGTGTCATGTCTGTGCCCTTCATAATCCACAGACCCACCCAACCTTGTCCCCTGAACCAATTGGGATCGCTCCTGGGGAAGACTGGCAAATAGATTTCACCCACATGCCACATGCAAGGGGTATGCACATCTCTTGGGAGCATACATGTCTTTACTGGGTGGATAGAGGCCTGTCCTATCAGGTCAGAATGAGCCTGGGAGGTGGTAAGAGTCCTTCCTAAGGAAACGATCCCTACATTTGAGGTGCCTGGGTCCACCAGAGTGATAACGGGCCTCCCTCACCTCCTGAATTTATACAGGGAGTCACCAAGGGAGTTAAATACACCTCCATGCTGCCTGGAGGACCCAGTACTCACAGGAGCTTGAGCCAGCTGAGCTCTCAAGTGGACCTTAGGCAAGCTGTGCCAAGAAACCCCTCATAAGTGGATAGATCTCCTCTCGGTTGCCTTAATGAGGCTTGGGCCGCTGCTAAACCCAAACTTAATTTCAGCCCATTTGAGACGCTTTATGGGCGACCCTTCCTGACATCTGTCCTGCTTGGTGACATGAGACTTCCCAGCTCCAACAACACGTCAGCCATCCGGGAACCTTCCCACAGGCCTTCCAGGAACATGGAAACAAGATTCTTCCACTCCCAGGGACTAACAGCAAATATCAGCCCGGGGTCCACCCCAGTGACCAGGTTCTAATCAGGATCTGGAAGGAGGGTGGGCCTGGGACTAACTCACAACCCTCTTACCACACCCTATTGTGTCCAGGGCAGCCCCAGGCTGTGCGGATTTATATTATGAGACAACAGGCTCCACACTCCTCAGTGTGTAATGTGCTCTCACACCCATAAAATCACCTAACAACACAAAGCCCCATCATGAAGCAACACAGGACTGAAATTAGAAATACCACTTACACAGTCATTATGTGGGAAATCTGGCTCCCTCAAGCTGTTGCTAGTCTCGCTTTTGCCCAAGACTGTGCTCCTCTGACGGGCCGGGATCGGCTTCCAGGATGACTCACTTGTGTGGCTGGCAAGCTGGTGCCGGCTGTCGGCAGGAGGCCTCAGTTTCCCCACGTTCCACAAGGATGCTGGAGAGGCCTCCTGCAGTAGGAGGCCAGGGTACGATTACAGTGTGGCTGGAGCCGTCGGGCACAACCAGCCAACCGAGGAGACTGTTAACTGCAAGCGCAGAACAGCAGCACCAAGCCTGACACGGGATCAAGCCGAGCTCTGCACCTGGTACCAATCTTCTGACGTGAGAACGCTCGGACTTGGCACCTGATAGCAATCTGCCAGTGTGAGATCGAGTGGTGCCACCTGGGTCAACTATCAGAGAAGCTGTAAGGGATGGCAGCAAGTGATTCGGGGCCACTGCCTCCTTGTTCTTGAGGTGATCAGTTCTGCTTGAGGATGAATCTTCTCTTTTTCCTCTGGTGCACCCTTTTCTCCCTGAGCACTTCTTTTGTGCTTCTTTTCCTTTTTTGGTTCTTATTTCTGCCCTAAAATGAATGGTAATCTTTCACATCCTCCCATTCTCTTGACCAATTCATTGACTGGGAAAAATAAGAACCTGGAAAACACTGCTGGTCTCAGCCCCATCCCCTAACCCACAGGCCACGGCAGCTGGGCCCACTGGAGGGTGTCACCAAGACAGCATGACAAGGGCTCCCAGGCCTTTGCTTTCTTTAAAAAAAAATTAGGGCCGGGGATTTAGCTCAGTGGTTTCGCCGCCTGCTGTGCAAGCACAAGGACCCAAGTTCGATCCCCGGTACCAAAAAAATATTAATAACTTAGAGGGGTATGGCAGCACACCATACCCGTAATATCAGCTACTTGGGAGGCTGAGACAGGAGGATTGCAAGCTTGAGGACAGCCTGAGCAGTTGAGCCAGACCTTGCCTTAAAAAAAAATAAGGGCCGGGGATTTAGCTCAGTTGTTCTGGCACCTGCCTGGCAAGCGCAAGGTCCTGAGTTTGATCCCTGGTACCAAAAAATAAATTAAAATAAATAAATAAATAAACAAATAAATATAAATGGCTGGGGATGTAACTCAGTGCAACGGCCCTGGGTTCAGCTTCCTATACTGCCAAAAAAAAAGTTGTTCTAAAAAAAGTATAAAGCATGAAAAGTGAGTGTATATGAATTATTTCGGAGTATAGAGAAACTTTGGCACTTTCACATTTCAGTTTGCAGCACCTTTGAAAAGAAACATTCAGAATGAAGACCAGTGGCAATACCGTGCAGTTCCTGTGACAGCGCAGTGGTTTGGCCTATTTCTCTGCATTTTGAGAGTGCCCCAAAATACACAGAGATCAAGAAAGATGTCTACCGACTTCAAAGTTTTAGACAGAGGACTAAAGGCGTGGCAGGATCAGGAGCAGGAGCTGAGGAGGCCCTGAGTGGGCGCCCCTGGCCTACTCCTCCTGCTGCACAGATGTTGGTCCCGGGCTCCAGATGCCACTTGGGTATCACTGATCACGTGCGTGGTCTCAGACTTGCCCTGAAGGGACTTGAGGGAAGGTAGAGGCATTTGTGGGAGGCATACTTTTTTCCCCAGAGCAAATATTGCAGACGTAGGCAATAATTTTTTTTTTGGTACCGGGGATTGAACTCTGGACCTTGTGCTTTCAAGGCAGGTGGCAGAACCGCTGAGCTAAATCCCCAGCCCTATAGGCAAAATTTTTAAAAAGTTCTTTTTGACAGTTCTGGGGATTGAATCTAGGACCTTTGCAGTGAACTACATCCCCAGCCCTTTCTTTTTAAAGACAAGGTCTTGCTAAGTGGCCCAGGGTGGGGTTGAAATTGCAATTCTCCTGTCTCAGCCTTCCAGCATGCTGGGATTACAGGCGCCACCACACCTGGCTGAGCTGTGCCTTCTGAGCCCTATCCCAGGTCAGAGTGGACTTTCAGGTGGGTACGGGTGGGGTGACCGGAAGTTGGGCCTAAGTTACTTCCTCTCAGGGCATGCTGGGCCTCCCCTGTCTCAGGAGACCCTCCTGTCCTCATAGATGGGAGCCTCTCATCCTTACCCTGTGGCCCTGGCTCACAGGCTGGCCTCCCGTGCTCTGACTCTGCCACCTTTGCCCTGAGAAGCTGCCTCACCTGGGGTCCCTCTAGGGGCTTCCTAGAGTCCTGGAGTGATAACTGCTGAGTCTCCACTTGGCCTCCATCCACTCACTGATGCCCCCATCCCTGTTGTCCCCATGGTCTGAAGCCTCCTGCCCGAGCCCTGGTGCCTGTGTTCTGTGCCCTGCAGAGGCCTGGGTGAGGAAGCCAAGCTGGAGGCCACTGTCGGTGTGGGGCAGGACAGCATGTGACCATTACTACACATGCCCGGCAGGGAGGCCGGGTCACAGGGCGGGCAGGGATTGGGGCCACCCGGGCCATGGCTACCACCCCGGGGCTGCTGCTGGGAGGCTTTGCTGTCCTGCTGCGCTGGGCTGGCGGGACGTAAAAAGGCGAGCAGCTGCGTGTCCCAGAGGGCGCACGCAGGTGAGAGGCAGAGCTGAGGCACCCAGAGGGCCCAGGCAGGTTGAGGGGAGAAGAGTGGGTGGGACTCTGCCCTGTGGAAATTTAGGCTCAGGCTGAAGCTGGGGGTGTGGGAGGGAGGTTACCAGGAACAGCCCACCTCTCAGTCCTGGCCTCCCTGCCTCTGTGCCCCCAGCCAAGCACCCCCCCCGCCCAGTGACCCCTCCAGGTGCAGGGACTCTGCCCCCATCTCTCCCTTGCTCCCCTCCCCAGTGGTCTGGAGTCCTCCTCCATCTCCAGCACAGCGCCCCTCGGGGTCCAGGGTTGAGGATGCGAGGCACTGACTGACTTCCCGCTTTGCTCTCCCGAGTCCCCCCGGGGGGCTCAGTGTGCAGTGAGGTCGGTGGCTTCTCCCCCAGACCCTTGTGTGCTTTGGTGATGCTGGGAACCCTCCCCAGCCTGCCACCCAGCCAAGGAGGTGACCAAGGGCCGCCTCCAGCCTGGCGGGTCTCCTGCTGTCCCCACAGGACAATGGGGACAAGTGCTCCCATCACTCTGAGTGCTACAGTGACTGCTGTCTCATGAACCTGGAGTTCGGGGGAGCCTTCTGTGCCTCTAAGGCTGGAAAATACATGCCATGCTTGCCCCAGGTGAGGCTGGGGTGGGCTGCTCCTTCTGGCAGGTGGGAAGAGGCGGGGGTTAAACAGAAACCACCGCGACACCCTCTTTTGCACCGTCTGCCTGGAACACCCTCCTGTTCTTCTTTGGCAAACTGCTACTGGTCCTGCAATTCATCATGAGCCCGCTCCTCTCAGAAGCCTTCGCATACTAAGTGCTCAGCAAATGTTTGTTGAGTGAAGGAATAAATAAATGAAACCTCTACCCTAACATCACTGAGGCAGGGCAGGCAGGAAAAGACCTTCCTCTACCCATCACCTTCTCCCTGCCATGATGGCCTAGTTTGTTGAGAGGCATAGGGTCACAACTTTGGAGTTGGACTGGAGCTTAAATCCTGGCTTTTCACAAAGACATCCTGGCTGTCTTTGTGACCTCAAACAGGTTTCCTTCCCTCTCCGGGCCTCAGTTTCCTCATCTGTCAAATGGTGCACATGTCCCTTCCTCACCAGGGTGCTCCGAAGAGGCCATGGTCCCCAAAAGTCATTGTCCCATCAAATGTGTCTGTCACTACTGAAAAAATGCAAGCACAGAATGTCTTGTTCCTGGGGCGGACGGCTGAGCCTGAGCGTCCCTGACTAGGGTCGATGCTTAGGGGAGCCAGCGGTACCCCGACGGTGGCCTGACCCTGACTACTTAGCCGGGTCTTTATCATCCCACCCAGCCCTCACAACCACCCCATGAGACAGGCTACTGTCACTACCCACATTTGACTGATAGGGAAACTGAGTCCCAGAGCCCGCAACGGGCCTCAGCTTGTGCACTTTCAAGCTGCAGCACTTTTTCTTTGCCTCCTGCTCCCCAAGAAGTCTGGGACCCCCCTTCCTGCCCCCAGTGATGCCAACTCTCACACGTGCTCCCCACAGACCAAGGGAGCCGTGAACATCATGTGCCCCTGCCGGCTGGGCTTGATCTGCATGTCCAAGGACCTCATGTGTTTCCGCCGGTGCCACTGGATTTAGCGGAGGTGCAGCCTGGTCCCTGCAGCCCCTCCAGCCTCCCTGGGGCCCAGCATGCTCCACATCTGACTCTTGAAGCATTAAAGTCCCTTCCTGCCTCCAGCCTCTGCTTCTCTGCTGGTGTGTGTGGGGGGGACTGCAGGGTGGGAGGGGCCAGGCTGGGTCCAGGGCAGGCACCTCTTGGGGTGGCGGGTGGCGTGGGGGGCGTGGGGCTGGGGAGTGTGCCTGACAAAGGAGCTCAATAATTCCTTTTTTTTGGTGGTGGTGGTGTCAGTACTGGGGACTGAACCCAGGGCCTTCACCACTGAGCTATATCCCTAGCCCTCTTTTACATTTTTATTTTGAGACAGGGTCTCACTAAGTCACTATAATTTGCCAAGGCTGGGCTCAAACTTGGAATCCCCCTGCCTCAGCCTCCCAGAGTGCTAGAATTACAGGTGTGCACCCCATGTCCAGCAATATTTGCTTTTGGATGGGGCCAGGGATTTAGCTCAGTGGTTCCAGTGCCTGCCTCACCAGCACAAGGTCCTGAGTTCAATCCCTGGTACAAAAAAAAAAAAATTTGCTTTTGGAATGGCTACTGAAATTGTCCGACAGCATGGTGGGTGGTGGTGAGGGCAATGCAATCAATGTAATCAATGTTCCAAGCCCCGCCCTGGGGGGCTGCTGACACGTGGTGCGGGGTGATGGGGAGGTGGGGGAGGTGGTGACAATCAGGCGGGACTTTGAGGGCCAAGCAGCCACTCGTAGGAGAAGGTGGCAGTGGTGGCAGAGTGGTGACAGGAAGGTCTGTATGGCTGGTGTGTGTGAGAAGCAACCTGCTTTGGGGACACTGAGGGAATGGCTTTAAAGAGTCCCACTGTACAGACATCCCCGGGTCCCCAGCGTGGCACTGTGGGGCCGGTGGAATTGGGACAGGGGCAGGAGTGGCGTCATTCACTGAAGCAGGTCTCTCAGGCTCTGGGCTCCCAGCTGGACAACCTGGAGATTTGCCACCAGAGCAAGAGGGACAAGGGCAGTGCTGGCCGCGCCGCCCGAGATCTGTGAGTCACACTGGGCCCCTAAGGGGTCCAAGGGCAGCAAGCGTCACATGCAGGTGGCTGTCAGCAGCTGGAGGCAAGGAGAGCCCAGGAGAAGAAGGAACAGGGCTGGAATTCTCCAAAGGGCCTGGATCTCCAAGTCCTGGGGACCCCGTGTACCCACTCGAGCTGGGAGGCCATGCCCAGGCCTCCAATCCCAGAGGGTGTCACCTTCGAATGTGGATTCCTGCTCCCTAGAGATCGGCTCACCAAGCCCCGCAAAGTAGCATGGGACCTGGCCGAAGCTGGGAAGGGCCTCAGCCCAGCTCCTTAGCCCAGCCCCGGGAGACCCCCAGGCCCCACGTGCTCCTGGCCAGAAGGGGCCCAGGCAGCCCCCTGTGAGGAGCCCCACATGGTGCTCCTGGGTGTGACAGGCAAGAGCTAGGTGTGCACCGGGCACCTCCAGAGCTGTGACTGAGCGGCTGGGGGTGGGGGGCCCTGGCTTCTGGCTCTGGGAGAGGGATGGAGGCCCCAGGAGCTGGGCTGGGCTGGGCTGGGGCTGCCCAAGGTCAAAATCAAAGTCTTGCCTTTCCCAGACTGCCCTATGTGTGGATCCTGACTTTTGTATTTCCAAAGACTCAGAAATCATTTAAAACCATCTATGGCTGTGGTCAGAGAGATGGAAAAAGAAGCCATTGAAGAACACACTCTTCTGAAGCTCCCTCCTCTGCCACCCACTATCCTGCTGCCCAGGACTGTGTGTTCCTGCCCCAGCCCAGAGCCTGGCCAGGAGGTGAGGGGCGGACACTGTGTGGCACCACTGAAACAAGGGGCTTCCCAGTTTGCTGCTTCGGAGCCGGGTGGGAATTGCTGGATGAGGGGGGAAGTAGGAAGGGACCGCTCAGCCTTGGGGTCTTTTACTTATGTGAATGAAAGCCCCAGAGAAGAGAAGATCTTAGCTCCCCTCCTGCCCTAAGCCCTCTCTGAATTCCCCCCACTCCATCCTTTGCAAGGCCAGCTGACACCAGATTTCTTTTTTTTTTTTTGGTACTGGGGATCGAACTCAGGACCTTGCACTTGCAAGGCAGGCACCGGAACCACTGAGCTAAATCCCCGGCCCACACCACATCTTTTTTAGCCATGGGAGAACCAAGAGGAACTGAGACATTTGTGCAAAGTCACACAGCTTGGAAGTGCCAAACCTGAGTCTTCTGGGAAGCAGGAAAAGAGGGGAAGGAAGAAGAGCTAAGGGAAGGGAGGGATCTTCGCACCTGTAATCCCAGCACTCTGGGAGGCTGAGGCAGGAGGTTCAGGTCTCAAGAGGTTCAGGACGTCTTGCCATGGGTTGTGAGGTGTTCTGAGTTGGATGCAGACTTGCTTGTTTGTGCTAAGTTCGTCTTCCCAGAGGCAGCCCTGGCATGCTTAGCTCCACTTTGGAAGTGACTGTTTCACCTACGCCTCTGGTTAAATATGCACCCAGGACTGAGCCAGAGTGATTTCCCCTCAGCTGAGGGGCTCGGGGGCCAAAAGCTCTGGATTCAAGGTCCAGCTGTGGTTGAAGCTAGAGCACCCTTGTGGGGCATTGTGCCCAGAAGAGAGAAGATGATTAATCAGCCACACCAATCCTTTCCCTTTGCTGTCCGCCTCCCTTGCAGCTAGAAGTGGTCAGGTGACCAGGCTGGGCTCATTGTGATATGAAGAGAAGTCTGTCTGGAGGCTTCTGGGAAAGATAAGAAGGGAGCAAGGAGAACCGCTCTGCTCCTCACCTCTCTTGCACCCTCCCTCGGCTGTGTTTTCCACATTAGTGCATGGCATAAGGGTATGAGGTCAGGGGCTGCCACATCTAAATTTCATATGGTTCACCATTGTTATCATTTAGATCTAACAGCCTCGTGTGCTTGGACAGTGATTTGATTATGGGGGCTTGTAGCTGCTTATTGGAGATGGGGCCTAGTTCAAAGAGGTAGGTCGCTGGGGTGTGACTGGGAAGGGTTTATATCCCTTCTCAGGGCAGGATGGAGGAGAAGCTCTCCCCCACCAGACCCTTCCACCATGCTGCTTCCACCTGGGGCCGGCCAACCATGCAAGACTGAGACTTCTGAAATGTGAGCCAAAATAAACCTTTCTCCTTTAAGTTTCGGGTGTCGGGTATTTTGTCCCAGCAAGGAGGAAAGAGATTAAAGCAACTACCCTCTCTCTCTGTAAGAATCTCCTCTCCGGCATCCTCACCCAGGGGTCAGTGAGCTTCCACTTGCTCGTCATGGCAATGGGGTCCTCACTACTGCCCAAGGTGCCTCGTGCGTGATGGATCCAAGGGTAGACAGTTTTTATCTAAGCAAAAATTAAGTTATCTACAATGTCCACTCATTCCCCTGGAGGGTCCCAGTGGCTGCCGCTCTGCTCTGGGGACTCAGGGACACAGAGGGCACCCCAGGGAGGAGTAATTGCTCCCAGAAATGGACAAGGGCCTGCTTCACCACCGTCTCCAGTGTGCAGGCTGCTCAGCCCAGACCCCTCCCTCGCTCTCCTGCCCTGGCGGGCAAGGCTTGGTGACCATCAGGAGAGCACGCGGGAGGCAAGGTTTGCAGTGGTTTAATGGCCCAGAGCCCAGCCAGGTACAGAGGCACTGGCGGAGGTGGCAGCCAGCAGGGCGGGGGGCCGGGTGCTGGTCTCACTGCTTGGAGCTCGGGTCCCGGCAGGTGCCGTAGTTGGTGTTGGTGATGGCGCCAATGATCGACTTGTCCCCCTCACAGGCCAGGCCCCGCTCACAGGGACACAAGTAGTAAATGCCATAGATGGTCTGCAGGGACAGAGCCAGCGGTGACACGGCTGTGCAGGGCTGCTGTGGCCTCCTTTGTCCCCTGCCCCGCCCAGGAACCAGCAGACAGAGGGCGCTGCGGATGGACCGGGAGGCCTGGGTTCTGACCTCTGCCTGACTGGCTTACTCATGTGAGCCCCATCTCTCTGGGGTCCTCTACTTACCCATCCCTGCAGTGGGGGCAAGAGGCCCCTCCGTACCATCCGGTGTGAGGGCCAGAGAGGTGGGGGTGGGACAGTTCGATGAGGCCTCCTGGCCTCCCTCTCCATTCCCCAGCACGCCCCGACCGGGGCCCCGAGTGCTGCCCGCCACCTGGCACCCACCTTGGGGGAGCACCTGCTGTTCTCGCTGGCTTTGTGGGTGCAGCGGGCCAGGCTGAGCAAGCTGTCATGCTGGCAGCACTTGCTCTTACACTGGGCGCTGTTCAGGCACAGCTCACCGTCCTCCTGCGGGGACAGCAGTGAGCCTAGGCCCTCCTCCAGCCCCTCCTCACTCAGAGCCCCTGCCCCCTTGCTGGGGTTGTGGGCAGGGTTCCACCCCAGCTTCCGGGCCCTCTGCACTCCACCCCATGAGCAGTGAGCCGCGCACTGGGAGACAAGCAGCCCTGGGCTCAGTCCCAACTCCCGGGATCTAGAACTGGTGTCCTACCAACTCCCGGGTGACCCTGGCAGGCACGGCCTCCCTAGGCCTTAGGGTTCCCATCTGGAATATGGATAGATGACCCCCAAAATGGAGTCTCCAAACTGAGCCCCACCCCCCACCCACCCCCCTGCCCTTTTAAATTTTTTCTTTTGAGACAAGGTCTCACTAAGCCACTGAGCTGCCCAGTCTGGGCTCGAACCTGTGATTCTCCTGCCTCAGCCCCCAGAGTGCTGGGACTGCAGGCTCACAGCCCATGCCCACCTCCAATTCTTTGAAGAGTCCTTTGTAGAAGTTGAGGACCCTCTCCCTGTAAGACTCCCGCCACCCCACATCCTTTCCATAGAACCGCAGGGGCACACTGGCCCCCTGCGCCGTTCCAGCCAGGAGTGCAGCCTCTGGCCTGTGGCCGCTGTGCAGGGCCTGGTCTGTTTTGACCGGGGTCAGGCGGGGAGGTGGTCTCACTGTGGCCTTGTGGCAGTGTGGGCTCTGGGATCCAGGCGGGGCCCAGGGTGCCCTGGGGTTCTGTGGGAAAGGCTGCTGAGAAGGGTGCCCACCCTGCAGGGAGATGGTCCTCAACCTCCTGAGGCCCCTCAAAGGACTGTGGGAACAAAGCAGTCTGGCAGCCCTTTTGGGGCCACCTATTCATAATCCAGATGGGAATGCCCAGGCCTGGCCAGGGTCACCCCGCAGTCATGGGACAGCTGGCACCAGGACCCGGGGCTCAGGGCGCCACACTACTCTGAACATGCCCACGCCAGAGGTCAGGAGGTGACCGGCAGCCTCTCTTGGGGTGACCTAGGAAGAAGCAAAAGATGAGGCCAAGCAGCAAGGGAAGAGATGCCTTGGGCAGTCCCGGCGGGGGACAGCAGAGGTCAGGATCCAAGCTGGGGACGGGACAGCTCCTCCCCCAGAGCCCCTTACCAGGTTGATAATGAGTCCTCGGGGTCCAGGAGCAGCGTGGGCCACAGCAAGGGCGATGAGCAGAAGGACAAGGACCTTCTCCATGACGAGAGGTTCAGCTGGCATGGGTGGGCTGGCAGATCAGGTGGCGGAACACATAGTCCCGGGGTGGTGGGGCCTTAAAAGGGGTCCCGTCCACACGTGACCCCACTCTGCAAGCCAGGGGCCTCCGGTGAGCAGAGACGCAGCTGCGGCCAGACTGGGGGCACTGATAAGGTGCGGGGCGGGCATGTGGGAGCGGAGCACATGTGCGCCGTGTGCCTGTGGCTGGTGCATTGTGGTTAAGCGTGTGGGCTCCCGGGGTGGAGGCAGCTCAGTAACAGCGTCTGCCCACCATGCGTGAGGCCCTGGGCTCCATCCCTGGCACGGAAAAACAAGTGTGGACTTTGAATGCCCAGCTATACAAGTTATTTGTTGGACAAATTACCTGTTTTGGCTCAATCTTCTTATCTGTCAACCAGGGATGGCTTCAAGACCTGTGTGGGTAGACTTAACACACATGTGGTATGTATATTCACCTAATGATACACGCATCTCTACAGGTATGTGACCAACCATATGTGTATGCCTGGACACCGGGTGGCCCTTGGAAGGGGACCGAGGGCCCTAGCGGCCCTGGTGCCCTGGCTCCGAGTAGGGCAGGGCTGGTGAGGGCCAGAGCAGGCCGCAGCGTGTCCGAGGCACATCCCCTGGTCCAGGCTCTGCCTCTGGCCCCACTCAGCCCAGATGAGGGCAGAGCGGGGTGCAGGTGAGGAAGCCGTGAGGTCCCCAAGCCCTGCCTTCCTTCGGGCCCCTTGGGGATTCCAGGCAGGTGTCGTCAGCTCTGCAGCCCCTCCAGGACTCACGTGTGTTCTCTGGGGCACCCGCTCTGCCCTCACCCCAGGTGTCAGTCCCCGGGAGCGAGCGGGCCCCCAGGAGGCCCCTCCTTCCCAGCCCACTCGGCATCCGACACTGTGGCAGTGCAGACTCAGTCGTGACTACAGCTCTGCTTGCCCCGCCCCCACCCCAGCCCCAAGGCCGCCTGTCCCCAGGCCTGGCAGATGACAGGGAGGCTCAGACAGACCAGGGCTGGAGGCTGGGAAGGGCACAGGTGCCCAAGATGCCCAGATGTGCAAACACAGGCCTTTCCCTGCAGGTTGAGCCCCTGTACCCACCACTGCCACCCAGGCTGGGCTGCCTGGGGCATAGCTTTGATCTGCGCTGACCTGGCTTCAACGCTCAGCACTTTCTAGTTCTGTGGCCTTGGAGAACTTGTTTAAACTCTGTGGATTCCTTGAGCCTCGGTTCCTTATCTACCTACAGGACCTAATGGCTCCTACTTCATAAGGCTGGGATCACATAAGACAAAGGACGACCTGGAGAAGGGTCTGGCATGTAGCAACCGCTTCCCGCACCCTGACAATCAGAGGGGGTGGGCCGGGTGGTTGCAGAGGTACAGAAACACCGCCCTTGCCTGCAGGGACTCCGTGTTTGCAGCTGTTGTCCATGGGGTGTGGGGGAACTGTTTCCCAGCTCTTCTTGGTGACTCAAATGCAGAATCCAGTTGGCTACTCAGAGAGAGTAGCCAGAATGAGACTTAGAGCAGTAACAAGCATAAGCGAAAGGAAAGCAGAGCAGGCCCACTACTCGGTGAGATCAGGCCGGGGGAAGAGGCGCTGAGCCTCCTCGCGTTCTGGGATTGTGGGTGGCTCTTTAGCTGGGAACCACGGTCAGGAGGGGAGTTTTGCCCATGTAAGATGTTAGAGGAAGTGTCACAGCGCCTGAAGGCCGGGGGTGAGTGTGGGGTGGGGGTAGTTCAGTGCAGCTGAGGGAGGACCCAGGCCAGGGTCACGTTCTTGTGGATTTGCCCGTGCCTGAGGGTCCTGGGAGGACAGGGCGACCTTTGCCTACTGGTTTTCTGATATTGTGCCGTAACTGTCTTAGCTCTGTCTGGCTTCTTGATTCTTGTCCCTCAGCTCTCTGTCATTTACTTGTCCTTGCTCTGTCTCCGCCCTCAAAGCCAGTTTCAACTGAGCTCATCCTGGTCCCTCCCTTCTCTCTCTCCCTGCTGTCCCCATCCCCCTTGCCCCTGGGGCACAAGCCACATGGAGGTCATCAGGTGCTTCTCCCAACTCAAGCCAGCAGGCTGGGTAGGAGCCCGGGAGACCTATTTTTTTAAGACAGGGTCTCACTGTGTAGTCCAAGCTGGCTTTGAACTTGCTGCGATCCTCCTACCTCAGCCTCCAGAGTTCTGGGATTACAGGGGTGCGCCACCATGCCTGGCCCCAGGGGATCGATTTTGATAGTGAGTGGGGCTCTGAGCACGCACTAGTCCTGTCCCTAGACGGCCACAGGCAACTTCCCCGTGAACAAAGACTAGAGTGCTGCCCATCACAAATGCAGAGTGTGACAGAGGCCCTTGACGGCTCTGTGTGCTTCCAAACTGTAAGCAAGAATTAGGGCTTTTCCTACCAAAACCTCGAAAGGTTTAACCACCTCTTTCACACCCCCAGCAAGATGGCACGGGCCTGTAACCCTGGCATTCTAGGAGGCTGAGGCAGGAGGCTTGCAAGTTTGAGTCCAGCCAGGTCAGCTAAGCGACTTAGTGAGGCCCTCTCTCAAAATAAAAAATAACCGAAGGGCTGGGGATGTAGCTCAGTTCAAGGACCCTCGGTTCAATCTCCAGAACCACAAGCAAAAAACAAGCAAACAAACGAGTACATAAATAAATAACCCTCTTCTTTCCCAATCTAAAGAGAGTTTGCTTTGGGATTTTCCCCTCAAAAAATCTAAGTTCACGGAATCACCTGGGCCAATCTTGCTGGCATAACACTGAGTGAAAACGGCCACAAAAAGAATGGAGACCATGGTTCCATTTATATGAAAGTTAGGGGGGCAAAACTCATCTTGTTGGGATTGTTCCAAATGTCCACCTGGGTATTGAAAATGCGCTTGGGCCGGGGATTTAGCTCAGTGGTTCCACAGCCTGCACCTTAAGCACAAGGAGCCAAGTTCGATCCCCAGTACCAAAAAAAAAAAGAAAGAAAGAAAATGTGCTTGCTGAAGATTCAAGACCTTCCTGCATACATGTCAGCACGTATCTCAGGAGAAAAGAGCAAAATTCTTCCTGGCCATGTCTTACTGTTGAGGTGGTGGCACTGGGGTGGCCTCACACCTCCCACTCGCTCCGCCATGTCCCCCTGCCCCGGAGGAGCCCTGGCGGCTGTGCTGGCAAAGGAGCCTGGGGAAGGCAGGCTCAGGGGCCCAGGGCCTCTCCTGGGATGTCGACTTGTGTCCAGTGGCTGCCTCCAACCTGGTCTACAGGGGGAAAGTAGGGGACCCTAGGAAGAAAGATTTTGCGTGCTGAGAGAGCAGCTCGCAGAGGGGAGGAAGGGCGGATCCATAAGTCAGGTAGGAACTTCACACATGCGCACAAACACACACACACACACACACACGCACACACACAGAGTCTGCACAACTGCATTCCTACCTCCAGGGTCCCTGAAACTCCCCTGTATCCCTAGAACACTTCCTCTTGCCCCAAGCCATAGACAAAGATGTCTCAATTCTGCAAAGGTGCTCATCAGGGGTCAGATATGCGACAACCAGAGTTAGGGCAGAGAGCAGGCAGGGAATCCATGCAAAAGGAAGTAGACGGACCCTGGGTGGCCACAGAGCTGAAGGAACAGGATGACCTGTCTTAGTGACACAGGAATCCGGATGACTCTGAGCCTGGTAGTAAAAGCTCACGGATTGCTTCTTGGGATGTGGCCAAGGGCCAAGGGCCAACTAAGCAACCATGGTTTCCCCCCTCTTGCCAACCCATCAGGAATTCAGATCCCCCAGGAGATCTGACGGCCTGGCCTGGGTCACCCACTCAGCCCTGTCCCGAGGATCTGTGTACCCTGTGTGACTGGCTGTCTCAGCTGAACCTCAGGAAGGAGGTGAGGCTGCACTCTGGTCCGGGAGGCTGCGCTGGGCGGTCAGGGAAGGGTGTCTGCCAGCTCCTAAGAGTGTGGCCGGTGCCTAAGGGGGATGACATGGCCACCGGTCTGGGAAACTCTCGGTCTGGGAAACTCTCGGTCTGATGGAGACATCAGGGATGCCTTCCATGAACTGCCGTTCTGACGCTAAAGATGACCACAAAACCAAAGAAGGGATGCAAGAGAAAGAGAACTCATAGAGGAAACAGTATGAACATGTTCAAGGCAGAGCTGTCTGGATAGTGAAAAAGTAGAAACTGCCTAAACACACTGAAGTGGAAATGGTTATGGCTTGTACACACGCGGGCTCACTACACAAGTATTAACGTAATGCTTTTTGGGGAAAAGTAATATGAAAAAATATTAATGGTATAATACTAAATGGAAAAAATTACATAAAATTGTATATGTAACTGGGTAAGGTGGTATTGCAGAAGGAGGCAAATGTGCCAAAATTAACAGAAATAAATATAATAACTATCAGCAGCAATTTTTCTGGGGAAGGGGATGGTAGTGGAGATCAGATCTAGGGCCTTCATACTGAGCTACATTCCCATCCATTTTATTTTGTTTTGTTTTGCTTTGTTTTGTTGTTGTTATTTCTTTTTGTTTTGCTTTTTTTTGGACCGGGGATTGAACTCAGGTCCTTGTGTTTGCGCAGCAGGCGGCGAAACCACTGAGCTAAATCCCTGGCCCTGTTTTGCTTTGTTTTTGAGACAGGGTCTCATTAAATTGCTAACTTGACCAAGCTAGGTTCCAACTTGAGATACTACTGCCTCAGCCTCCCAGAGGCCTGGGAATACAGGCATGTGCCACCACGCCCAGCTGGTCATCAGCGTTTCTGAACTCTTTTGTATGGGACGCCTTGGACTGAACATTTTACAGATGTTATCTAAGCCTCCATCACCCCTATTTTCACTAGTAAGTGACTGGCTCCAGTCTAGGTCTGTCTAAGGCCAAATTCTGTGTTTTAAGATCATCATCTTATCTTTTCTTAGCTCCCTATGTTGGGGTTAGGAAGGATTTTTATTCTTTTATGTACACTTTCCTTGAAATTTCTTAGTTCTCTATACTAGCCATGTGGTTAGTGGATGGATAGTGAAATCAGAAGAAATTTATATTTTTCCAAAGGAAAATAGATGCAACAAAAATATTTAAACAAGGGGAGAAAGGCATTAGAATGAGCTAAGAGCACGTGTTAAGGTCTGAGAAGTCTTCCGAAGAATGTTCTTTGCTCTGCTTTGTGGTCGCTTCATTATCACAAGGCTATCGGTCATCACGTACTGGGTAAATGCACACTGCACGCCTCCTATGTGGAAATGTCCAGCTGTTTTTGAGGACTGGGGCCTGTCTTTCTACCATCGTCATCGTCTCTGGGACCTTGCTGTAAAGACGCCCTCCAACAGGGACTTCGCACATATTGCGCTCTTAGCAGTCGCTGACGGGAAACGCCGCGGGGAGGGTTTTGCGGACCTCTGGGGGCGAAGGTTGGAGGTTTAGAGGGCGCTTGGGCAGCCGAGGATGGGTGGGGCGAGATGGTCGGCGCTTTTCCTGGGCGTGAGGCCGCAGTCCCACCCGCCCAGCTCCGGAGGGCGAGGCAGGGCCGCGGTGCCCCTGGCGCCCCGCTGGCTGACCCTGGCTGACCCTGGCTGACCCCGGCTGACCCTGGCTGCGTGGCCGGCGGGCGCGGGGCGCTGGCCGCGGTGCTGAAGCGGCGCTGTGGGCGGGGGTGGGGCGGGGCTCTGGGCGGGGTGGGGCGGGGCTCCGGGCAGGGCGGCGCCGGCAGCTCGGCCTGAGGTGCGGGCAGGAGGCCGAGGCCGGACGGGCCGCGCAGGAGCGGGTGCGGGCGCCTGGCAGGTTGCCCCCAAGAAGCCGAGGCTGGCCTTGTCCTGCTCGGCGACTTCTCCTGCCCCGGAGAGACCTCACCTTGTGTCCTGACTCAGCCTCCCCAGGCCCGGCGGGGCTCGTCCGCGGAGCCGCAGGCCTGCAGCCCGGCCCGACCCGCCGGCCTCGCCATGGCGAAGCTGCTGCCGGCGCAGGAGGCGGCCAGGATCTACCACACCAGCTACGTGCGGAACGCGCGCGCCGTGGGCGTGATGTGGGGCACGCTCACCATCTGCTTCTCCGTGCTGGTCATGGCCCTCTTCATCCAGCCCTACTGGATCGGCGACAGCGTGAACACCCCGCAGGCCGGCTACTTCGGGCTCTTCTCCTACTGCGTGGGCAACGTGCTGTCCTCCGAGCTCGTCTGCAAAGGCGGCCCGCTCGACTTCTCCTCTGTCCCCTCCAGAGCCTTCAAGACCGCCATGTTCTTCGTGGCCTTGGCCATGTTCCTCATCATCGGCTCCATCGTCTGCTTCAGCCTGTTCTTCGTGTGCAACTCGGCCACTGTGTACAAGATCTGCGCGTGGATGCAGCTGGCGGCAGGTGAGTCACCGGTGGCGGGAGGCCGGGAGATCGCCGGGGTAGGAAGGACTCCAGGGGCCGCGCTCGTGCTGATCCCCTCGTGCTTTGGGGTCCTGAGCCCAGAGGGAAGTGACTTGTCCAGGGGCCACCGCTCCTGACAGAAGACACCGGGTGTCCCGACCCTCTCAGGCCACCACAACAGAGGTTGGTGCAGCTCTGGGAGGGACGGAAGGAAGTTCCGCCGTCAGCACTGCGGGCGTGGGACCCAGCGGGGCCGGAAGTGAGGCCAATTCCAGTCACCTGCTCTCTAGACCACCTCCTGCCCACTTCTGGGCATTGCTCTTCCGCCCCGTCCCTGCGACTCCCTCCTGCCCTCCTGCCTCAAACTGCTCTCGCAGACGGGTCTCAGGTCGGCCCTAAATTTTGGAGTAGAACTGTCATACTGGGTGTGGCCTCTCCCTTAGAAACTCGCGTCCCAATTGTCCTCTTTCTTTGGGAAGCCGAGGTCTTTGTTCCCCAGGTGTGGGGGAGCGGTATTTTGCGGGGCCGGGCGCTGCCCAGGGTTCTGAAACGCTGTGCGTGGTCAGCGGCCCTGGTGGCGTCCTGAGACCGGGCCTCCCGGCCCTTTCTCCTGTTCCTGGCCCACACAGGGCTCTTGGTCCTCCGGCCAGCTGGTCCTGCTGTCAGCTAGAGCCAAGGGAGAGACGCATAAGACTTCATCTGCAGCCTTTGGTCCCTTGCACTCAAGCAGTCCATGTGGGGCAGATGTCCGGGAACAGTGCCTGGGACCAGAGATGTCTTGGTTAGAATGAGAAGTGGTGCTTTCTTCGGGGGAATGAACAGGGAACTGAGTCCCAAAACACCAAACACACAGACTTAAGACTGCAGAGCTGGAGGGGGCTCCAGAGAGCTGTGCCCCCTCCCCAACCCAGATGAAGAATCAGGCTGAGGGGGAGAGTCAGATTTGGCCAAGACTATAGCCATCAGCTGGCAGGTGAGGACTAGGAGAACTAAGGCAGTGCATGTCGAGAAACTAGGTGTATTCTAGAAACATTTTCGTTGAGGCCCATATTTACACAAGTAAATGATTTACAAAATAGTTTCACATATACCGTCTGGAGGATACTCATCACCCTACAGGTGAGTGTCCCTTGGTTAGACGGAGACAGTTGCTAGTGGGTCACTTGTCTGTGAGCACAGTTAGTGAGGGACACACTCTTAGCTCCCACTCTTGCACCCAGGACACTGGCCAGTCCCCTGACCATCTCCCTGTCCTCTGTCATCTCTAATGCTAAGGGAGAGGCTGGGGCAGGAGTGAGGCAAGTCTTGGTGGGCAGTAGGGAGGAGGTGGAGGTCACCATAGCAAGGAAGAAGGGGAAGGCAGACTCAGCCTTTCTGTGTGGAGGAGGAGGAGGAGCATGGGCACTGATGTGCCTGTTGCAGGCCCTCCATACCGGGCTATGGGATAGTGGGCACATGGCGCCCCTCTCATTCTGTGCTGTCCCCTCCCCAATATCCTGCAACAGGTGCCGCTGGCTAAGCATGTAGTGCCAGCGGGGCCTCACCTGGCCATTTAGTCAGTCCCTATCTGGGTCACAGAGATGGAGACACTGAGCAGAGGGGCCAGGTGGCAGCCCATGCAACTTTGATGTCAGGGAGGGTGACAGTGGTGTCATGTTCCCGTCTGCTGTGAGCCGAGACAGGGAGGAGGAGGGCCATGGCCCTCGGTCGGCAGCTGGGAGATGTGTTGATCTGAGGAGCCCTAAACCCCCTTGCCCACAAAGGAGGAGCAGAGGACTGGCCACTGGGGTGGTGTGGGGCGGTAGCTGGGTAAGTTAGCTGTGCTTCTGCATGCCAGATGTGGGCTGAGTGTGGGGCCAGCTCCTGGAAACAGCCAGGCGAGTTGCTTGTCTTCTCTGGGTCTTGGCAAGCCCAGTCTTAGTCTGTTCAGGCTGCTCTAGCAAGTGGTCTGGGCCCGGGGAATGGGGTTTAAACAACAGAAATTCATTTCCCACAGCTTTGGAGGCTGGAAGTCTGAGATCAGGCCAGCAGTTCAGTCTTGGTGACAGCCTTTTTCTCATTACGCACTGCTGGTTTCCTGCTGCGTTCTCAACGGACAAGAAGAGGGGCAAGAAGTCTCTCTGGGGTCCCTTTTACAAGGGCTCTGATCCCATTCACAAGGGCTCCACCCACATGACCTAGTTCCTTTCCCAAAACTCGACTTCCAATACCACCACACTGGGGTTAGGATTTCATCATATGCATTTTGGGGGACACAAATATTCAATCCATTGTACCTGATCTGTAGACTGTCATGACAGTTCCCCCTTCCATGGGGCTCTTGTGAGGATGGGATGATGTAATGCCTGAAAAATACTCTGTATAGTAAATGTGAAAAACATGGAAAACATCAATCAGGATGAGAAGTGACAACACAGGATCAAACAACTCTGACTTCAGTGGGTTGACACAAACATTTATTTCTGCCTATAGTGCATGCCCAGTAGGGACCAGTTGGGGGTTCTCTTCTCCCCACTGAACCCAGGCTGGCAGAGCTTGTTGGCACTGGCTGGCATTATTGTGGAGGGGAAGACAGCCTTGAAGATCTCCCACTGGCAGTTAAAGGCTCTGGCCTGGACATGCACACCATGTTCCCGCTCACCTCTTATTGGCCAAAGGAATTCATGCAGCCCTGCCAAGGGAGGAGAGCCAGCAAGTGCAGTCCCAGCTTGCAGCTAGAATGTCTGTGAGGAGCTCTGATGACATCACATCCTCCCAGGTGGCTTCCATTTGACTCCATTGCCAACAACAATAGCAATGATCAACATTAATTGGCCACTTAGCAGGTACCAGATTCCATGATTGGTGTTTCCCCACTCCCACCCCTGCTGTGAGTCAGGTATTAGTCTGTTTTGCAGATGAGAACACCAGGCTGGCCTCTACTCAGAGAGGGGGGCTGTGTCACCCACGGTAACAACCATCTGTTTCCAAGACAGAGGTCCTGGGCTCTTTCCCAGAGCACCGTAGGAGATGCCATGGAAAGGGGAGGGGGCCACCAGAGGAGAGGTGGGAGCATGAGGTGTCTGGGACAGCTCCTTCCCACATCCACCCAGGCACTCAGCATTTGTGGGTGCCCCTTAGGCCAAGGGCCAGGCCAGCCCCTGGAGGGAAGGGCCCAGCCACACAGGTCTCACCAGACTGCTGTGGGAGAGGTGGGTTCCTCTCTCACACTAAGGGTCCTGTCCCTTAATTTCCCACAAAGTGTGCAATGTTGCCACTAAATACATTCAGCCCTTGGGCTGGGATTTAGCTCAGTGGTTCTGCTGCCTGCCTCCCAAGCACAAGGTCCCGAGTTTGAACCCCGTACCAAAAAAAAAAAAAAAAAAAAAAATTCAGCCCTTTTGGAGAGATATCATGGGCTGGGGTGGAGCGAATGAACATTGAAGTCAGGAAAGAAGAGAAATTCAGGTCTTGGCTCTGCTTGGCTGGATGACTGGCAGGCATGGCGCCTTGGTAAGACGAGGACATTAGTATCTGGCCTGCTTCACAGAACTGTGGCCGGGGTCAAGCTGGTGCATGAACTAACTTGTGGTCTATGAGAGGACTACATAAATGAGCTTCTATAAAAAGCAAAGGAGACTCCTGCGGGCCGCACCTCATAGACTGGTTTGCGGACACCCCAGGGAGTTGCTCGAGCCCGAATCCCCAGACCTACCTGTCTCTGCCCCCGGAGCAACTTGGTGGGGAAACATGGCCGCCCTGACGACGGTCTTGTCTGTGGCGGCCACCGCCGTTGCCGGTCGCCGGGTCAACCACTGGGGCGGGCGCGGCTGCAGGGACCAGTGTTGGCGCCGCAACAGAGTTGTTATTATAGAGAAAGATAAACACAGTCATTTCTACAACCAAAAAAATGACTTCAGAATTGAGCACAGTATGCTGGAAGAATTGGAAAATAAACTGATTAACAGCAGGAAAATGGAAAGAGCAAAAATCCAGCAACAATTAGCCAAAATACATAACGATGTAAAGAAACTTCAGCATCAGTTAAAAGATGTGACGCCTACCCTTGATTTTGTTGAAAAGCTCAGAGAAATGATGGAAGAAATTGAAAATGCAATCAACACTTTTAAAGAAGAACAAAGACTGATATACAATGATCTTATTAAAGAAGAAAAAACAACAAATAATGAGTTGAGTGCCATATCAAGAAAAATTGACACATGGGCTTTCAGTAATTCAGAAACAGAGAAAGCTTTCAGAGCAATCTCAAGTAAAGTTTCTGTAGACAAAATGACACCAAATACTCTTCTAGCAGCAGTGGTAGATTTTGAAGAATTCCTGCAGCAAACAGGAGGGCGATGAGGGGCTGGGATAATTATGACCACCAGAACTTTATAAAAGTAAGAAATAAACGTAAAGGGAGGCCTGCATTGATGAAAGAAGTTCTAGAACACCTCCCAGGAAGAACACAGGATGAAGTTCAACAGCATGAGAAATGTTATCAGAAATGTCTGACTCTAGAAGAAAGAAAAAAAGAAGTCCGTTCAGAATTGGAAAACTAAAAAGCAGGAAAAGAAGCAAGAAATTTTCAAGTTAAAAGAGAAGGTAGACAATATTCCTGTGCTTTTTCATAATAAACCAGAAGGTAATCAAAGGCAAAAAGAGGAAGAAAGAAACAGAAGTTGGCAGTTGAAGCTTGGAAAAAACAGAAAAGTATAGAACTGTCAATGAAATACGCTTCTAAGTTAAAAGAAGAGGAAGTGAAAGAGAAAAAGCAGCAGGAAGAACGCCAACACCAGATTAAACTAAAATTACTATTAGAAAGTTACACCCAGCAGAGGAAAGGACAAGAAGAATTTCTGAGGCTTGAAAGAGAGATAAAAGGCAGAAAAGGCAGAAAAAGGAAAACTATTGGTGATGAAATTTCCAGGTTTCAAGAAGGAGATTTATATAAACTTGAATTGAAAATTCTAGATAGACAAGCAAAAAAAGAGGTAAAGGCAGAAAAACAAAGAAGATTGCCAAAATTAAAGGAAAAGGTTGAAAATAATGTTAGTAGAGATCCCTCTAGGCTTTACAAATCTACCAAAGGTTGAGAAGAACGAACCAAAAGCATGGGACCAACAGGCTCTGGGCCACTTCTACATATCCCACACAGGGCTATTCCAACCTGGAGACAAGGAATGTAGAGGAAACTATGAGACAATGGAAATACTATTCACTTGATGAGAGTGCTAGCATATTCAGCAATACCAGGAGAGTGTGACTAACCATATTCTTTAAATATCACTACCCTAGTCAGACTGCTTATTGTGCTGTATGTAAATTGAGAGGTACTGTAAGTTTTATTCTGTATCATTAATGGTTCCTGTTTCTACTAAAAGGTATTTAGGGAGGGTATATGTTGGCCTGTTACTGATATAAAAGTTATTTATATAAATTTGTTATAAACATCCATTTAAATACCCAAAGCATTTCAAAGATACTTTGTTTTTGTCATGGCATAGCAAAATAAATCGAGGCAGTCATAGAGAAGCTTGCTTGCTTGCTTGCTTGCTTTCTTTCTTTCTTTCTTTCTTTCTTTCTTTCTTATTGGTACTGGGGATCAAACTCAGGTCCTTGCACTTGCGCAGCAGGTGGCGAATCCACTGAGCTAAATCCCCGGCCTGAGAAGCATTTTTTAAATAAAAATTTTGTAACTTTTGTACCTTGGAAGTAAGTTAGCTTGAGTAATAAAAATGTCTTTTTTGGGCTGGGGATTTAGCTCAGTGGTTTCACCACCTGCTGCACAAGCGAGAGCACCCGAGTTCGAGTTTGATCCCCGGTACCAAAACAAAAATGTCTTTTTTAAAGAGTTACAAAATAACTTAGTACTTTTTCTAAGTTCACCATATTGGTAGTTTGTCAGTTATTACTTTTTTGTGTAATAAATATTTTGTATTTTAAAAAAATCAAAGGAAGTCATTTAGCTGGGGAGATGGGACCCTGATCTTCGTATTTTGTTTGATCTACTGACCCTGCTTGTAGGAAGGAGCTAGGTTCAGACAGTGCAGATCTGGGTCCCCTGAGGTGCTTCTCTGGGCACAGCCAGGGCACTGGAGAGTCTCCGAGGCTGTGGAAAGAGGGCCAGGTGGGAGAGGGGTGCAACGAGAGGAGGCGCCTTGCTGCATGGCAGTTGTGCATGGGGTCATATCGCTGGATGGTCATCTGTCTGTGCTTTACCTCAGTGAAGCCGAAGTTGGAGAAGTGGGGCAGGCAGTGAGAATGGAATTTCCCGTGTAAGCAGTGAGGCGCAGGGTGGCTGGCACTCTCCCCATGCCCGTTATGGACCTACAGGCCTAGGTGCTTTGCGAGTCTCAACTCATTTGAAATCACGGCAGCCCTAACAGGTAGGCGGCATTGTCTTTATTTTATAGACAAGGAAACTCAGGCAAAGAAAGTCTAAGTAGCTCACTCCAAGTTGCACAGCTAGTCAGCAAGGAGCTGGGCTTGAAATCCAGGTGGTGTGGCCTGGTGTTTCCCGTGTCTCCTGTGGAAAGGAAGCCCTGGAAGAGTGCTATAGAAACAGGGTTCCTGAGGCTCATCAGAGGCACCCAGGTTCAGGGGCGCATGGGCAACACCACCGGCTGACGTGGGTGGGGAGGAGGGAGGCCCACGGAGAAAGCAGTCAGGATGGGGCTAGGCAGCCTTCCTGTGCTCCCTGAACTGAAGAACATGAGGCAGAGCACCCGCCAGTATGCCGGGGACTGCAGAGAGGAAAAACACCACCAATTAAAGCTGTGGCCCGGTGCTCTCCGGGCTGAGGTCAGATTTTGGGGTAGGCGGTGCCTCACTGGCTGGGGGCCTGGCAGGACCACCTGGTGAGTGGCAGATGCCACGCTGGCTGAGGTGCTCGGCTCCACCCCAACTGTGGGCCCCAGAGGTTCCTACTGTAGCTTCTGGAGCCTCAGGTTTTGACATGTGTGCTGCAAGAAGGATGCTAGGAGCCACCTCCTGTGCCGCTCAAGGTCACCCAAGGACCAGGAGGTAACAAGAGCAGCTCAAGGTGGGAGGCAGCGCGCCAGCCCACCAGCCTGACACCCTCTGCTCCCCTCATCCCCTCAGCCGCAGGTCTAATGATTGGCTGCCTGGTCTACCCAGATGGCTGGGACTCCAGCGAGGTGCGGCGCATGTGTGGGGAGCAGACGGGCAAGTACACGCTGGGCCACTGCTCCATCCGCTGGGCCTTCATGCTGGCCATGCTCAGCATTGGCGACGCCCTCATCCTCTCCTTCGTGGCTTTCGTGCTGGGCTACCGGCAGGACAAGCTCCTCCCTGATGACTACAAGGCAGATGGAAAAGGTAATGTACCTCCTGCCACATGGGGTCCCCTGCTCGGGCATCCCAGTTAGGCACCTAAGTCTTGATTCCTGGGCCGGGGACACCAAGACTAATCAGATGCAGCCCTGGTGCTTTGTGACCAGTTAAAGGTCTGCCGTAGCTGATGGCCCTCAGGAGTCCCTGCCAACCGCTCCCTCCAGCTCCTCCTCCGTAGGGGGCGCTGTGCTCCCGCCTCACCGGGCTCCCCGTCCGTCCTGAGGGGCTGACCTCTCTCCAGTCACCAGTCACCTTCTTGGCCCAGGATAGGCCTGTCTCACACCCCTAGGACCCTGACATGCCTCCCCCCAGCAGGTGGCTGCCGCTAGGGCCCTGGTGCTCCTCAGGGCTCTCCCTCTCTGGCAGCCCTGGGACCTGGACTAGTGGCAGCACCAAACGCCCTGCACCCTAAGGCCAAGGACACTTCCTTGAGGCTTGGGACTCAGGTGTGACTCCTACCAACGAGGCCTGACTCAGCCCCACAGTGGAGTTTTTGAGCTGTTAGGGAACTGTCATGGTATCCATAGCCTGGTGGGGTTGTGTCCAATCTATGAAGTCAAGAAATAATTAGGGTTGGGGTCGGCAAGCATGGCAGACTTCTGGGCACACATGCCCAGGTACTTATTGGGCATAAGCTAAGTCACCTGGTAACTTTCCTAATTATGTTCAGACCTGGGCCCCTGGTCCTGCGCTAATGTTTCACTCAGAAGGTGGATCTAGTGCCAGAGAGCAGACTCCAAGCTGGCCTTCCCTTTCCCCCAGCTGCTTTCTTGGTTACCTTCTGCCTCAGATCGAGCCAGAAAGTGGGCTGCACAGTGGGCTGGCCCCTCTTCTTTCTCCAGCCTTTTCCCTAGCTGCCTCCTGCCTCCCCTTGAGGATGCAGTGGGGAAGGCAAGCAGAGCTGGGGTTTACTGAGCCTCTTTCCACGTGCAGGAGCGACAGGGCATTTGTCCACAGGTGCCATCTTTATTTACTCCTCACAGCAACCCCGAGAGCAGTGCTGGAGTCGGGGCTTGGCACCTGCACAGCCAGCTCTTCCTCCGATGAGGGGGCTTCTCCGGGAGGACGCAGGGCGCCACTGTATACATCCTGCCTAGTGCTCAGCTCCAGGCATGGTCTCCCTGGAGTCTGCCTGGACACATATCCAGGAGGGTCTTCATCTGCAGTCTTTCTTTCTTCCTCAGAAGAGATTCTTTCAGTTGGAGACATTTTCATTCACATGAATCCTCTGCTTTGTTAGAGATGGTTTTGTGATTTGACACTTCCCTTCCTAATCAGACTGTCAGTTCATGTTCCTCTCCTTCGACCCTCCCCTCAGATCCCATCCATCTTGTCCTCAGTGGTTTCAGATTTTTCGTCTCTGCATATTTTAGTTCCTTCACTATCATACAATACACAAAAGAATCCTTGCCTTATTCTTGTTTATAACCTTTGAGGAAACAGCTATGTAACCTTTCTGAATACATCCAGTGCCTGACTAAAGGTCTCTATTTCTTCTGTCAAAGCACAAAGTGGTCCTAGTTCTTCTCAGTCACTTTACCTCCACATTTTTCCAGTACAAAGAACGCGGACCCTGCTCTGTCACTTCCCTTGTGTGGAATGAAAGAATGAAGGCAGACACGAAGGCTAGTGCAAGGATGGAGTTGCTGATCCACTCTTTGGGGGTTTAGGGGGCAGAGGTGATGCATACAGGCTTGGAGACAGAATGGGTGTAAGCTTAGCTTTGTTTCTTTTTTTTTTTTTGGTGCCGGGGATTGAACTCAGATCCTTGCGCTTTCGAGGCAGGCGGCAGAACCACTGAGCTAAACCCCCGGCCCGCATAAGCTTAGCTTTGTGATCCTGCAGAGGCTATGTGATTGCTGAGCCTCAATTTCCTCATTTGGGCTTAATTTCAATGGGGGAGGGTTCTTCTTCACTTGTAAAAGACAAAACACAGAAAAAATAAAACAAAAGAACCTAAAAAATGAATTCTAAAGATTACACCAGGAACAAGATGAGGGTATCTACTTTTGTCATTTCTATTGAACATTGTACTGGAAATTACAGCTAGGACAGTTAGGCAAGAAACTTAAAAAAACCCATTTAGAAAGGAAAATGTAAAGTAACAGCAACAACAAGCCTATTTGGAGAGACATGATCTTATATATGAAAGATCCTAAGTAATCCACTAGAAAACGATTACAGCTGAGACACAATCTTAGCAAAGTTGCAGTATACAAGACTAATACACAAAAATCTATTGTTTGTACACACTAGCAATGAACAATCTGAAAATGAAACTGTTTAATGCATAATAACATAAAATACTTAGGGATAAATCTAATGAAAGAAGTGCAAGCCTGGAACATAAAAATTACTAACATTGCTGAAAAAAAATGAAATGTCTAAATAAATGGAGGGACATCCATGTTCGTTGATGGGAAGACTTAATCTTGTTAAGATGGCAATACTTCCTGAACTGGTCTGCAGATTCTTTGCAACCCCTACCTGAACCTCATCTGGCTTTTTGCAGAAATTGGCAACCAGGGCCTGGGGATTTAGCTCAGTGGCACTGCACCTGGCTCACAAGCGCAAGGTCTTGAGTTCGATTTCCGGTACTGGAAAGAAAAGAAAAGAAAGAAAGAAAGAAAAAAAAGAAATTGGCAACCTAACCCTAAAATGCATATGGAAATGCAAAGAACTCAGAAGTCCAAATAATGCTGAAAAACAACAAAACTGGAAGACTCACACATTCCAATTTTAAAACTTACTATATTCTTTTTTGTTTGTTTTGGTACCGGGGATCGAACTCGGGTCCTTGAGCTTGTGCAGCAGGTGGCGAAACCACTGAGCTAAATCCCCAGCCCCCTCCAATTTTAAAACTTATTACACAGTTACAGTCATCAAGATGGTGTGGTACTGGCATAAAGATAGGCATTTGTTCAGTGGAATAGAACTGACACACCAGAAATAAACCCAAACATTTACACTAATTTTCGACAAGGGTGCCTAGACTGTTGAATGGGGAAAATAATAATAATCTTTCCAATAAGCGGTGCTGGATAGCTACACACGAAAGAATGAAGTTGGACCCATACCTCACACCATGTACAGAAAATTAACTCAAAATGGACCAAAGACCTAAATGTAAGATATAAAACCATAAAAATCTTAGAGAAAAATATAGGTATAAATCTTCATCAACTTGGTGTAGGCCGTGGTTTCTTAGGTATAATACCTATGCACAAGCAACCAAAGAAAAGAATAAATTGCGCTTCATCAAATTAAATTTGTGATTCAAAGACACCAATAAGAAAATGAAAAGAACACACAGGTTGGGAGAAAATATTTGCAAGTCATAATCTTAGGTCTATTACCCAGAATATATTAAGAACTCCTACAACTCAGCAATAAAAAGACACACAAATGTGTTTATCCATACAATGAAATACTAACTAGCCATAAAACAGAATGAAGTACTGCTAATTGCTATGATGTGGATGAACCTTGAAAACATTATGTTAAAGAAGCTAGGCACAAAAGACTGGCTTCCATTGGGGTATGTATGATTCCATTTATACAAAGTACTCGCAACAGGCCAATCCACAGAGGCAGATTAGTGGGTTTCTACAGCTGGGCAGGGGGCGGATTGAGTGTTACTGATGGACACAGTATTCCTTCCTTGGGTGATGGAAATGACTCAGAAAGTGAAAATGGTTGCCCAATCTAGTGAATATACTAAACACCATTGAGTTGTATGCTTTAGTGAATTTTGTTAATAAAAATAAAAGATTGTGCTGAGGATTTGATAGCAAAGCACTAACAAAGCGTACACTAATAGCTGATTAATAAATTAGTTTTCTTTCCAGTTTTTCCTTTTTTATCACCCATCTATCCAATCAATAGCAAATCCTGTGCCCCTCTTGCCCACACCTGTATGGGCACTGGGGGTACAGAGGTGAGTGAAGAAGTCCAAGTTGGAGCTTGCAGTCTGGTAAGGGAGACAATCATGCAATACAGAATTATGAGCTGATAAATGGCATGAGCAAAATGTGCACACTTTCTTTAGAGTTAGAGGAACCTGAGCTATTTCAGAGACGGAGTAGTGTGTGGGAACTTCTCTAAAAACAAAGCTTGGCTGTAAACACACGCTGTTCTTTCATTACAGAGGAAGTCTGAAGCAGCTGGAGGGTCGGTGAGTATTTCTTTTTCTTTCTGGTACTGGGATCCAACTCAGGACCTTGTGCTTGCCAGGCCGGCACAGCGCCACTGAGCTACATTCCTGGCCCGGTGATATTTCTATTGCAGGGTGGTCTGCATGCCATTGGAAGGGCTGGGGCCGCTTCCTTTGTGGCTCCTCAGGCAGAATGACTCGTAGGGCTTTGGTGGAGGCGGGCGTCGTGTGGCCAGGCGAGAGGACCAATAACCGATCCCGCCAGGAGTTATCTGGCATCAGAGACCTCCCCTGGGGGCAGGCAGAAAGCTTTTAAGGTGTGTGCAGGGTTTTTTGAGCCAGGGTCTAGATAGTCCAGGCTGGCCTCAGGGTGAACCTCCCGCCTCAGCTTCCTGAGTGCTGTGATTACAGGTGTGCATCACCATGCCCAGCCTAGGTGTGTTTTGAGATGTGGAAAAAGAACAAGGACAGAAAGGACAGAAGGAATAATTGAAAATAGGCACTGGGTTAGCTTCCTAAGCTCATTTTTGGTGGAGCCTGGCAAATGAGAATACATTATTTTTTGAAATTAGTATGTCATATAGGCTCTTATTTTCAGAAAGAATTTAAGTGCTTTGTAAGAAATATACTAGAAAATCTAGTAAAATAGAAAATAAAAATCAGAGGCAGAACAAAAGTATTAAAAAGCTAGGCTGAGGCCCGGGGATTTAGCTCAGTGGTTCCATTGCCTGCCTCGCAAGCACAAGGACCTGAGTTCAATCCCCGGTACCAAAAAAAAAAAGCTAAGGTGAGCTGGGGATTTAGCTCAGCGGTGCTGCACCTGCCTCACAAGCACAAGGTCCAGAGTTTGATCCCCCATACCAAGCGGGGGGGGAGAATCTAGGCTAATAGAATTACTATATTGAGTAGTAAATTTAGCTTGATATTCCCAAGTGCAAGGTCCTGAGTTCAATCCCTGGTACAGAAAAAAACCTTTAGCTTGATAGCTAAGGCAAAAAGAAAAACAATGAGTTAACTTGTTTTAATATGATTCAAAAGGAAGCAGAGCGTATTTGTTGTCTTTTAGTTTCCAAAATGTGACTTAACATTAAGGAATAGAAAGAAAGGCAGGCAGGCCCAGCTATCAGTGTCACCTAACAGCCGAGGGCCTAGCGCAGGCCAGGTAAAGCTTTGTGTAGGGAGGAGGCATTATCTCCATTTCAACTATTTTTATTTTGCAGAGTACCGATCTTGACCAAGCAGATACACTGCTTAGGGTAATTATAAATAGCACCCCCACTCCATTGGAACATGATTCTCAAACTGCAGTGTGTAGTCCCCCGTGGGGCCTGTTAAATGTGGATTCCAACTCAGCTGTTCAAGGGGGCTGCAGACACTGCCTTTCTAACCAGCTTCCTGGGATGGGGAACATACTTTGAGAAGCAAAGTACTGTATTAGAGGATCTGAAACATTTCTTTCTTCATGTTTTTGTTATGTTCATTATTACGAGTTTTTTAAAGCCACAAATTCTGCAGCACTGCTATACCAGTTTTCTAAATCAGACCTTGGTTATTAGACATTTGGGGTTATTATTGTGGATAATAACGTTTTGCTGCTGCTGCTAAATTGCCAAGTGCAATCATTGAATCAAAGTGTAACTGTGTGTCTATGCTGCCCACCCCTGTAGAAAAGACCAGAGAGGGGCCTCGAGTACATCCTGATGCACAAATGAGCAGGACTGAAGTTAAAATGTGAGCAAACGTTTTTGTTTTAAATAGGCTTTAAAAAATGTCAAGTTTCATAACGCTGCCAATCTTGTTTTTCTTACCTCACAGATCATCTATTTCCCAGACAATGGAAAATAAAGGAATCTAATTCTTCAGAAATAAAAAGTTCTTTCCTGGGCCAGGGATTTAGCTCAGTGGTTCCAGGGCCTGCCTCGCAAGTGCAAGGTCCCGAGTTCGATCTCCAGTACCAGAAAAAAAAAAAATTCTTTCCTTCCAACTTTCTTATCCCTGGCTACCACAGACTCAAAGCCTTTCACCACAGGATCAGAGCACAAGCCTCCTGAGACAAGGCCTCTTGCTGCTTGCAGAGAAAACTTCAGGTGCAGAACTGCAGCGATTCAGACTGAGCAGCATGGGGGCGCCCACTGAGCATGGGAGAACTGCACTCTCACAGGGCCACCCCATGTCACCTATGGGGGCCTCTGGGCCCTCGGACAGCTTTGCTAATGGAGACACTCACTTGACTGGAGACACCAACCACTCAAACAGGGCTACTGAAGAGGCGGCTGGAAGTGCGCTGGATCATTCCAGGCTGAGGGTTAGGGGGTCCTTTGCTTCTCCCTTTTTTCTTACTGCTGTTCAGAGAGGGGTAAGGAGAGATCACCAGAATTTGAATCCTTTAACATCCATCAGGTAGTCTATTAAAGATTAGGTAAACACAGGCTCTAAAAATTCCAGGGGCCTGGGGTATATAGCTCAGTGGTACAGTTCTTGCCAAGTATGGGTGAGGCCCTGGATTCCATCCTAGCACCATAAACAGTTTCCGGTAACAACAAAAACCTGAGGGCAGGGGATTTAGCTCAGTGGTTTTGCCGCCTGCTGCGTAAACACAAGGAAGAGTTCGATCCCTGGTACCCAAAAAAACAAAACAAAACAAAACCCAAACAAACCTCTTGAGACTAATTTGAGACACCCATCCCAAGGAACAACAAAAACCATGGTTCATCCTAGTGTCCATCCTAACTAACCTAACCAGAACTGTTACCAGATTCAGAAATCTGTTACTTATATCCCAGTCATTTGTTATAAGAATACAGTAAATTTTTTTTGAGACAGGGTCTCACTACATAGTTCAGGCTGGCCTTGAACTTGTGGCAATCTTCCTGCCTCAGCCTCCCTAGTGCTGGGATTACAGGCGCTTGCCACCACACCTGGCCTAGATGTCATTTCTTGACACAAACTTTGGATATGGCACACTACCTGCCAGCCTCAGTGTAGGTCACACCTCACTGCAGTAAGTGCCCTGCCTCAGGGTGTGCGCAAATGATGTTGTTGACCACCTGCAGTGAATGGGCCTGAAGAGTGGATCCAGCCTTTGTCCATTTCCCAAGCCACTTGGAACTAATGAATCTTGCTGCTTCATCCAGTGATGTGGGGCATTTTCTCATCCTTGGCTGTCATACATTTAATGCATCTTAACAGCTGACCGTGTTGTCCCTTGCTCAGTTCACGTGGGCTAGGAACAAACATCCCATGCTGTCCCAGTGAAACAGTTGGCGATGAGAACTATTATCGTGGAATCCGACTGTCACTTGGTCCCTAGCAGCTGGTCTTGGTTTACAAGACCAAATTTTTCTTTTTTTTTTTGGTACCGGGGATAGAACTCGGGTCCTTGCGCTTGCGCAGCAGGTGGCGAAACCACTGAGCTAAATCCCCGGCCCCCAAATTTTTCTTTTGCTGAAAATTTAATTCACAAGCATTTCTTTTATGCAAGCTTGAGAAACAACAGAATTCGACAAATTCTGTAGCTTCCTGACCTTTCCAGCCATGCAAGAAGTTTCTAAGTCTCTCCACCCTCAAACTGCTCCTCCCTGACATGGTAACTATGGTAACTATGGTGGTCCACAGAAGGGCCGGGTTGTGGTGCATCTGGGACCACCCACTCCTTACTCCACCAGAACAGCGAATTCCACTGAGGCCAGAGCAGTTTAACCAGTGGCCAGTGCTGGGAAGGAAGCCTATCACCTTTTGCTTTATCTTCAAGGAAACTAAATTCAACCCCATTAATAACAGTGATTTTGGTTCAGGTATCCTATCAGCTCTCTTTTCAAGTGGGTTTACCTGTAAATGAATTTAAAAAAAAATTAAGGCACCTCGAATCTCATTACCTTTGAAAGCATATAGAAAAAGTCAATGAAATTGGCATCTTCTTACCAAGCTGTTTCTTTCCTCACTCTGGCTTACCTGGCTGCCTGGGGCTGGGGCCAGGAGAAGGCAGGTTGGTTCAAAAAGACTAGTCATTTGCAGCTCAAGTGGGAACAGAGAGGAAATCCTAAATACTTGCATTGTATTACAGCCCCAGGTTCGTTACCTAGTGCTCTCTGACAAATTGTTACAGAACTCAGTGGCTTAACACACTTACCCCACAATTTCTGTGGGTGAGGAATTCCGGCAAGGCTTAGCTAAGTATCTTAGCTTCGTGGCTTTTCATAAGGCTGTTATTATGCTGGGTCCAATCCCAAACTCCCTGGTTGTTTGCATGCTTATTTCTTGGGTTGTTGGGACTTAGACCCTCGGTCCCTTGTTGGCTGGCTGCCCCTCTGAGGCCACTCACGTGGCAGCTAGCTTCCTTAAAACAAAGGTTCCAAAAGAGAAACAGCCAGGTGCCAGGTGTGTGGCACAGGCCTGAAATTTGGAAGCCTGAGGTGGCAGGATTGCTGTGAGTTCAAGGCCAGGTTGAACCATAGGAGCAATACCCTGTCTCAAAACAAAAACAAAAATAAGGAAGGAGGGAGGGAACAAAAAGCCACAGCCCCTTGGTTTTAGAAATGCTATCCCATTTTGAGCTTACTTTGTTAGGACAGTCAAAATGCACAGCCCATACCCAGGTATGCAAATTACACAAGGACATGAAAGCCTGGAGGTGGGAATCACTAGGGCCCTTTTAATGGCTGTTTTTCAGTTATTCAGCCAATTTCTGCTGAAATGAGCATTTATCAGAATGGCTTATTGGCCCAAAGGTTATCTAGGAGGCCTACAGGCTGATGGAGCCATGTCTGTTCTGTGGTAAACTGGTTATAAAAGTGGAAGAGCTTCAATTCTTCACGCTCACCTCCACTGCTAGTGGGACCCACTGTATTTCCAACATCAACCACTGTATCTAGTCAATCCGAAGCAAGCAGGGCACATTGTCTTACTGGTGCAACTATGAAGAACAGTGCTTCTGTAAATAGTCCAGTTCTGCCATTTAGAGCATAAGGCTGTTCTGTATTAAAAGGGGCAAAAACTAGATCTGAATTAAGGACAAAGGAGAATATCATTAAAAGCCAACATGGCAGGCTACACAAATCAAACTGGACATCTACATGCAGTATTAGAAACTCTTCTCACACAAAATGGTGGGCCAGGGACATAGCTCAGTGGCAGCACGCCTGCTCCACAAGTTTAAGGTCCCCAGTTCGATCCCTGGTACAGGGGTAAGGGGATGGGGGAGTCTATAAACAGACTTAGACACTAAGGTAAACTTAATTCCTTGGCTAAAATTTCTGAACATTTAACATAATCTCAAAATTCCTAATTTCAGTTTTTGGTACCAGGGATCAAACTTGGGACCTTGCGCTTGTGAGGCAGGTGGTGGAACCACTGAGCTAAGTCCCCAGCTCCTAGATTTTAAATTGGGATATACAGGTTAATATTCCTGCAAGGACATAAAGATAAGTGCCTATCATGCATGGAGTTGATTCCATCTTTTAAAAACTTTAGTGACAAAAAAATAAACTTCCTTTTCAATAGACTTCAAGGTTTATAGCTATCTTTCTCTATTAATATCTTGGTCGGGGATTTAGCTCAGTGGCTGTGGCGCCTGCCTTGCAAGTGCAAAGTCCCGAGTTCGATCCCCAGAACCAAAAAAAAAAAAATCTTGAAGATTGTGAAAGAGCAGTTGCCAGTGCTCTTGCCAACTATCAAGGCACTGAGTATACAACTTCTCTATCACAAGGGCCTATTTTTATTTTGGTACCGGGGATCGAACTCCGGTCCTTGCTCATATGCAACAGGCGGCAAAACCACTGAGCTAAATCCCCAGCCCATGAGGGCCTATTTTTTAAAAAAGTAAATAAAAGTTCACGTTCTGTTATCAGTAAGCCGTCAATTTAGCACTTTCCCCATATGCTCTGGAGCAGCTAGGTGGTTTCCTTGTGGACACCTGATTTCCTGGTTCTTCTGAGGCAGCTACAAGCTTTCTTTCAACAGCACTAAAGGTTTCCTCAGACCCTGGGAGTCCTAGGTTCATACAGAGTTTAGAGACACCACCTTAATTTGTCAGTCTGGTAAAGACTAAGGACAATCTCAATAGGTTCTGTTCTGGCCAACACTCTGCATGTCTCAAGACTGCAAAATTAAAACAAATTAACCAGAACAGTTTATGTAGTTCAGGGTTAGGTGGGAAAGCACTTTTTTTTTTTAAAGCACTATGAAAATGCTAAAAGTACCACAAATAAAAATGAAAGGCAGGGCTGGGGATTTAGCTCAGTGGCACCACACCTACCTTGAAAACGCAAGGTCCTGAGTTCAATCCCTGGTATCGAGATTTTAAAAAAAGGCAACTTAACACCTGGAAAAATATAGGAAACAATAATGACTAAAACTTATTACCTTTAATAAATAATAGTCCTAAGTCATCAAATAAGGAACTCCAAAAGAAAGCCTGGGTAATTTAGGCAAATAAAATGTAAATGGTCAGTAAAACCCATAAAACAATTTTTTTGCCTCACTAGCAATCTAATATGCAAATTAAATTAAAACAAGGCACTCTTTGAGGGGGGGCAAGGTAGCTACCAGAAATAAAATGAGATACAAGGCCCATTCACACACCACTGGCATACAAAGTCCACCCACTCTCTGGGTAAGTTTATTAAAAGCCTTAGAGATATGCTTACTCTGGTTCACCACTCCATTTTAAATAATTTATTTTAAGGAATAAATTAGACATGTGTGTGAAAACCTGTGTACAGTTGTATTAATTAGCTTAATGCTTCAGGAAGTTTGTTATTTGCATTTTGCGCATGCTGTGGTAGTACTCTGAAACACACGCACTCTACAAATGTTATATTTAAATAGGGGCTGGGGATTTAGCTCAGTGGTTCTGCTGCCTGCCTTGCAAGTGCAAGGTACTGAGTTCGATCCCTGGTACCAAAAAAAGAAAAAAAAAGTTAATTTATATTTAAGTTCAAAAATATATTCAACTAATTTATTCTTCCACTTGCTTAGGTCAGATCAACTTGGGCAAAAATAAACAAATTTCTGGAAACATGTAGGTTATTGAATAATTTGTTTATTGTGCTGCACTTGTAAAGAAAACAGACAATGCACTCAGTAGAAAGAATAAAAATGTATCAGGGCTTTATTTTTAACTAACAGCAAATAGAAATCCTTTAGGGAGATCATGGAAATTTGACAGTGTTATGATTGAGCTCAAAAAACATTTGGGGAGTACATGTAAGATCAAGGTCTCCAGCTGCCTCTTTTCAGGTCTTCTAATTTATCTGGCTCCTTAAATGATAGGGAGCAAAGTCCTTATTTGGTGGGAAAGATTTCCAAAATGAAGTTGTAGGCTCTCTCTCCTATTAAAAATTGCTGCCATGTCAATTGCCACACAAGCCTTCTGTTTGCTTATGTCTTTTGGTTTTTTCACATTAATACCATCGTCAGAATTCTGTAATTCCACAACTGGGATTTTACAAAGTAGGAGAGACTGCAGTTAAGTCTGCTATTGCTTTAGATATGAATGCAGCTGACAACCCAGAGTAGATCAGGGTTGTGCAAGAATTTCCCTGCCGTTGTCTGAGATCACCTGTTCTGTTCTTGATAGATGCATAGATAGCCTGACTTAAAATTCTTTCTACAGGAACATGTCTGCCTTCAGGAGTAACCAATCGAGGATCTGATCAATGGCTGGCCAGTTCCTCAGAGTAGTATGTTTATGCGTTAAACGGACTGCCGATGGACACCACCACTTTCTCCTCCGTGGCGGTAAATGACAGAAGGGATTCCAGCTTCCCACACAGAAAGGTGGCTGAGTTTCACCAGGAGCTTGCCAGCACAGCCTCCTGCTGCCCCTCCTTGGCTCTGTAAATTAAAGAGTTCCACAGCTGCTTCCAGAGAACGCTGTCAGCTCCAAGGTCCACTTGGTCTGTGCTGAGTAAGTGGCTATGATCCCAATCCTGCCCTTCTTTTAGCTACCCAGTTTTGTCCAAGGAGTATGTCATGGTTGGGCAAGTTTACGAGAGGCCAGTCCTAATATGAAATTAACAAAGCCTTTCTGCATTAGGGGAAAAAAGCCTCAAGTACATTTCATTCATCTCAAAACTGCAGTTATAAACTTACATTATATAAGGAAATAGCAGCAGAGAATGGCTAACCTTAAAAAGTCAATGGGCAAAAACAGCCAATGAAAAAAATGCCATTCCACACTTCCTCTTGGTTCTTTTATCCAGCGTTTCATTCAAGACTCTTAAGATTGGGCTGGGGATTTAGCTCAGTGGTGACGCCACCTGCTTTGTAAGCGCAAGGTCTCGAGTTCGATCCCCGGTACCAAAAAACAAAACAAGACTCTCAAGATTGAGAAAATGAGAATGGCAAAGCCCCAGAGGGAAACGGCTCAAAATCACAATTTTGGGTAACATGAAACACTTAAATAAAGGCAGAGAACTGTTTGGAAAACAACCAGACCTCTAGGACATTTTCTCCTTAGATGGGAAAGCTCTGAAACCAAGACCTCCATTCTGGAGTCATCCTGATTCTTCAGTTATGGGGCAATAAACTCAAGAGCATCGGGTAAAGTGCTGTCCATGGATTTAAAAAACAAAAAGGGAAACAGCCAATGAAAGTAACTCTTGCTTTTAGGGTAACAGGACACACAGGAAAGGAGTGATTGAACACCTGAGGTTCTCAAGAAACTAGTATTCAATGGTTCCACTGCTGTTTACATTAAGAGTCAGACTGAAGATTTGAGGATCTTAGAGTTATTAAAGGATGAAAGGAATATGACAGTGCTTTAACTGTGATAAAATAGTACCAAATTTGGTGTTTACACAGCTCTTTCAAAAGGTAGTACCCTAAAAGTTGCAGGAAAAAACAAAAACAGCAAACAACAGAAACAATCCAGGAACACGATGTAGCCTGGATACAGCAAGTTTAATGTCTCTGTTGTACACAGAAGTAACACCCATTCCCCTCCTTCCTCATCCTTATGCTGGCAAACTATGTACCCTAGAAAATTTGATTTTCAGAGTCAGTGAATAAAAGGATGGGTCTACACATCTTCATCGCTCTTTTTAAAGAGGGTGCTTATAATTTAAAGGATGCCCTGTTGTAAAGGCAGGGGGGTAAGGGCAAGAGGCTGTTTCACATTTTTAGTTTAGTCTTTGGCAAAGCCCCACCAAGGCCAAATTCACCTGGGACACCCAATGGCAGTGGGGATCTCTACAGAGTCAAGTAGCAAACCCAAATGAACATGATGGATTAAGGAAAAAAGAATCTAGAAACCCTTGAAGAGCTTCACCCTGCAAAGAGGAAACTGCTTGGAGAAGAGGGCAGATGGTCAGTGTAGTGATCTCTGCTGCTGTGGGGCTGGGCAGAGGCTCAGGAGTTGAGCCAAGGATGCCGGAGACACTCGGCAGCAGTGGCTCTCTTCTCAGGGATGAGCTCCAACATGGGCAGTAAGAAATCTGTGAAGCCAGCCGCCTCTTCCTGAGACCACTCATACTTCTCCACTAGAACCTCAAAAAGGCCCCAGGGTTTCAGCTTCGTGATGTGTTTCAGGTCACCTGTGGTGAAGACAGTACAAAGAAAGCTGACCAACACTGACAAGTGACAAGATCCTCTTGTGGAAATCCAGGAGCTAATCCAGGTGGTCTCTAAAGAACCAAATTTTGCAATCAGAATCTAATGTTCCATTCATGAAGCACTGCTCTTAAGTCTGAATCTCAAGAAGTGCCTATATTTTTCATACAGTCCTAAAAATTTGACATCATTTTTCCTCTGTTCCAGGACATTTTTGGTCCCAGTTCAACTGGGCTGTGCCTGGGAATCAGGAATTAGTTATTTTCTAAATGCGTAAATACTAAACGCCTGCATCTTTGTATGTAAGGTCTGTATATGGTCTCACACGATGTCAGAGGCAGTCTACCTTCATACATTAAGAACAATTTGCACTGTAATCCCAGTTACTGAGAGGGCAGAGGTAGGAGGATTGCAAATTCAAGGCCAGCCAGGGCAATATCGCAAGACCCTGTCTCAAAGAAAAATTAAGGGGGCCGGGATGTAGCTCAATGATGGAGTACTTGTCTAACCGAGTACTTGTACTCGGTTTGTTCCCAGCACCACAAAAACAAATCCCCCAGGGCCAGGGATTTAGCTCAGTGATTCTACCGTCTGCCTCGCAAGCGCAAGGTCCCAAGTTTGATCCCTGGTACCAAAAAAAACCACAACAAATCCCCCACACCCCACTGTGCCTGTATTTTTTTGGGGGGGGCTCAATAATCTAGTAAATGTTGCTTCAAAATGCGGCAGTGATTTAAAAATGGAGTTAACACCATGTCAACATGAATAAAAGCAATAAGATTAAAAGAACAAACCCTATGTGGATTTCAGATATAGCAACATCATCATACTCTGAAACTTCAATATAACTGCTTCTTTTAAGTGATTTTTAGCTGGTGATTGAATGCAGGGCCTTGCGAATGCTAAGCAATTGCTCTATCACTCAGCTACACTCCTAGCCCTCAAGAGACAATTTTAGGAGACAGGGTCTTGCAATGTTGCCTGTGGTGGTCAAAAACTCCTGGGCTCAAGTGATCCTCCCACTTCATCCTCCTGATTAGCTGGCACTATGAGCACACACATTTGTGTCCAGCTGAAGTGAGCATTTTTAAAAGACAGCCTCTTTGGTGGTCTTGGGGACTAAACCCAGGGCCTTTGCACTGAGCTATATCCCCAGTCCTTTTTAAATTTTGAGACTGGGTCTCAACTAAGTCACTAAACTACCCAGGCTGGCTTAAACTTGTGATCCTTCTGCCTCAGCCCCCCAGAGTGCTGAGATTACAGGTGTGCACCACCATGCCTAGCTGAATTGGTCAATTTGGCGGGGGCGGGGGGGGCGGAACCAGGGATCGAACTCAGGACCTCATGTTTGCTAGGCAGGTGCTGTGCCACTGAGCTAAATCTCTGGCCTACGTAGGTCATTTATTAATGGTTATGAAAATAAAGGCTGCCGAGAATTTTTTCACATATGACATTTATTTGGACTCTTCTGTGGGCAGCAAATAGCTATTTAATCACCTACTTGGCACACACACTTTAATGTGACTTCTGCACATGAGGAAGAACTCTGAAGCATTTCACCATTTTCCCACTCAAAAAGTTTAGGAAAGGGTAATGATCTGCGGATGCTCCTATCAAGGGTTCAGAAAAATTTTTCTCAGCACTTGTGCAGAGGAAAAGGGGAACCATGGCACAATGGAGAGAAAGAGGCCAGACAGTATTCTAGATTCTCTAGGTTAGGTTTCCATATTTGTTTTATTCAAAATGTGTATAAGGAATACATTATCAATTCAAAAACTCAAAGTGGGAGTTTTATTATTTCTTACATTAGCATGTAATCATATAATCTTACAGACTGAAGTGTTGTTAGTCTGCATGACTGACATGGCAGTGACTGTGTTAGGTGACGCTAGGGTACAAAGGCCAGTGAGATGTAGCTCCTGACGGATGCTTAAACTAAACTTCTTTCCCTTCAGGAGGAGCAGCTCTTAGATCAGATGCCAGCAAAGATTTGTCCATTTTGCAGAAGTGTTGTAGTAGGACTAAGCAACCAGCTATGACTGCGGTAGCACACCAGTATTAACTAACTGAAAGTGAGGATACACTCTTCCCATTTAGAAGCCAGCATACGGATGCACAGGGAGACTGTGTCAAAGCAGTGGAGCAGCTAGGATCTGACACTCTTGCCTCTCGCCTCTGCTCGTGATCATGCTATCTCACCTCTCTGCTAAGCCGCACTTCAGCATTTATGGTAAGCTCACTTTCTTATTTGGAACATGTACTCAGTTGTACCTACCTTTTCATTTTGAAACACTTTTGCCCCCTCAATGTCTGGGAACAAACACATTTGTTTTACCTTTTTTGGTGAAAAATTCCTTGGAATATTTTCCTGCCACAATGAGCTTGCGAGGCACCTTCCCCAGAAGTTCTATGATCAATGCAATGTGATCTGTATATTTCAGACATTTCAAGAGGGGGAAAAAAGACACATGTAACAAGAATAACAAATGGAGCTCTAAACATTGGTAGAAAGAATAGCATATACACCTCTTTGTAATGCATTCCAACCTTGCTTTCTGTCTTCAATGGGAAGAAGTGGGCTGTACCCATCTAATACCGATTCCAAAAACAATCGTAAAAAATTTAGAGAACCACTCCATTAGGACTTGAGTGATTACTAAAAACAATCTTGGTGTGAATGCTCAGTTTTCCTGAAGCTGTATCCCTGGAGTCTAGATGGAAACTCATGCTAGTAATTCTATCTCTGTGACTGGTCAAGTCCTATGAATATTTCCCAGTGAGGGCAAAGTGTCTTGGAATTCTGCCTATCAGCTCTACAATGTGCACAGTGTGGTCTAAAATAGGATAAGAAGAACAAGATCAAGGACAAGGTGCAAAAGAGGTTTAACTATGAACAGCTTTTCCAAGGACCAGCTGTTTAAAAGTAACTCAAATAAAACCAAGGATACTCAAAGGGAGCATGGGAAAGGTAGGAATTATTTCAGGTGGCTGGTCACCTGATCAGAGCTGGCAGATCTCATTCTGGATTTGAGGTCTATGTACAACTTTGCTTTTATTTTGTTTATATATCTAGGTTCAGGTGAGGTTTTTAGGAAAGGTTGAAAAATAGAAACAAGAGTGCCAAAATACTTTAAGGAGTTCTAGAAATGTTATTATTATTTTTTTTGGTACCGGGGATTGAACTCAGGACCTTGCACTTGCGAGGCAGGTGGCAGAACCACTGAGCTAAATCCCTGGCCCCTAGAAATGTTATTAATTTATAATACTGTTCTGGGCTTCAAGGAGTAAAACATCACCATATATATAAATGCTCGTGACAAATTCATAGTTTGATGCAGTTAGCTCACATATGAGTTTTTACAATCAACCTGTAAACAGGCCAAAGATTAATACCTTATTTTAAAGATGAGACAAATGCAACTTCAGAAAAACTAAATGGCCTACTTGAAACTTCAGGGTTAAATGTTGGAACTCAAATGAAAATGCACATCTTACCATGTCTAGCCCAGAGCTCCTCCCACCTGTCATACTTTTTTTTGGTACCGGGGATAGAACTCAGGACCTTGCGCTTGAGAGGCAGGTGATGGAACCACTGAGCTAAATCCCCGGGGCATCTATCATACTTTTAACTAGTTGGAAGTTAGTACAAATGGATTGTAGGCCACTAACATTTCCAAGTCCCAGTGAGCTATATGACTGCCAAAGCATGACTATGGACTGTGAGCACTGCCAGGGAGGTGGGCAGACTTACCCAGGGCGAGCCTGGTAGCAGCCAGTACTCAAACCTCCAGGGAGCTCTACTGCCCTTTCTATAATTCAGGTGACAGAAATTAAGCACATGACGATGTTTTGAAAAATGATGCCTCACAGTCAGACAAAAAGCTTTTATAAATTCCTTTAATCCTGTAGTTATAAAATCATTAAGGGTTAGAAGAAGTCATTAAAAAACTTCCAACAATGTATCTTCCAGGGCAAATACCATGGCTAGAGGCATCCATATCATCTGGGAATCTGTAGGTATTAACTTGCTCGCTCGCTTTTTCTCTTTCAAAGCATTTAGTGGTGTTATTTTTAAAAAGCCTGATAAATTCACTACAACTTTTGAGCATTACTGATTGATTTTATGTTTGGTAACAAGTACCTAGCTGCCAAGAAACTTCTGATTTTACGTAAGGCCTGAAAATAAACGTCTTTGTATGAATAACCATTAACAACAACCAAGATGAGCATACCACAGACTAAATAAGACTATAGTTTCTTTTACTGTAAACTTCCACATGAAGTAATGATTCTTTTAAATTTTTTCCTATACCAAGGAATTATTTTCTCCTGCTCTCCTGGGCTAATTTGAAGGAAAATATTACAAAGGGGTTGAGGTTTGATCTAATGACTACTAGTACCGATTAATGAAGGAAGAAAATATTAGGATCTAAATATCTAGGGAAGGGGTTTTCTCTTACTTGGGATTTTATTTATTTATTTTTGGTACCGGGGATCAAACTTGGGACCTTGTGCTTGCGAGGCAGGCGGCGGAACCACTGAGCTAAATCCCAGCCCAGGATTTTTTATACATAATTTAATTTTCAGTTTGGCAGTTTTGGACTGGTCCTATTCAGTGGAATTCTAGCCACTATGTGTGTTCTATGACACACATTAATATTTATAGTCTACGCAAGTAAGAGAAATGAACTACTCCTCCCAAACAGATATGTTAGGGCATTTAAAAAACACTATAAAATTGTAACTCCAAACTTATAACCCACAAAAAATTCGAGCAGAGAAAAGGGGGGAAAAAACCCCCACCAGGTATGTAAATGGTTAACAATTGCAGTATCCTCTAACAAGGGGCATGCATAACTATCACACACAGATATGAACATGTTCAAACCACACCTGCCAAAGTAGACACTTAGCTATGGGAATTAGCTCAACATTTTCAAACAGTGTTTGTCAGGCACACTAGCAGGCTGTCCTAACAGTGTCTACTACTACTATTTGAGGAGCACACTCTGAGTAGCAGAGTGTGCCTGGAACACGAAGCCTGGGGCACAGCACAGGAAGGACATGTTTTCACACTGGCCTGTGCCGGGCCTGCTCCTGCAGGGCAACCCTCCTTACTCTCGCAAAGAGGGTGGAAAAGAAGGTCAAACACTTCTCTATCAGTATTGTTTTCATTCAAATGAACTCATCTAGTTATGTGGACCCCGTGACGGGAAATGAGGCCCAGCTGTCTGCTTCCATGGCCTCTCAGATGGAGCAACCAACAGTGTGGCTTTCCTACAAGGCACCACAAATTTACACCCATTACATTTTGTTTTAAAATGGAGTTCTAGGGCTGGGGATTTAGCTCAGTGGTTCCGCAGCCTGCCTTGCAAGCGCAAGGACCCGAGTTTGATCCCAGGTACCAAAAATAAATAAATAAATAAAAAATAAAATGGAGTTCTAATTGTCATTAACATCTAAAAAGAAAAAAGAAGATAGCTTTAATTTCAGAAAAGGGGAAAAACAGTGTTACAGGATTTAAGAGAACATAGCCTCTGCATTCAGGTAGTGTTCACAGATTATAATTACTGATTTCCAAATAAAGTTGAAGGCAAAAATGAGCAACAAGTTGATGACCAGGTAAATTCAAACTGGGTAGACTGAGTCATCGACTTATAAAGGAAGATAACTAGATAGTGAAGAAAAACATTAACTGACAAGAAGTTTCAGTTTAACCAATTCATGACTTTTGTCTAACCCCGTAGTAGAGCTCTTCAGTATCTTTTAAGATACCCAGTTTAGCTGGTACTCAATATAAAATATCTTTCATGTTTCTGTTGTTTTTGGGGGGCTTATAGATACTTAGCACACTACTAAGATTACTAAGGCTCTTCACTGTGAACAAATGATGTTACCCACGTGTGGCAAGTGAAGCTACCATGCACAGACATCTTAAGGGGACTCACCTTCATCACGGGAGTACTCTTCTCCCGAATGAGGCTCAAATAAATAATCACCTGTGGCCAGTTCAAAGGCCTACAAAAAAGAAAAAATATGAAAGCATCAAAGAAAAAGAACACCTTCAGAAATCTGACTCAATATTAAATTTTTTTCTTGAAAGAACCTGCAGATGACCATTTAAAAAAAATGTTTAAGATTAAAAGGATTCCCTTCACATCTGTATTTTAATAAAATGGGATTTAAAAAAAACCCAAAACAGGAAAAAAACTTCATTTTACACCAATGTTTGCATTAGTCCATGGGGAATGAACAAAGGACAACAATAAAATAGAAACACACAAACAAGCACAAACAGAACAGCCCAGCAGAGCGGGAGGAGACTAGACAATGGGCACAAAGGCAGTCATACAACAAAGATCTAGTGCTCTACGGCCCAGTAGTGAATATAGTGACAAATAATATTTTGTGTATTTCAAAAGAGCTAGAAGAGGCAATTTTGACTGTTTTTCCCACAAAGAAATGTCTGAGGTGATAGACATCCACGCTAACAACTCAAATTTGATCATTATGTTTACTGAAAAACCACACTGCAATCCCTAAAGGTGTTCAGTTATTACACATCAGTTAGAAAAAACAAGCCCAGAAACAAAACCCCCACAGCAATTCAGCCCTCTTTAGTTTTCCTTTGTAGTCAGAAAAGGACACAATGAGAGGTTGAAGGGAGGGCAAGGGAGTGGGGAAAAAAATGAGAACCAAAATATATTATGTGAAGGCACAAATTTCCAATGATGAATGTCATTATATTGTATACCTAAAATGTACCAATAAAATTAATAGTAAAAAAAGGACACAACTGAAAATTAAAGTGATTCTGGATTTACTATTATTCATGAGAAGAGCAGGTCTTTCTTGCGTTCTAACTTTACATGACTAAAAAACGAAATTCTGTACTCCAAATCAAAACCAAACACTCAGACATCTTCTTATATGACTCTTTAGTATTTGACAGTAAGTACAGCCTTAAACTCCTGTACGGAAAACAATCCCTAAACTGTGCCGGACTGAGTTCCAAGCCACTCCATCCAATGTGACCAGCAGGTCATCAGCCAGGAGAAGACCCACATTTCCTATGACACAAAACCTCTTACACATGACAATCAGCCTTCCAAGGGGTTTAGGTAATTTCTTTTGGAGTGCCAAGAGGTAAGGAAAGGGCAGTATCTGAATAATAAGGCCAACAGGAATTTCTCATTGATTATAAATGGACTTTCAAAGAACAAACAAAAAAATACAATAGCAGTTTAAAAAAATGGAGCATACCTGTAATCCTAGCACTCTGGAAGGCTGAGACAGGAGGATCAGAAGTTTAAGCTCAGCCTGGACAATTTAAAATGAAAAAGTAAAAAGGGGGTCGGGGGGATACAGCTCAGTGTAAAGGCCCTGGGTTCAATCTCCAGTACTGGTATTCCAACAAAAGACAAAGACAAAACCAAACCAAAAACCAACCAAACAAAAACAGGTCTTATTAATATGAAAGTGCAGTTACAGCCAAGAACTAGTCATAGGTCAATTTTGATTCAGCAGATGGTGTTAAGTAATCCCAATCATTTCAAGAACTGTGGGTGCATTTGAGACAAGATAACCTTTCTCAAAACCATACTGTCTGTACTTCTACCCAGAGTAAGGCCACACAACTGGAAGTTCCAGGAACCAAACATTTGTCACTAAAATGTCAGGGATGCTATGGCTTCTTCTTCCTTTTTTTTTTTGGTACTGGGGATCGAACTCAGGTCCTTGTGCTTGGGAGGCAGGCAGCAGAAGCACTGAGCTAAATCCCCAGCCTATGGCTTCCTGTTCAGCATAGCTGGTTTCACATTCCATCAGCTTATTGTGAAGCTGAAGCACACCAAAAGAGAAGACACCTTTTCTAACTGAAATATGTTGAAGGTTAAAGTCCCAACAGGCACAGAAACAAACTGTTTCTAATTCAAAACAAAACTTCTCTTGAAATCAGTACTTTTTCAAAATCTCTTATAAATGGAGTTCAGTAATGATAATCAAAGTTACAAGATCCTGTCTCAATTCCCCCTCTCAAAAGAAAGATCATAGTGACTACTATGAACAAATATATACCAACAAACTGGATAACCTAGAAGTGGATAAATTCCCAGCTACAATCAGTCTACTAAGACTGAGTTATGATGCAACAGAAAACCTGAACAGACCAATGACAAGTAAGGACATTGAGTCAGTAAAGTCTCCTATCAAAGCAAAGCCCAGGATCTGATGGCTTTACTGCTAAATTCTACTAGATATTTAAAGAACTGATACGGTCCTCAAACTCATCCAAAAAATTAGAAGAGTATTTCCAAAACTGTGAGGGCAGCACTGTCTTACTATCAAAGCTAAAAAAGAAACATTACAAGAGAAAATTATGGCCCAATATTCTGGATGAACATATACACAAAAATCCCCAACACACTACCAGGTGGCTTAGGGATGTGCCTCAGTGGTAAAGTGCTTGTCTAGCATGTGTGAGGTGCTGGGTTCAATCCTTAGCACCACTAATAAAACAAAATGTAAAACACTACCCAAATGGAATTCCACAGCACATTAAAAAGATCACCACTGTGATAAAGTGGAGGGTCCTTCTCAAGAGGTTATGGTGAGCCCAGAACTGCACAAGTCAAAGGGAAGAGCACAGCCAAATTCACAAGATGAGAATGAGTGACACGACTAGGAAAAGAATGATTCTGAGTGGAACAGATGCAATTAAAGGACTTAACAGAGGGGAGTAATATAATGTGACTAAGATCACGCAGGCTGTCATGTGAGAAAAGTGAAACAGAAAGAAATTAGGAGGCCACCGTAGTGATCTATGTACTTAACAATGATGCCTTGGGGTGTAACAGGTTAATGGAAAAGGAAAGAAATGTTTGATACCGGATATATTCTGAAGACAGAAAACCGAACTTGCTGCTAGGTGTAGAGAGTGAGAAGGAAAAAGAATTACTATCTTAGTCAGGGATCTGAGGCACCCTAGTTGGTGTCAACTCAAAAGCCCCCTTCCCAATTGTGTGCTATTCACCGGGATTACAATGAAGGTCCCAAGCCAACAGACTCATCCTTGGGGAACCAAATTCACTTCTTGCAGTTCTTCCTGCTTTCTTCTCTGTCCTCTGATTCTGAGAACAGTGCATTTTATCAGTGTCATCCTTAAGTGCAGCAAATGCCTGGTTCTTCCCCTCTGCCAACAACAGCTGGAAATCTAGATTCTTCTGCACGTACCAACTGCTAAAATCTATTCTCTAGCATAGATCCTAGTCATTTTATTATAGAGAATACCTGTGAAAGAGACAAGCTTGCTTATTTTTTAGGTTGTATTATCTCTGTGTAGCAGAAAACTGTGGTGTGGCAGCTGCAGCAACAAATGTAAATCTACAGGTTTTGCTGCATAGGATAAGAAACTTATATAAAACTCAAAATATTCATGATTAAAATGGTATTCTATTTAGATTTGTGACTTCTTGCTCTAGAAAAGGGGTGAAATCTAAACAGCTACTGTTGGGGCTGGGGATTTAGCTTAGTGGTTTTGCTGCCTGCCTTGCAAGCACAAGGACCCAAGTTCAATCCCCGGTACCAAAAACAACAAAAAAACCCCCCAGCTACTGTTCAATACAGACATTTCTGCCTTTCTTTCAGGCAGCTCTAATTAGGGACCAGCGAGGGTGGGGAAAACTCTATGGGTCAAATTTTGATAATTTGCAGCCTTTTAGCATCCTTACAGGTTCTAGACAGATAAAATAGGATAATCCCCTTTCTCCCATTTCCTGAAGAGTCATTCCATTGCTCCAGATACCTGAGTAAAAACTGAATTTTACCACTAGTTTTTTCTCCTAACATACTACTAATTTGCCACACAGCAACTTATGGAGCATAAAAAGACATGTAATTTGCTCTATCTTCTAAATATGTATAGCTACATTCACAGAATTTCCCACAAATCCTGTCCTGAATTTGAGATTAATAAAAAAGGAAAGGAAAAGCTTCCAGACTGTAATCACTTCAAGAAAGGAATTGCAGGAAAAGGTAAATAACTTGGGACAGCACACTCATTTCCCCATAGCAGGAGGGAAAAGGATATTCAAAGGTTAGAAGAAGATAACCCCATCCCGTCAGTTATGGTGCTCTATACCCTGCCCCAATGTTTGGAGATGTTTAATTCTTAATGTTTTTCACAGACAGCTTCTCCTATTCCTATTTTTTTTTGGTACCGGGGATCAAACTCGGGTCCTTGCGCTTGCGCAGCAGGCGGTGAAACCACTGAGCTAAATCCCCGGCCCTCTCCTATTCCTTTTTACAACGGCCCTCCTAACTAGGTCTCAATTGCTAACATGGTAGGTAACCTTTCAACTTGTCTCTTTACCTCTTAGCAATCTTTCTAAAAGTTAATTGCACTGGATGCAGGATGATCCATTTTTCTAGGCAATTCTGATGGGTCAGGATTTATTTCTACTTGGAGTATGACCAAAACTAAAGCAGCATTTCCCATGTTTATTGGCAGAAAATTAAGAAACAAATAGGGCTCAAGTTTTCATGATATCCTCTCATGTCAGGTAAGAGGTTTCTACCCCTTTCTTAAGAAAATTCCAACTGGGCCAGGGTTTTAGCTCAGTGGTTCCGCTGCCTGCCTTGCAAGCCAAGGAGCCAAGTTCGATCCCTGGTACCAAAAAGAAAAAAAAAAACTAGGGAAGAAAATTCCAACATGTGAGTGCTAGGTCCAGAGCTATGGATCAAGGCTATTTCCTCTTTTATTATTTTGCCTTCTTATGCCTGATACTGAAAACAATAAGCAGGACCTGCCACTGTCAAACAAAACAGGAATGTGGAATATAAAAAAGGAAACCATAGTCTTCATCTTCTTGTAGCAAGTAACCCATTACTGGGCCGGAGATTTAGCTCAGTGGCTCTGCAGCGTGCCTTGCGAGCTCAAGGAGCCGAGTTCGATCCCCAGTACCAAATAAAAAAAAAAGACAAAAAACCCCCATTACTAAGAACCATATTGTAATAAATCCTCCTCTTTGTTCATTTTTGTAATACTAGGGGTTTGAATTCAGGGCCTTTGCACTGAGCTATACCCTCAGCCCTTTTTTATTTTTTAGTTGTGAGACTGGGTCTTGAAAGTCACCCAGGCTGGGCTCACTTGTGATGCTCCCACCTCAGCCTCTCAGAGTGCTAATTAGCCCTGCTAATATGTCTTCCTTATATATCAGATATCATCTGTGATATGTATTATTTTGTAGATGGTGGCATCTCCTCACTTATGATTTTCTCTAGATCAATTCAAATCAAATCCCTAAAAACAAAAAGCTTTAAAGTGGCTGGAGATTTAGCTCAGTGGTTCTGGTGCCTGCCTTGCAAGCGCAAGGTCCCGAGTTCAATCCCCGGTACCAGGGGAAAAAAAAAAAAAAAAAAGCTTTAAAGTGTAGTGAGAAAGAAACTTGAGATTTTATTCCAATATTCTTTTATCTTGTGCTTATTTACCCAAACAGTCCTAACTTCAGACAGATCTCTATCTTTAGAGCTCTATTCCACGACAAAGCGCTTTATATGTTCACACCACATCGTGGTCTTAACTACATCTGAAGACAAGGTTTTCAGGAGTAAAAGGAATCTATGACCTAAAACAGTTTGGAGATGTGCTCGCTTCCGCAGCACACAAACAGTTCCTCTTTCTCAAGTTTTCCCCAGAATTCTAAATATATATATTTTTGATAGTAGGTATTTATTGTGTCAGGACATCAAGAGAAAAGAGCAGAAGGCATTGTGTAAGGCTGTTTTAAAGGTGAGAACTAAGTGACCTCTTTACACGAGGAGTTAGTCGCTTAAGCAGTGAGCTGCCTGCCACACCCCCACATTCTCCTCTGCTCTTGAGTAGACAATCATTGAATGAATGAATAAAAGCTAGCGCAATCTCAGCAGGTCAAGCCTTCTAGTACTTCTCTGCACACCTGCAGTCCCAGCACTAGGGAGGCTGAAGCAGGAGGATCACAAGTTCGATTTCAGCCCAGGCAATTGAGTGATTTAGTGAGACCTTGTTTTGGAATAAAATATTAAAAAGGAGGCTGAGGCTATAGCTCAGTGTGAGCTATATTCCCAGTACTTTAAAAAAAGAAAAAAAATCTGAGGATGAAAGAGCTTTACAAACACTAGAGGACCCGACTCCTCTGAAGCTGCAAACAGCAGAAAGAAGCCTCTACTGGCAGGGCTGGCAGAGCGCTCTAGGGAGAAGGCAGGGCTGGAAGGAAGCAGGGCCTGCAGCTTAGTTACTCGAGGCATCATTCTCCCTCTCCAAAGGGTGGTGGCTGGTTAATGAGTCAGTGTGGGTGAGCCCAAGGCTTCCCCTAATAGATTCTACCTGCTCAGACTCGGTTACGAAGGTCTTCCGCTTGCATCTGCCTCTTCAGCACCCTGGTTAGGCCTGGGCATCCCTGCGGGAACCCAGGCTGCACACCAGCCATGGGCCCGCGCCCCTTACCTGGCTGCGCTCCCCCGGGTTGCACCTTGCTGCGGGCTCACGCCAGCCCAGAATACTAAATATTAACTGAGGTAGCATGCTTCTGTTAATTCATTTGACCACTCACTAATATTTATTTAAGTACTGGTATATAAAAACATTGTCTGGTCTTTATCCCTGTTTCCTGGGGAGAGAGCCTTTAGACCCATGGATTTCCAAGTGTTCGGAGTGTTTTAGTTATTTACAGTGGACCTCTTGGACCTTACCTACATTTACTCTAACAAGTCACCTCAGGGCAGGACCCCTAGATAAATGGCGACAAGACCAAGTATGTGATTAGAAGGTTGGGTCTTTCTGGCCTCCTAATCTCCAGGGAAAGGAATGAGGCTGGACACTGGACACAGCCACACGGTCAGTAAGTCAATCATGTCTAATTATGAAATCTCAATAGCACTGAACATTTGAAGCTTGGGTGAACTTCTTTGGTGACACATAGCAACACACCAGGAAGCTTCCCATCTGGTACCCTCTCAGATCTTACCCTACTCCATGTGTCTCATCTTGTTTTGTAGCTTTTAGAATAAAACTGTTAAGTCTAGCACTTTTTCAGAGGGTAGTGGGAACTCTAAATTTACAGCCAGCTGGTCAGAAGTGCAGCGGCTTGTGGACGCTGGAACTGGAGGCCAGACTTATAGGAAACTATGCCCTTAACCAATGAGCTCTGCAAGACCTCTGGGTAGTTGGCATTAGAAATGTGCTGCAAGTACCTACTCAAAACATGCCAGCCAAACACAGAAAACAGATTCCTGCCAGCATAGGGCTACAACCTTGTGGGAGAGAAACAAGTAAACACACAGAGAGACTGATAAAGGAGGAGAGATCATGAGGAGTATATTTCATTTCAGGAAACGATACACCACATTCCAAAGTAAGGCTACTTGTGGGAAATCATTTAGCATCAACTCAATCTGGCTACTTGAGTAGCTATTTGCTAGGGACAAAGAAGCAATTTATGAATCCATGAATGATTGTGTTTCACACTTTGCGAGTTGAAAAGGCAAAAGTATCTGTGGAGATGCTCAATTCTGCAAATAGATCAATCCTAAAGGGTGCAGACACTTTAATTTCCCAATCCAAACCAATCATGCCTTACTTATAGCAACTGTTTTCAATTCAGACTTCTCCAGACACAGGATTTATAGCTTCCATGATAAGTCACTGATCAGTTCTTTTTCTTTTTTTAATATGCTGGTCTACTGAAATTAGCAAACAGGCAAGGTCTGACACTGCCACCTAACAAGCGAAGGCCAAGGGAGAATAAAACCTTACCATGCATGCTGTGCTCCAGATGTCAGCCGGGGTATTATAGCCAGATCCTATCAGAACTTCCAGGGAGCGATACTGCCTTGTTTGAATATCTTCAGTGAAATGTTTGTGCTGAGTAAATAGAAAAAGGAACAACATTTAGAAATTCATATTCTAAGAAGTAACAAGTCAGGACTGCTTAATAATGGAGAGTAAAATAAATTATCTAATGTTTTCCCCAAAACAAAGGTTCCATTCAGCCAATTTCTCAAATATCATTGATGTTAGCCCTGAACAATCTTTTGCCATACTCATTACCACTCTACATTATCTTTGCAAACACACGAGGGTAAATTTTAATAGTCATATATAGATTTATTTTGTTTGATACACAGATTTAGTGAGCAATAATAGCTTCACAGAAAATAAAAATGATGTTTTGTTCATTTGCCTAAAATTAATAAATTGTTCCTCAACAATTAAATGTGAACCTTAGAAAAACAGAGAACATATTAAGCTGTTGGAGTTTCATGAATAAATAAAATGTAGAAAAGAAGGGAGAAACTTCTAAAGTGATAGTAATTCAAACCTGGGGATGGAGACCCACACCTCTAATCTTAGCAGTTGGGAGGCTGAGACAGGAAGATTGTTGGAAGTTCAAAGCCAGCCTGGACTACATAGTGAGACCCTGTCTCAAAAAACCAAAAATAAACAACAGAAACAGTAATTTAAGAGTCAGAGTACATAGTTTTGCATTCATGGATTTTTTTTGGATCCTGTTTCAAACATAGAAAATTAAAAAGAATTCATATGAAGTAACTGTGGAAAATCGTCCTCTTTTTTCCAGGTGTGACCATGGTGTTACAGTTACCAAAAAGTATAATTTTTCAAAAAGTTGTATTTATGTATGAAATAAGATGGCTGGGATATACTTCCAAACAATCTGAGGTACATGGTAAGGTTAAAATACAGATGAAAATCCCAGCACTCAGAAGGGCAAGGTGCAGGTTTGTCAAAGAGTTCGAGGTCAGCCTAGGCTACATAGTGAGTTCAAAGCCAGCCTGAACTACAAAGCAAAACCCTGTTTCAAGAAACAGAGCAAAAAAACAAAACACAAAGAGATACAGATGAAAATAGATTGGCAATGAGTTGACAACTGCTAGGTGACACCAGTATAAAGGCATGGGAGTTCATTATTATTCTATTCTTTCTCTTTTGGATATGTTTGAAATTTTCCACAACAAGCAAATATATGAATAATAAAAAAAGAAGCTTAATATGAATTTTACTCAGGAAATAAATTCAAATGCTATTAAAATCTGTATAGGAAAGTCATGATGACAATCTCTAATCCTGCTGAAAATCAAAAAAACAAGGAACTGCACTGTGGAGAGGGGAAATTGGGAAGGGAAAGCTTCGGGTAGAAAATCAGTATCAATCAGAGCTGCAAAGGATACCTGACTAAGTATCATTAAAATAGCAACAAGTACTAGGGCAGTTTAGATTTCACCTAGCAGACATGAGAGAGTATTATTGTACTTTTGTGAACAGGAGAACACACTGTCAATCATAGTGGCATGATAACTGAGAACGTCATTTCAGTAATCTTATGTCTGGTGGCCAGATTTTAAAGATGGTATTAGAAATCTGACTAATGGGCTAGGAATTTAGCTCAGTGGTTCCAGTGCCTGCCTTGCAAGCACAAGGTCCTGAGTTCAATCCCCAGTACAAAAACAAAACAAAACAAAATCTGAACAATGCCTGTTGAAATAATGGAGGGAAGAGTTAAATCCAAAGACACTTAAGAATAAGCAGAATTCAAAAATTCAGGGCCAGGGATGTAGTTCAGTGGCGCTGTGCCTGCTTGGCAAGCTTAAGATCCTGAGTTTGATTCCTGGTACCACACGTAAAAAAAGGAAAATCAGTGGTTACATTTGGGAGACTACAGAAAAAGCTTAAAGAACACTGACCCAGAGGCCTAGAGCTGGCTGTCTCCTGAAAAAAAACAGAGATAGGAAACTCAGAGAGGAAAATAATTTTTATAAGAAAACAGTGGGGTCAGCTAATGAATCTGAAGTAACTTAATTCTGACAAAAACAGAGAAGAGCAAAATGAAAGCAATAAAATTTAGAAGTTAGAAAACAGGGATCATTGGTCAATGTCTTTTTGGATCCCAAAAAGCCACAATTGACAAAAGCTGAGAAGCAATGTGATTTACACCACAGTGTTCCTCCCCATAGTGCTCAGGATGAGGGGTATCTGCTTGTTTCTGGAGGTGGGGTGACGGTGGGATCCAACCCAGGCAGGAAAAATGGTCTAAAACATCTTTTTAAGAAGCAGAGCTCCAGGAAAAAGAATACGTGATATTGTCTAATATCCCCAATGGACCACTTGGATTGCCCTCTGGAGTGGACAAAATAAGGGTTTCTGGAGGAGACTTACACTCAAAGGGAGAGTACTACTTTGAAAACTAGGAAATTAAGTGACCTTACTACCTATGTCGAAACATCTTTTTACTTCACTCAGCTGCTAGAACACTAACAGCCAGGCAATTGCTCTCTGGGTAGGAGATATGCAGATTGTAAGTCTTTTTGGGGGAATATGACCTACCCAAGAGGAAAGATCCAAAGATAATGACATGTGAGGATGAAATCAAACATCTCAAACACATCTATCTCTCTTTCTCTCTTTTTTTGACAGGGTCTTGCTATGTAGCCCAGGCTGGCCTCGAACTTCCAGCGATCCTCCTGCCTCAGCTTCCCAAATGCTGGGAGTACAGGCCTGGGCCAGCAAGCCCAGCTCCAAATATGTCTTTCTACAGTGAGTAACAAGGCCCACGTCATTCATTCAGTCAGATAGTCTTCTGTTTAGTGATCCTAAACAGAAAGAAAGCAACAGCTATACATATAAAGAAAATCTCAAGAAAGGAAAAATACCCTCCGAAAGATTAAAAAGAGGGACAGGGATGCAGCTCAGTGGAGTAGCACCTGCCTTGTGAGGGCCCGAGTTTGATTTCTGGTACAAAATTTTTTTTTTAAATGTTAAGTTTTTAAGAAATAAAAAACCCATGGGCCGGGCATTTAGCTCAGTGGCTTCACCACCTGCTGCGCAAGTGCCAGGACCCGAGTTCGAACCCCAGTACCAAAAAAAAAAAAGAAATAAAAAACCCAAAAAACTTTAGAAAGTAAAAATATAATAGGAGAAATGAGAAACAATGAGTATTATAAGAAAAAGTTGAGAAATCTCTCCATAAAATACAGCAAAAAGCAAATGATCAAAAATGGAGAGAGAGGGGCTGGGGATTTAGCTCAGTGGTTTCGCTGCCTTCCTCACGAGCACAAGGACCCAAGTTCGATCCCCGGTACCAAAAAAAAAAAAAAAAATGGAAAGAAAGGTAAAAGGAAAAGACCTATACGGAAGGGTTGACATCCGAGTAACAGAATTTCACAAGTACCAGGCAGAGAACAAGAAGAAGAGAACTTTAAAAATTAAAGACTCCAAACCAAAGAATCATAGTTTCAGTATTTAAAAGGCACCTCAGCTCTTTAGCACAAGGGTGCAAACAGACCTCATGGGGCACATAACTGTGAGGGGGATCCTACAGATGCCTGCAGGAGGGAAAGGGCTCACAAAACACAAGAATCAACAGTCTGGAGTTGCAGCTCTAGCATGTCTGAGTTCTTGGGTTTTGATCTCTAGCATTGGAGGAAAAAGATGGATTTATTTCACCGAGTCAAAGTAAGGGACTAAATTAAGTGAAAAATATTATAAAGAAAACTAAGCAAACCAGACAATGTTATACAGAAAGGAAATCACAATATATATTCAGTTCAGCTGAGGACAGCATTAGAATCCTGATAATATGAACATGAAATGACTATCTAGCCAAAAATTATGACATTTAGAATATGGGTGACCAGTGCAGTGGAGGCAGGTAGGGCCTATTTTCCAGGAAGAAATTGGTAAAATTGAAAAAAAAAAATTAGGAAGTCTAGAGCATGTCCTTACAAAGTGTGATTTCCCACCAAGTGCCATCCAATACAAAGGCAGGCTCATAAAAACACTACAGTGTGTCCTCATCCACCTTATTTACTGGGATCTGGCACTGTGTGACTTCTGGCTTTTCCTCAAAGTCAAAATGACCGCGAAAGGTAAACACTTAAGATCAAATCAGAACATCGAGGCAGCCCTGACAGTGCACCTAAAGACATTCATCAAAAGGGCAATGGATAAGCATGTTCCAAGTAAGTACTTTCAGGGGTATTAATGGCAATGTATCTTTTGTTGTAATAATAATAAAAAAAGGTAAATATTCACTTTCTTTTTTTGTTTTGGTACCGGGGATCGAACTCGGGTCCTTGCACTTGGGCAGCAGGCGGCGAAACTACTGAGCTAAATCCCTGGCCCTATTTGCTGTTTATGTTTTGATCACACCTAGTATTACTGATGACAGTAAATCCTGTCATAGGGAGTGAAAAACTGGCAAAGGGGGTGGCAAGTTTTTAAGTGAAAATCTGTGCAACTATCTCTGAACTACTTACATGTATAACTGATAGCAGAAGAAAAACTACAGAAAAAAATTAAGCTCCTTGAAAATCACGCAGAAGTCCACTACTGAATGCCAAATGCTGAAAAGACCACTGGAAAGTGAGCTAAAACTAGGACTAGTACTCCGCAAGTGGAGACATTCACGTCGGGCTCTTGGCTGGCCCTGGTACCCAGGTCATGCATATGTACCAGTGTGTCCGCTGGATAAGCGAGTGGGTAAAAAGAATATAAAGTCATCTCAACAGAGAGAGGGACATGCATGTAATAACTGAAGAGAGATTATGTCTGCTGTAGTAAAAGGGACGGGAAAGATTTTACCAGAATAAAGTATGCCACAGGGTGACAGGCAAGAGTCCGCAGAGCATCTGATGTGCACTTAGTGTGACATTCGTTACAGAGCTAGTGTTTCTCCACAACTCATTTGCTTAGATATTTACAGAGTAGCTGCTACGGGGCCAGGGATTTAGCTCAGTGGTTTGGCCACCTGCTGTGCAAGCGCAAGGACCCGAGTTCAATCCCCGGTACCAAAAAAAAAAAACAACAACAACAAAAACAGAGTACCTGCTACATATGAGGCTTTGCTCTAAGTACTACGCATAATGGAAGTGAACAAAAATACGTACATTGCATGTGCGTCCCTGAGGGAGGGATATGAAGCAGCATCAGACTGTGGTGTTCAACTGCACTGGGCTTTCAGGAGCGATTTCCCTATGATGGAACTCAACACAAGAGAGCAAGCGGGACACAGCATTTTGGGAAGAAGACCCCAGGCAGAGGGGACACAAAGTGCTCTTCCCTCGGTGGTGTGTGGGCAGCACTCTGGCCATCACTTTGAGGGGTCATTACAAGGGTTAGAAATATCTGACTTATTCTCTATAGACAGTCCCCAGGGTAGTACAGAAGGGCCATCCAGGGAGACCACACAGTGGCTAGGCCCGGACGCTAGTGGAGAGGATCAACACTCATCACCTGGAAAGCTGCTCCACATTCCTCGAATGTTAATTTCTCCTAAAAGCTTCTCATAATATTCCACAGTAAAGAGTGAGGTATGGTGTAATCCCAGCACTCAGGAGGCTGAGGCCAGAGGGTCACTGCCAGTTTGAGGCCAGCCTGAATTACATAGTGAGACCATCTCAGGAAAAAAAAAAAAGAAAAGAAAGAAAGAAAAAGAAAAAGAAAAGAAAGAGCAAGAGCAAGATCCACAATAAATACTGGAAATGAGTTCCTATAGGGGTTTGGACCATTTCCAATTTACAGAGCTCTCTCAGTAGTCATTTATATGCAAATCATTCTATTGTAAATTTAAAAAAACCAACTCCCAAAACTTTCCTAATTAATAAAAACCAAAACTATTAATACAACAATTTGCCAATTAAAATGAAGACTGCATCATTTAGCCTAAAGACTGGAGAGGAAAAATACTTTTCGGAGTTGCTAAAGGTAGAAAAACTAATGTACTCTTTTTGAGAGAATGTGATATTAAACACAAAAAAATGTAGCACGTAATTGTTTGTAATTAGATGTAATTATACACAGTTAAAAATAAGCAAGTCAGGCGCTGTGCATTCCTATAATCCCAGCCACTCAGCAGGCAGGCTGAGGTGGGAAGATCTTGGGTTTGAGGCAGGCCTGGGAAACGCAGAAAGACATGTCTCAAAGAGAAAAAAATACAGTATTATATATCAAAAAGCTTAAAAAAATATATCACTCAATAATTCTACATCTAGGACACATCCTGAGGACAACTACACAGAGATTCCCAAGCAAAGAGTCTCATCACAAAGAGCTACTGTGTATGAGATTATAAATATGTGTAACTATGTCTACACTATAAATAACCAACTGAATTTTACATAAATTCTTGGTGACAAAGTGTCTAGAACGTTACCATTTTTAGGTTTGATGCCAGTTTTGGAAATGGGAATGGGGTGGTGGAGGACATGAACATAGGCTGTAAGTATGAAAATGAATGAGGAGAGGGATAAAATAAGATTGGCCAAAAAATGGCACACTGAATTAGGATGATGGCTTACTGGTTATTTTGGGGTGCACTATTCTTCCTATTTTCACAAATATATTTCAACTTTTCCATAACAGAAGGTTAAAAGAGAGAAAAAATATTCATGAAAATGTTAAGTGATCCTATGCATAGAGAATTGCAGATGTTTTCTTTCGGCATAACCAAGTCCAAATCCTCACTCATGCACAGTCACTTCAAAACAGGCTGAGACAAGTTTAACTTACCACCCAACAGGCATTTCCAAGATCAGCAATCTTCACTTTGAGTTTTTCTGCATTTTTTGGCTCAAGGGGATTAACAAGAAAATTTCCAGCAGTGGATTTTCCTACAGACAACAGGTATCATCAATAAAATTGTTCAATAAATACAGAAATACCCAAAGGGTAATGAAGTCCTCCAAGAAAAGAGTTCTAGGAAGGCCCCCAGTCGGCAACATAAAACTTCTACGAACACAGCAGCGCCCTTTGTAGAATTTACAATGCCTGTGCTCACAGGACCCAGTGAGGTGTTGTGTACCCATCCCTAATGAACACAACCATAAGCCATCTACAGATCTGCACATGGAAGGCAGCTCGGACACCCGGTGTCAAGTGGTGTTTTAGTTTAGCAATGCATGAATGTGAGGGCTGGGGAAGCTATCGCAGGGGTACCTTTGTTGTCCAGTGGTCCATTCTGTCCCTCCTCTTGCTCCTCCTCACAAGGGATCTCTGCCCGAATGCTTTCTTGAAGTTGGCTGATGTCCTGTTCACTGAATGACTGGTCTCCAGCTGCAGAAGACTGGCACACCATGGTATCTGACACTCCAGAGGTCTCAGGTATACAAGAGTCTATTTCTTGAGATGTGCTGGTGTCTCCATTTTGGGAGCTTAGGAAACTAGGTTCCTGCTTCAAATTTTGGACATCACAGTCATTAGCATTATGGAGATCCTCATTAAGCCTCAATGTTTCTTTATTACTGTTCTCAGTATAATTACTGACTTCAATTACTCCATTGCAATTAATTTCTGTTGCACCACCCTCTACACCACGCTCCGTAAGTGTCTGATCCTGGTCAATGGAACTTGACTCTTCTAAGGAACAAACAAACAAAAAAAGATATGTGTGTGTATGTGTGAGTGAAAGAACAGGAAAATTCTCACTAAATTAAAACATTTTCTAGAGCTGATACTGAATGACATAAAAACATGACTAAACATCTAAAACCTATTTATGGAAGGACAAAGATCTTCTCATCCTTACCCAATGGCTAAATTAAGTCTATGTTCCATTTCCTGAGAAAAGTGAGAAATAACATTTGAATGTTTCCTGCCTAACATTACAACAAGATCTGACTTCTTATAAGGACAACCCCAGAGACGTGTTGTATGTATGAAACCACTATGTTATATTAACAACAATAAACTAATGTTAAAGTGTGCCATAAAGTGATTTTTGTGATGCTCTATTTATACCAAGTTTTTCTTGGGTCATTTTATTAGGTGGGTTCTCTTTCAAGGGTCTTTCAACAGGACTCTCTGATTCTTCTTGCTTGTTAGGTCTTTTTTGCCCAGGGCCCGACTCTTTCTCCATTTCCTCAATTTCCTGCATTCGCTTCTCTAGTAATTCTGCCTGGCGCTTCTGCTTCTTCTTCAATTTCTTCTTCTTATTCTTTGACATTTTGTCAGCCTGGGCGGAGATTACAAACAAATAAAGCCTTCAGGTGGCTAATCCATCACTCCTAGTTGGAGATAACTGTTAACTTTAATTATTTCCTAATTAAATTTCACTCCTTCCCTAAATATTTTTCATTACTTTAAAAGCTGCAGGTATTCTTATGAAACCAAATAAAAACAAAATTCACAATAAATGTTGATTTTCTGAGCAGTCTGTGTTGGGGGGGGTGTTACTCTCAGACACTCAAATTCATGGAAACCTCAACCAGTACAAACTTGCTGAAGATGCATGGGAATTTATTGGAGAAAATTATAGAAGCGCAGGAATATTTTTTCCCTTTGGTTTTCAAACTCTAAACAAATTGTGACCATAACAAGAACCCATGCTTATAACCCATTGATCAAAATTAAATATAGAAACACCTTATACTTACTGGTTTAGGTTGGGGAGCAGTACTGACTGAAAAGAAAAGAAGACCAAGTAAGAATCTAGCATCCAGCAGGCAATACAACCTAAGGCTTAGATAAGAGCTCTATCAGAATGAGAAACTTTCCTACATAGTCTACATTGCTTTTAATTGACCTTGGTAGAAGCCACATTCTTTTTATTTTCAAAGAAAACAAACAATGCACACAAAATCTGCCAAACTTTAAAAAAGTCAAATCCTTTTCCAGGTAGTAGTCAGCATACACAAACAGCCAAGTTCTTACTTCAGGTTTCTACTACTAATGTTGCTAAAGTCACCTGTTTTCCATTCCCATGTAGTGCTTAATAGAGCAAGTGACAACACAACCTTCTCATCCACATCCAGGAGTCCTACAACTCTCTTAATTCTTCCCCCTCAGCATGTGTCAGCTTTTAAAAGGGAGTCTAGGAAACACCAAGAGCCATAGTAATTTGCTACATACTTGTACAGTGCTGTTTAGGTCAGATGTACTGTTAACTATACCCACATTATTGCATAATAGATGTCATGAACTTTCTTAACACCTCTCAATACCACCACCCTGGTTCCTCTTTCTCCAGCCTTTCTTTAAAAGGAAGTCAGCTGGGCTGGGGATTTAGCTCAGTGGGTTTTGCTGCCTGCTGTGCAAGCACAAGGACCTGAGTTCAATCCCCAGTACCAAAAAAAAAAAAAAAAGAAAAAAGAAAAAGGAAGTCGGTTTCAACATGAGTATCAAGAAAATTCCTCAAATGTGATTAAACTATTAAAATTAAAACTTGTACCTCAGGGCCGGGGATTTAGCTCAGTGGTTTCGTCACCTGCTGCGCAAGCGCAAGGACCCAAGTTCAATCCCCGGTACCAAAAAAACAAAACAAAACAAAAAACCTTGTACCTCAGATAGAAAAAGAATCATTATAATCACAGCAAGCACAATTTACCTAACATTCAAAACTATATGGCACGCTAGAAACTGCTTCAACATAAAAGTCAATCCCATTAACTCCTGCAAGAGGAAAATGATGCCTAGTAACTCAGCCAAGATCTGTCAGCACAGTGAGGTGAGGATTTGCAACAGCTTTGATTATTCCAGTGCTAAACCCAAGCTCCTAACACCAATGTTATCTTGTCCCTATGCAGATCAATAATCTGTGAGTCAGCAGATGTGATCTTGCTAAGAGATAAGCACATCAAAAATGGTCACCAAATAAAAGAAAAAAAAATCTGTAAACAAGTCACTCTTTTATTTTTGGATTTTTGACACAGGGTCTTGCTATGTAGTTCAGGTTGGCCTTGAATTCACTATGTAGCCCAGGCTGAGCTCAAACTCATGGGGATCCTCCTGGCTCAGCCTCTCAAGTGCTGAGATTACAAGTGTGCACCACCACACCTTGCACAAGTCGCTATTTTAATATGCAGTACAACATATCTATACCTAAAGGACACTGCAGTCACTAATCTTCTTCCCATATGTAACAGTAATGAGGAAAGAGTCTCTTGAAGGCTGATACTACTCTTAAATGTTTTAGTTAAATGACTGAGTAGTGTTGAATTCCCTGGTGATAGAATAATGAGAGCAAAGTGCTCTGCCCCACCCCCAGCATACCCGCAGACCCAGAAGGTGGCGGCGCTCCAGATCGCTGCCACTCGGTTGCTTCTGCCGCCAGTCTCCGGATGTACTGCTCATTCACTGACAGCAAGATGTTTTCTGGTTTAATGTCAGTGTGGATGATACGGCACTTGGTGTGTAAATAATCCAGACCCTGTAACACCTGAATGGAATAGATTAGTCAACTTACAAACACAAAATACAAGCATTTCTGGGGAAGAAATCACAATGCAACATTTTTCAAAAATAAATAAATGGGGCCAGGGATTTAGCTCAGTGGTTTTGCCGCCTGCTGTGCAAGTGCAAGGACCTGAGTTCGATCCCCGGTATGTATAAATAAATAAATAAATAAATAAATAAGGCCGGGGATTTAGCTCAGTGGTTCTGGCACCTGCCTGGCAAGCGCAAGGTCCTGAGTTCGATCCCTGGTACAAAAAACAAAAACAAAAACAAAAAACTCAAACAAAAATAAATAAATGAAAGCGCAAAGAAACTTTCTTGGAAAGATTAATTATAAACTTCCAAGGTTCCCAAAACTAATTCTATTTGGAGATATTCTTTAACTAGGTATATCACAAAGACTGAGAATACATGTTGAAGACACCCTTTAAATGCTGACATGTAGGTGAGCAAATTTCCTCACTGATGAAAGTAAGTCTTTTGTTTCCCAGTCCAGACTTTTTACATAACATATTATCCAAAGTATCTGTCCCTTGAAGTAATAGTATTTTCCTGATAGTAAATTGGATTCTATAATGTTTATCTAATATTATTTAGAAAATTAGAAAATGCCCACAATGTTGTATAAGAAATGATACTAATTTGACATAACAATGCCATATCAATATATATTTAATATTCCATTTTCCAAATCAGGCACCCCACCTAGCTTCCCCTCTAATAATTGTTATAGGAGATAAATCTAGGGAGATTATCATTATACTGAAACATTTTTAAACAGAATACATACAATAAACCCTACGGGCTGAATACAATTCCACTGGAAACAGGAAAGTCCCAACCCTTTAATATTGAAATATCACCTCACAACAGACAGATACATACTTGTTGAATAATTTTTTTGACACAAGGCAGCGGAAGCCCCTGATAGTTGGACTTGATGATCCACTTGAGCAGATGATGCCCCAGCACTTCAAACACCATGCAGATATCTGGGAATTCATTAAGGGAGAAAAAAAGAACACGAGAAAAGCGAGGCAAGACAAGATATGAATTCCAACTCAATGAAAATCTCCTAAGTTATTTTCTTCAATATAAAGAGCTTTACTGAAAAAATATGTAGCTGTTAATATTCAGAAATTCTTAGGTCTAATGCTATAGATAATGAAAGCATTCATGAAACAGAAAATTGTGTGTGGGAGCTGGTTTACTAAAAAAATTATACACACTGAACAGTGGTAAAAACAAATAAACCTACACATGCAAACAGTAAAAGCACTAGGCTCAACCTGTTGATTAGATACAGGCTCAAGAAATTTCTTCCCTCATGTCCAGGGAAGTGACTTCCATACTGTTTCCAAGTAGGAAAAAACACACTCTTCCTTGGCAGGAGAAGACAATGCACAAAATGCCAACATTCCCCCTCCTCTTTTCTACGGTACAGGGATGGAATTCGGGCCTCATGGATGCCAGGCAAGTGCTCTCCCATTAAGCTACATTCCTAGTCCCCAACATTTTTTTTGTTTTTGTTTTTTTGGTATCAGGGATTGAACTCGGGTCCTTGTCTTGCAAGGCAGGCGGTAGAACCACTGAGCTAAATCCCCGGGCCCCCGACATTTTTTAAAAACAGAAAACTGACTTGCTTTATGCTCTGTAGTTTACAAAACTCATCTTCATTTTGGTGCCACCACGGTTCTCTTTACGTCTGAACATCTGCTCACACTGCAGCAGGAACACTCTTCAAGAGTGCAAGACTGCAGTGTTAGAGGTTCTGCTGACGTCTTTCCCACCAGAAGCTTCTACACATACTGGCACACAGTGTGTATTTGTACCAAGACATACATAATGACCTACTGTCCAGACTTTTGTTTTAAATAAGATCTGTCAGGCCGGGGATTTAGCTCAGTGGTTTCGCTGCCTGCTGCACAAGCACAAGGACCCGAGTTCAATCCCCGGTACCAAAAAAAACCCCAAAACATTTAAATAAGATCTGTCACTAAACAAAAGCCTGAGCTCCTTAGAAAAATGGCCATAGCCAAGGCTACTAGATAGGGTATCCTTGGAACACCTTGCTATGCCAACAAATAAGGACACAAGTGAGGAAGAACAGGAACCATCTTGAAGAGGAGGCCACTGGCCAAAGCAGAGCGCATTTTAAAGAATGAAGTTATGAGTTAATATACTAATTAAAACTAGAATGAACAAAAAAAAAAAAAAAAAAGAGTACATGTACAAGCACCTTATCTCAAAAAAAACCAAACAAACAAAAAACTAGAATGAGGGCCAGGGATTTAGCTCAGTGGTTCTGCCGCCTGCCTTGCAAGTGCAAGGACCTGAGTTTGATCCCCAGTACCATGAACACACAATAAAATAAATACAATTAGAATGATTCCATACTGATGCTCAATAGTAAGTGTGAGGGAGGCAGAAGAGAAATGCCTTCTTTAGAGAAGAAAGCTCGGTACAATGGAAAAAATCAGTTTTACAATCACTGAATAACTGAATCAATAAATTCTAAAACTACTACATGAAAAGACTATTGGGGAAAAGGATTGTTACAGTGTCAAAATATCACTTCACAGATCGCTTATTAATTATAAAAGGAATGAGGTACTTTTACAATGGGGAAACCCCTGTCTCAACCAAGTAATCAAACTTACCACTACCAACAACAAGCACAAATTTGCACCATTTGTCTTCTGATATAATACACTGAGAGGACAAAGCATCAGCCATGTCTGACAAAACTGATTAACCTGGAGAAATAACCAGACAAATCCAAATTAAGGGACAAATAACCAGCCTGGATCCTCAAACAAATAAACACAAAGAAAAGAAAAAAGAAATATAAAAAATGTGGGTGCCATAAAAGGAACTGTTCCAAGTTATATTAACAGGTCAAAACAGATCAAAATTATCAGATACCATTTCAACTCACTGGAAGACTAAAATAAAGATTAACATTATCAATGTGGATGAGAATACAGAGTGATTAAATCCTCACACTATGCAAGTGGGAGCGTAAAATGGTAAAATCACTTTGGAAAATGACGATTTCTTAAATATAAACCTAGAAACTTCTGCCCTAGCCAAGATAATAGGGACTAGATTCATCCTCTTTATTGAAAAAAAGAACACAAAACACACACAATACATAGAACAACAGAAGACCCTGGGGACCAGGCCACAAGGGCTGTGATCCCTGAAAATCAATGAGCTGAGCCGTTAAGACTGCCCCACCTTACCGCCTTGAGGTTTTCCAGGCAGACTCTTATGAGCTGGACAGAAAGGAGCTGAGTCAGGGTAGAACCAAGGCAGCTACAGTTCATAGAGCAAGGTACCAATGAGGAGAAAGCTATAGAAAGAAATGTGGAGATTCACAGAGGGTCCTCTTCAAGTATTCTGCAGAGCATTAAAAAGAAATCTGAAGAAACCAACAGCAGTAGAGGTGAAAAACTACCTGAGAGGATTAAAGGAAATCATACCCAGTATTTCCCCAGGGTTTGGAAGACTGCCTGTTCCCAACAAAAAGCCATGAAAAATTCAGTCATGGGGTAATGGACAGAATATTCGGGAAGGTCTTGATTCAGTAGTGGGAAATGGCTAGGTCTAGACCAAGCACTAATTTGGCTCCATCTGATAAGTCCCAAAAGTAAAATCTGAAAAGATCAAACTGTTTGAAAATAACATAATCGTGTCCTAGAATGAAGTTCAAGATTTACAGGAATGGAAGATATCCAACAGCCAACAAAGTATGGCTTACATCTTTACTAATCTTCAAGTGGCAACAAAGATGCAGGAAAACATCCAAAATGAAAAGCAATTACTTGAAACTGACTCAGAACTAAGACAGATGTTCGAGCCAGCAGACAAGAACATTAACTGGGTATTACAGTTATACTCCACATACTCAGTTATGTAGAAACATAGAGGATATGTTAAAAAAGGCCAAAAATGAACTTCTAGAAATGAAAAGTACAATACAGAAAGTGAAAATATACTGGGTGGAATAAATGGCAAGTTAGAATAAAAAGACTAGTTAACCTGAGGGCCTGGGATTTAGCTCAGTGGTGCCACATGCCTCACAAGCAAGGTCCTGAGTTCAATCCCTGGTAGGAGCCCCCCACACCCCCGCCAAAGACTATTTAACTTGAAAGTATAGCAATAAAGATAATCTAAAATGAAACTCATAAAGGAAAGATAATCCAAACAAACAAACCTACTCAACTGTAAGAGTAGGCTATGGAGACAACTTCAAGTCACCCTCAAAAAAGGAAAGGCAGAGAGGAGGAAATTATGAGTCCTGAACATACTAGTAAGGATTCCAGGAAGACAGTGGAGTAGAAGAAAGTCAGCAGAAATCTGTCTTCCCAGACAATCACTGCAGCAGCAGAGTCTCTCTGATGTAATTACTTGGAACGCGGGAGTATACTGAATGAAGGCTTGCCAAATCTAGGGAAGGCTTAGATGATAAACTGGTTAATGTGGGGTAACTTCAGCTCTTAACACAATAGCAGCTTCCTATTTACTACTTCTGACCTTGGACAGGCAGCCCTGCACACAGCCAGGGAGAGCAAAAAGAACTCTCTGTCCTAAGTATCTGGAATTTGTGTCCTCATTGCTCCTCCAACCCAAAAGAAGTGCAGCATACAGGCAAGTGGCAAATTCTGCACCTACCCAATGTTTCAAGCCCTCTCCAACCTTGACTTCTGGAGGATTTTAAATCAGTGCCATTTTCCTCTTTATTCCCTTTGGGAGCCAGACATAAAGACTACAATGTTCAAAAGCAATTGCACATATGAGGAAGGTGACTGTCTGCCCACAAAAAGGCACATGATCTCAGGAAAGACCTGACAAGGGTCGGGGATTTAGCTGAGTGGCACCACACCTGCCTTGCAAGTGCAAAGTCCTGAGTTTGATCCCCGGTACTGAATAAAAAAAAAGACCTGACAAGAACTTTAATTCAGGCTAATCTCTGGTCGAGAGTCTACAACAATAAAAAACAAAAACCATAACCAAAACAACAATAAAAACAGCAAACTCTGAGAAAGGGGCAGGATCTGATTTCTAGTTACCACATTAGATCCAAATGTTTAAATTTTCAACAACAAAAACAAAATCTAAAAGGAAAGAATGAAGTACAGTGCATTCGAAGAAAAGGAATCAACAGAAGCTTTCTGAAAAAGATCTGGTGGCAAGTCTTCTACACAAAGTAGTTAAAACACAGGTCTTAAAGATACTCAAAGAATTGGCTGGGAATTTAGCTCAGTGGTTTCGCCGCCTGCTGTGCAAGCGCAAGGACCCAAGTTCGATCCCCAGTACCAAAAAAAAAAAAGAACTAAAAGATGTGGATTAAGTCTAAAGAATAAGAAAACCCAAAACAAACCATAAAGAAATTCTTGAGGTGAAAAGTACCAATGAAATGAAAACTTCATAGGAGATCCCAAGGCAGATTTGAGAAGGCAGAAGGAAGAATTAGTAAACTTGCAGATAGGGAAATGTAAATGATGTATTGAGTCTGAGGAATAAGCAGAAACAGATGAAGTGACTGAGCAGAAGGAAAGTGGACAAGGCCTAAAGGGACTTGTGGGACACCATTAAGCAGACCAACACACACACTGTGGCAGTCTCAGAAGAGACACAGAAAGAGGCAGAGTATCTAAAGAAATAATGGCTGAAATCACCCCAAATTTAATGCAAGACACAAATATAAACAGCCAAGATGCTCAGTGAACTCCATGTAAGAAGAACTCAAAAAGACCCACACCACAATACATTATAATCAAACAAGAAAAAGACAAAGGACCTTGAAAACAGCAAGAGATTTGTCACATGAAATCAATCAAGATCCTCAATAAGACTGTCAGCATATTTCTCATCAGAAACTTTAGAGGCCAAAGGGCAGTAAGGTCAGTATGTTCCAAGTGCTGAAAGAAAGACCCTCAACCAAAATCCTATATCCAGCAAAACTGTCTTTTGAAAATGAGGGAGAAACTAAGACATTCACATATAAACAAAAGCTGAGGGAATTAATCACCAGTAGATGTGTCCTGTAAGAAATGCTCAAGGGAGTTCCAGAAGGTAAAATGAAAAGATATTAAACACTAACTCAAAGACATACAAAGAAATAACCTCAAGGTAAATAGATGGCAATTATAACAGATAATATTACTGTGTCTTTGGTTTGTAACTCCATGTTTTGTTTTCTATATCATTTAAAGACAGAGGGGGGTGGGCATCGAACCCAAGTCCTTGCACATGCTTGGCAAGTACTCTACCACTGAGCTACACCTCTAGCCCTAAAGATACAAATTTTTCATAAGAATTTTAGTTTCTACTTCTGGGTATGTAATGTATAAAGACATTATTCTTTAGCATCAATAATTGAAAGGAGTATTGAACTGTTAAAGAGAAATTTATATCTGAAGTTAAAACTGGCAAAAATTCAAATTATACAGGGTTAAAATACAAGTCAGCATTGTTAACACTTTAGGATGGTAAATCTAATCCTGTGGTAATCACACAGACTATATATAAAAGGAAATGAAAAAGGAATTTAAATGTTTCATTACAAAAAAAAATCAACTAATCATAGAAATAAAAACCTGTATGGCATACAGAAAACAGATGACAAATGACAGACTTCATTAGCAGTAAACTCTCCAGTCCAAAGACAGATATTGAAGCTGGGTGTGCTGCACATCTGTAATCCTTGCACTTTGGAGACTTAGACAGAAGGATCATGAGTTCAAGGCCAGTCTGCGATTACACCGCAAGACCTTGTTTAAGAAAAGAAAAAGAAAAAGGAAAAGAAGAAAAAAGAGAGAGAAGAGAAGGTATGCTGTCCCAGGGCCACAATCCCAGCACTCTGGGAGGCTGAGGCAAGAGGATCACTAATTCAAGGCGAGCGTGGGCAACTTAGTAAAACCATATCTCAAAATAAAAAAGGTACAGGGTTACACCTCAGTGCAAAGGCTGGATTCAATGGCCAGTACAACAAATAAACACAATAAAAATGTTTTCCAGAGATATTCTAAAATAACTATGAATGGAAGAACATATCTAAGATTGGCAACAGAATTATCAGGAAGTATAGACAAAAAGATTAGTTTTAAGTTGATGACTTGTAAAATGGGTAATGGATCTGTGGTGAGTCATTAAACTTTTCTATGGTTTTGTTTTCTGGTAGTAGTGTATTGAACCTAAGGGCCTTTGCACTGAGCTAGAGCCCAGACCGTTGCGTGTTTTTAAAATTTTGAGACAGGGTCTTGCTGAATCACTAGGTTGCCCAGGATAGGCATGAACTTGTGATCCTCCTGCCTCAGTTTCTTAAGAGTGCTGGGATAATTGGCATGTGACATCACATCTGGCTCTATTCTACTTTTTTGTTTGAAATTTACCAGAATAAGTTTTTTTAAAAAGTAGACTTTTTTTTTTTGGTACTGGGGATGGAACTTGGGTCCTTGCACTTGTGCAGCAGGTGGTGAAATCACTGAGCTAAATCCCCAGCCCAAGACTGCTTTTAAAAAGTAAACATAAACTAGAACTTCAAGCTATTCTTTTATGTTTGTAGTTTCAACCTTAACTTTTACTTGTTGAGAAGCACTATAATTTGACAAACATTTAATCTGTAAGCAGTGATATAAAATATGTGATAGCTTAAAAATAAAAAAGATCTCAGTAGACTATCATAATCAATTAGTTATAGAGCAAAATAGCGTGGGGTCAAAGAAGACTGGTAAGAGTCAGAAGAAAGAGATGTGAAATTAACACATGAAAAAAAATCTAGAGATGGTATAAAGAAAAAAAAGAGCTGGGCTGAGTTCAATCCCCGGTACCAAAGAAAAAACGAGCTAAAAACATTACTAAGTAAGAACCATATTTAGGATACATTATACATAAGAGGAGCTTGCAAAAGAGGAAAGGTCAATAGTAAAAGAATTATCACAACACCTTAGTCATGCAGGCAGCCAATGATGACTCCCTGGCAAATGTCAGTGTTACATAGAGATCAGGTGTCTACAACCTTTTCCCTCAACCCTCACGGAAGTGGAGTGAACCAGGTTAATATTGAAGTCTACTTTATATTTTAATGAGAAAGAACAGTGATCTGGAGCAAAGGCAATTATACCCAGACACACAGCAAAAGCGGATGCACAGGGCTGGGGATTTAGCTCAGTGGTTTTGCTGCCTGCTGCGCAAGCCTAAGGACCCAAGTTTGATCCCCGGTACCAAAAAAAAAAGCGGATCCACAGTTCCATGTGTAGGTGCGTTGTGTCCTGAGGTAAACAGCATAACCTGCTGACCCTTAACACAGCACTCTGAGGAACAGCCTTCTCAGTCTCTAACTGCAGCAAACAAAGCAGGGGCCACGCCAGCTGGGAGATGAGTAGAAGGAACAGCAGAGAGAATGGCTAAGGACAAGAGGAGAAAATAATTAAAAGAGGACTCAGTGGACATAAACCACCTAGTAGTGTTTCAAAAATACCTTGAGCTTGAAATTCACACCTAAGTTAATGGTTAGAATAAAGTGTTCTTGCTTAGGGCCAAAAGTGCCCATCTGGCACAATGACACTGACAAACATTACAAACTTAAATAGAAGACAGAATCAATGGCTACCATGACATTCTGTATAGGTATTTCTTGTTTACCTTTCTTCTTACTACTCTGCATAAACACAAACACAAACACACACACAGTAAATAATCTAGGTGTCCACAACTGGTAAAAGATACACTATTGTAAGATGGATGCAATAATTTTCCTTAGAGATCTGGAGATTGTGAGTTTTATTTCCCTAAGGAAATGACTTAGAACTTCAGAATAAGTCTTTTCACATTTACCACCTATTTTCTTTCCTTTCTCATATGTTGTTTCTATCAAATTTCTTCCCACAGTCTATTCTACACAGAATGACAGTCACTTGTACCCCACTCTGGGAGGGGAATCAATGGTAATTAAGAATGTGTGCTAAGAGAAGCCAAACAGGAATGGCAAGTAGGATGATCTATGAAATGTCTTTCTTTGCACATTTTAAAATCATTCATGAGTGAATAATTTTAGATTCTCCCATCTAAGTAAGATACTTTATTTTAGCTTTTACTCTGAAAGTCTAACAGGCCTTTATAAACTTGCCTGTTGCGATAACCTTTTGAGTATCTGCACAGAACAACAACAGTTAACTTGTGAAGAAAATGAACTAAGGTTCAAATTTCCAGCTCTAATATTCTAAAACTTCAGGTTAAAAATATAAAACAATGTGAACAATAATATTTAAATTCTAAATGTAACTGGCACTGACAAGCTTCTTCAATACGAAGGCCTGTGAATACACAACAAAAGAAAATGTCTGTACTAATAGGTAAAGTTCATACAACCTTCATTTAGTAATAGCTATTTTCTAAAAGTTTTTTTTGATTTTGCTTTAATTCACCTGAAAAGGGAATAAAGATGGGGGAACCAAAGCAATATCTGAAGAAGCACACTGCACAAAACTCAGGTCTGTATTCAAAAGTGCACAACAGAAGGTATGACTGCGTAGCTCAGTGGCATTGTGCCTGCCTGGCAAGTGCTAGGTCCTGAGTTTGATCCCTGTTACCAAGGGAAAAAAAAAGGATAATTGTGAGGCCCAGCTGAATGGGTCAGGAAGTACCCAGGACTCCTGGAGCAGAGTTCGGGCATGCCTGTGGATGACTGACATGCGGGACTCAGGATGAGCAGGGAAGACAATATGCACCCTGGATGTGGGTGGCATTAGCCTCTGGCCTGATCACATAAAAAGTGAAAGAAGCCTCCCATCTCACTTTCTCACTGCCTTTGGATGCTCATTTCCAGTGCCTTCAGCCTTGCCACGCAGACCTTTTGGTTTTCCGATGCAGACAGACCCCCACCAGGCTGCGCTGTGAGCTCCAGGCTCCTGACTTTGGGCTCCTCAGCATGCAGATGGCCATTCTGCACTCCCCTACCCAACTCCACAGGCAGCCACTGTGAGTGTACTTTGTAAATCCTTTATATGTCATATGTATGTATTTTATATTAAATCTGACCCACCAACAAACCCTAACTGATACAGAGGTAGTTTTATCACAGTTTACAAAGGAAAGATGTCAAAGTTATTTGTACAACTCCAGTCCTTTCCCTGGGATGCTATTTTATAAAGAGTAAGTTTTGAAAAGGATACGTGTTCCATTAACTCCAGATATTTTAAAGTCATCCAGTAGTTGAACAACCATTTCTCTGTTTGGATCACTGGGGTCTGAATTGCGAACCTGTCAGGAAGAGAGAGAATTTGGCAAAGGGAAAGCACGGAAACAAGCCAAATGTTAATGGAATATACAATGCAGTAAACTAACTCCAAGAAAGAACTTCTAAAAATCTATATACTAGATTTCTAATTTAACCACTTTGCTACTCACAGTGTGGCTTAGAAATTAACTGCTGGTTACCAAGCTATCAGGAACTAAGGCACTTTTACAGGATGTGAATCTATCACAGTACTAACCACACTGTTTACTGAGTTGATTTTTTTTTTAATAGAAAAACTCTCAATGAAAGAGGCAGTATATGTTGATTTACTTTGGGGCACACGCTCCTTATCACAAACTGAACTTTGAAAAGCACTGCCTCAGAGATTTCAAGGTACAACACATTTTATGAACAAAATGACTAAAGAGCAGCAGGAATAAAATGAGAGATGGAGGGCACACTGGGACAGAGATGTACCTAAATGCAGGTTTCCTACCCTTGAGTTAAAGCTCCTCCTACTGTGTTGACACCTTCATTTATAACAAAACTGAAATAAATGTCCTGACAAAATTTACCTAAGTTGTCAAGTATAAATGGAATTAATGAATACAGCATTTATTTTTTGTTGTTTTATAACATTTAAAAACAATGGACATACAATAATTCACACAATTTTCTTCTTAATAGTAGCTTATCTGACACATAAGACATATCTGATAAAATTTTTTTGCTTGCTTGACAATTCTTTGGAGTGTCAGTGTATACAGACAGAATTCTAATTACACTAAATCCCACCAATTCCCTACCACACACTTGTGGAAATATTATCTTCCTCTACACCTTATGAATACTAGGACTTTACAGTAGATGCAGTAAAAATTTACCCATGCTAAAGAGTCTACTAGATGCTATGTCTAATTAAAACTACACAATGCTTTTCAGTTCACACATATGATGTAATACTCACTGATTTCAGCAACCGGATTTCATCTAGCGCTGTTTCAGTATAATGTTCAGCACTTTTAACTACTTTCATCGCCACAAACTTCTTTCCCCTAAGAAACAAACAGAGGCAATTAAGATTAAATGTCAAAAAAAAAAAAAGAAAAAAAAAAAGACTAAATGCCCAACCAGGGATTTAGCTCAGTGGTTCTGCCACCAGCCTTGTAAGTGCAAGGTCCCGAGTTTGATCCCTGGTACCAAAAAAGAAAAGAAAAAGGGACGGGGGGAAAAGACTAAATGCCCTACCCATATATGAGAAGGTAAGAATTGGTTATACTGGCAGATGGTAAGCAAATATAAATATAGTATTGATTTCATGTCTCCCTGTAGCCAAACTTTCTATGTGGTCACTTCTAATTGTTAACTGGCACAATTGGCTAGATTTCATTTATAGGAAGAAAAAAAATCTGTTTGTTCTCAGATAATCTCAGTTATTGAAAAATTTCTCTAAATTAAAATCTACCTTTTGAACTGGGAAAGTAGTTGAGTGGTAGATGGCTTGCTTAGCATGTGCAAGGTCCTGGATTTCCTTCCCAGCACCACAAAACAAAACAACTAAAACTACGTTCAGAGTAGCTCCTGGAATCCCAATACTAAGAAATGGGGAACCATAAGGGAAAAAAATACTACTAAATCAGAAATATCCTTTATATATCTATATAATAAAAGATACAAGGTTAAAAGCTACTTATCCTGTAAGAAGGCTGAAGACATACTAGGATGAAAACAAATAACATCATAAAAATTAAATGATAATACATGAAATGCATAGATAGCAATTACTGTTCCATCAAAGACAGAGTACATGTTTAGGTAAATACTCAATGTTAAAGAGGTATTTTTATTGCCTGTAATTTTTATGTTAGAGAAAATTTCTAGACTGCATGGCTGAGTAAATCTGTTACAAAAATAAAAAATTTCACACTGGTTTAACATTATATAAAAATTTAACTCTACCTTCAGTAAGAAGATGACTTATTAATTTACATACCACTGAACATAAGCAAAGCTTTGAATCTGGGCGTTCTAAGTGCTTTGTTGGTGCTAATTTCATCAATATGTCGATTCTAAGGCCTCTAAAATGGAGAGGCAGATATATATCTAGACATAGACATGTATATGGAATTTTCATATGTCTGATTTTCATGACAAGAACATGATTTGTCCAAGAACATAAAGATTACAATAATAAAATTATAATCAAAAAATCAATTTAGAGAAAAATCAGACCAAAATGTGGAGGCATCATCCAAGTAATTTGTTTGTAAGACTACTAAAACTTACTGAATATCCCATGATAGCCACACTGTTGAAAAGTGCCCCCAGCCCAACTTTCGGATCACATGGTATCTGCCATTGAACAGATCACCGATTTTCACAAGATGATAACCTCCTGGAAGGAGCAACAAGAGGAATATAATCAGAACCACCAAGATAAGAAACAATCACTTCATTAGTAAGAAAGGGATCTTATATTCCATTTATCCATGTCCATATACCTTGTATCAGTCAAACTGACCTCATGTTACAAAAAAATAATCTTAGTGAATAAAATTTTAAATTGAGCAAGTGATGTCTGTCTGTTAGAATCTCATCCTCAAACAAAAAAGGTTGTAGGGCTGGGGATTTAGCTCAGTGGTTCCACCACCTGCCTTGCAAGCGAAAGGTCCCAAGTTTGATTCCAGTACCAAAACAAACAAACAAAAATGAGGTTGTGTATCACAACAGCCCTGCCCCCAAAACTGCAACCGATTTCTCTAAACATATGAATCTGCTTTTAGTTACAATCTCAGGATTTTTTCCAGAAGAATAATAACTTCTGTTTAGTTGAAAAAAGAAACAGGAGGATTTTCTTCTCTAAATAAAAATAAAAACCAGGAAGGTCTGAAAAGGTTGCCCAAACTGGTGGGAATTTTACCACTTATCTGGGGTGCTGGGGCACACCTGTAACCCCAGCTCTCTGGGAGGGTGAGGCGGGGGGCGGGGGGATCACAAGTTTGAACCCTACCTGGGCAACTAGTGACTTACTGAGACCCTGTCTCAAAAATGCAGGGCTGGGGGGCCCGGGGATTTAGCTCAGTGGTTTCGCCGCCTGCTGTGCAAGCCCAAGGACCCCGGTACCAAAAAAAAAAAAAAAAAGTGGGGCTGGGGATATAGCTCAGTATGAAGGACCTGGGTTCAATCCCCAGTACCTCAAAAAGGGGAGGGTGTATTAAGAAGATATTTCTTGGGCTGGGGATTTAGCTCAGTGGTTCTGTCGCCTGCCTCGCAAGCACAAGGACCTGAGTTCGATCCCCAGTACCAAAAAAAAAAAAAAGAAGATATTTCTTTCAAAATATCTGTATAACAAAATACCACAATTGGCTACTTCTGGGTATAGCACTGCAGGTAGCTTTTCTTTTCTTTTTAATATGTTTCTGAAATTTTCTAAGGTAATTATGTAGTATCATTTTTAAAGAGAAAAAAGTGAACATTTAATATAAAATTAGACTTGGATAAATTTAAGAATACTGCTTCTTGTATCTTAGAGAATAAGATGCAAAAGTCATCAAAACTGTGCTTACACTGACAGACCAAATATTCAAATAATGAAATGGGAAACAGATGGATCGCACCTTGCCAAGTATCTCCTCACTCATTTACCTTTACAATAGTCATTGGGATCTTCCTGCTCATCATCATCGGATCCCAGAATCTCCTCTTCCTGCTCTGGTAGATCACTCTCAGAATGGGGAGCAGAGCCTCGGTGCTGAGTTTCAGTTCTAAGAAATAACACAAACATGCTCGTTCCGTATGGATGGAAGAAAAAAAGGATTTAAGAAAATATCACTATCATCTCTTTTACTCAGTAATCTTCAGATAATTTCAACAGAATTATTAGGCGGCTGCCTAAGGAAGACATTAGCTATAACTTTACCTCATAGTACGTGAATGATGACTAAATAAAAGCTGGGAAACATAAAGGTATTAAGAGGAAAAATCGCTTGAACTCTAATATTCAAAAACAGTTTTTGAGCAAACAACTGGATTTTCTTCCAGAATTCTGCTGAATATTTATGAAAAAGTAATTCTGTAATCACATACTAAACAAACTTGTATCTTAATTCTAGTGTAAACTTTATTTCTTGTTTCTACGCAATCTCTTAAACCCTAGCACGCTTAGACCAGTGGTGGTGAAGCTATGGCAGGTGCGCCGTGGTGGGCTGACTGTGTCACTAAAGGCCCCAAAGGCTCGCTGTCCCCGCTCTAGATCAGTCACCATCTACTTTGGCACAGCCTACTCAGCTGGGCGTTTAACTTGTTCCTAATTTTTCTTCACTAAAACTAGAGGTATTCAGTATTTTTGGGTAAGTCATTCTGTATTTAGAATGATTTCCCTGAAACAGACTACTAGGCAGGGATCAAAACATTTCTCTATGGCCAGGGATTTAGCTCAGTGGTTTTCCCGCCTGCTGCGCAAGCGCAAGGACCCGAGTTCGATCCCCAGTACCAAAAAAAAAAGAAGTAAACATTTTTTGTGAAGGGTTATTTTTACTTATAAAACACAAGGAAGTACCATTTCCACTTAAAGGATTCAAGACTGAATAATAAGTCACAAGGCAAATCAGGCATTGTGGTGCTTGCCTGTAATCCTGGTACCTACTTTAGAGGCTGAGGCAAGAGGATCGTTGCAAGTTCGAGGCCAGCCTGGGCTGTTAGTTCAAGGCCAGCCTGAAATACACAGTGAGACTCTGTCTGGAAAAGTCAAACCAAAGCAATGAACAAACCCAAGGAAAGGAGCAAAGCCATAAACCATAACACGTGGTCTCCACACCGCTGTTAGTACAGACAAAAGCTTCTTGTTCTATACTGATTACTTAAATATTTGGCTCTCCCAATATTTATTCTAAATCGAGTATAAGAGGGAAAATTCTATTTTCAACTATTAAATTTCCTTTGTGTCCTAGGTCTGCACTGCTTAGGGCACCCCTCTCCCGAGTTGGAGGTCCCAGACTTCCCTTCCAGTAAGACGTCTCACAGCTCCATTTTATCCCATGTCAATGGATATAACTACTCTGGACATTCACACAAATGCAGTCATATAGTGCGTGGTGTTTTGTGACCAGCTTCTTTCATTAGCTGTTCTCAAGGTTCATGTGTGTTGTAACATGTATTAGTACCTTATTCCTTTTTAATAGCTGAATAATATTCCACTATATGGATACACTACAGTTTATTTATCCCTTCATCAGGTGATGGACTTCTGGGTTGCTTTCTCTTTACGATTATGAATCATCCTAGAAGAAGCTTGTGTGATCATGTTCACAGCAACAATCTAATAATCAAAAGCTGGAAACAACTAAATGCCCATCAACAGAGTGGATAAGAATGTTACAGTATTCCGATACAATGAAATACTATTTCCCAACAGCAAAAATGAATGAACTACATGCATCAGCATGAATAAATTGCACAAACACAAGACTGTTTAAAAATCAGGATTATTAATTCAGAGAAACTGTAATGTAGGGATGTGGTCAAGGGGCACATAATAAGCTTTTACAGTAATTTCCCCTTGCCTTCTTCCTCCCTCCCTTTTTCCCTTTCACTAGGGATTGAACCCAGGGCCTTCATACTGAGCTACATCCCTAGCCCTTTCTTACTTTATTTCGAGACAGGTTTTCACTAAGCTGTCCAGGCTCAGCTCAAATTTTTTATCTTTCTGCCTCAGCCTCTTAGAATACTGCAATTACAGGTGTACGTTACCACTCTGGGTGGTAATTTATTTCTTAAACTGGGTAGAAGTTAAAGTATTTATATTATTCTTTGAGTACATCTCAAATATCTTTTTTTTGGTACCGGTGATCGAACTTGGGGCCTTGCGCTTTCGAGGCAGGCAGCAGAACCACTGAGCTACATCCCTGGCCCCATCTCAAATATCTTATTTAAAACATACTGGCTATGTGTTCAGGTTCAAACAGAATTCAACACTCCTAGGGCTTTTTGTTTACTTTACCTCTCTGATGATACTGATCACACGATTACTATAAAATGCAAATGCAAAGGGAATACAATTACATTTATTAATTCTTTTTTTGGTTTGGTTTTTTTTTTTGAGACAGAATCTTGCTATGTAGTTCAGGATGGCCTTGAACTCACAGTGATTCTCCTGCTTCAGCCTCCCAGGAACTGGGATTATAGGCATGCATCACCATACCCGGCTACATGTTTTAATTCCCTGCAGGCTGGGAATTTAGCTCAGTGGTTTCGCTGCCTGCTGCGCAAGCACAAGGACCCAAGTTCGACCCCCGGTACCCAAAAAAAAAACCCCAAAACAACATTTTTACCTACAAATCTTTCTTCTAGATAGCTGACTTTTGTTTTATAGGAAAAAAGCAGTCCAAATAAATGACAAATGTATGTAGACAATCTGGCTAAGAAAAAGCTTTATCTAAATGATATACCTGTATGTACTGTAAAACTTTGTATGTATTCTTTCCAAAAGAAGAAAAAATAACCCAAAAATTTATGCAGGAACTTGAAACAGTGCTTTGGTATAATATGGGCGTGAGGTCATATAATATGTAGGTTTTTACTTTTTGTTTAGTAGGAAAAAAATACTAAAAAAGAAAAAAATCATCCCTTTATTATTAGTATAAATCAAATGAATATAATTTATAAACCACAGTAGCAATTAAGTAAATTATGATATTGGAGAGTTTCATAAGACACAACAGTAAAATGAAAAAGACAAGTAGCTGAATAGATTGTGGTTCATTTATCATCCCCTCCCCAGAGGTGCACAGCTAAATATATTCACAGACAATCACAATGCAAGGGGAATACAAGGGTGGAGTCAACTGTTGACATGTTTCCCCCTGGATAGAGTGCAGCCTAAGGAGTGAGAGAATGTAAAACCAGTTTTTATGTTTTGTTGTATGTAACAATTTTGAACTGCTGGAATCTTTTCCAAGGAGAACTACTCATGAAATACATCACTTAAAAAATTGACAAAAGGTTTTTTAAAGTACCACTCATTGTTGTGTTGCAGGGAGACTGGAGTACTAGCTTCAAACGGAACTGCCTGGTAGTATTCCCTCCAGAACTGCTCAACTAAATAAGCTGGCGGGCGCAGGCTTGACACTCCCACCCAACTAGGTCCAACAAGATCAATTAGAACTCCTCAGAGGGAAAGGTTAGAGGCTGGGAAAACTGAGGAATCTTAAGCAATAAGGACAAGAGGGTTGCTGGAGGAGGCAATGACTGCAGCCAGTGAGGGAGGCAGAATCTCTGACAATGAAGTAAAAACTGCAAGAAAATAAAGACATTTCATTGTCTTAGAATAAAAAGATAGGCAAATCTAGAGAGATACATTCAGCATCACAATGGCCGTCTACCCATTAACCTCTCTCAATGTGGCCCGAATTTGAATTTGGTTACTCAGCAAGAACTGTTCTAAATAATACACATACATAATCTGGCAGCAATCACAACAATTTTGAACTGTTTCACTTCTAAATACTCTGAAAAATTAAGACAACTATATATACTTTATACCAATGTCAATCTCCTGGGTTTTATACTGTACTGTAGCTGTACAGTACAGTAGATACTGGAAGAAATCAGCTGAAGGATATGGGGTACCTCTGTAATGTAACTGCAACTTCTTGTGAATCTTCAATTATTTCAAAAATAAAAAGCTTTTTTAATTGTGGAGAAAAATTAAGATGTACATAGAGATTTAGGCACAATATCACAGAAAAAAGCTAGAAACAAAAACTTAAAAACAATGGGTTGCACAAGTGCATTACATTGTCTCCATGCTCAAAGCCAACAAATAGAAATGAATGAAAGTATATAATTGTAGGGCCAGGGATTTAGCTCAGTGGTGCCGCCGCCTGCCTCGAGAAGCACAAGGTCCCGAGTTCGATCCCCGGTAACAAAATAAATAAAAATACTACCC